>VWZP01004280.1:2130270-2256318 GCA_013396995.1 Dicaeum eximium
CCTGTCTTTGCATTCACCTAATTATACTGGACAGTGTTTTCCCCAGCCACTTCCAGAGCCTCTGTGAAGGACAGACTTCATCACCACATGACACATGCAGAGCTCACAATAATAGCCATGTCAGGGAAGGATGCAGATTAAGGATGCTGCCAGAGTCCTGCAAACTCTGTGGGCATTAGCCCACTTTCTGAGTGTTAGAAATACACCACAATTCACTACCTGCTTAGTGTGGATGCACGGCTGAATTTAAGAAAAGCATCGCTATGATACCATGTCAGTGATTCATCTTTATTTTACTTCTTTGGTTGCTACCCATTGGAAAAGGAGATCTCTTCTACCATTTACTGACTGTAATACTATTGACTAACAAGTCTAATTTCGTTCTAATGATTGCTACCACTGTGTGAAATGTGTCTAGTTTCTTTGCTAACAGACAGATAGTTTTGTTGTATCTACAAAATTTATGGAGCATATTAAACCAGTAAATGTGAGCTCTAAGATTTTACATCAGTGGTCTCTGAAGACATTAAATACAAGAACAAATTCAAAGAGTTTCTGTTGGCATGTTAAATCTGAGATAGGTATGTAACCTTACACATATTTTTATATCATCAAGAAAATGCTGTAAGATTTTAGATTAGGCATTAATTTAATGCCATTGCATTTTTTTCTGGTGGCAGGAGAAATCTCTCTAAGACTTAGATAAAATCTTCCACACAATTTATATTTACACTATTTTATGTATTATTACCCTTTTGTTTTAAAAAAACCCCATATTTTTTATTCCACTTAATGCTATGTAATATTGATTAAGGATTTAAATATGAGGCATTTGCAGACTAGCTGAATGCTGGATGTTGGGACGCTGACATCATGAAAACTGCACCTTGAGAATATTACATTGTCAAACTCTATTTCAGGATCTTTTATTCTTTTTAAAATGTCAAATTCAGACATACGATGTCTTCAGAGGAATCAAAACATTTTATGTTGGCATGGGATGAATTTTCTTCATTTCTTATTAAGATAAAACATATATTCCATATGATTTTGAATAAAATTCAAAAGCTATCATAAACCCTTTATCTGCTATAATAAATAAATAAATTATCCATATGATGACATCATAATTCAAAGGCTACATTAAATTATAACATAATTTTATACTTTATATAGAACAATAAATCAGTGCATCATACACCTTGTGTGACCTTCTATTTTAAACTACAAATGAAAACAATTAATTTGCCGCTCCACTGTTGCAAAACTACCATTCTCAGAGACAAAAATATACCCAAATTATAATGCATCTTCTCAAAATTCCATTTTCTGCCATTTTTAGATTTAAAGACCTACATTTCTTTCTTGGGAGCAGCAGAAGCAGTCACAGTTCTGTACCTCTCTCTGTTCTTTACTGTGTCTTTTAGAAAATATGCATCAAGGCAGGATATTTTTTGCCCTTTCAGGTTAATTTGTTTTACCTACTTATTTCTCACTTGAAGTCTTAATTCTGTCTGTGGGTAGATCCTGCCAACCCTCTTTCCATGGGCACGTATGATCCAAAAGGTTTTCATGCAGGTTTGCTTAGCAGGAGCAGAGTGCAATGATTTCCATATTTCTGCTACATTTGAGTCTCATGTACATAAGGAAGATCTTCCCCAGACATTTCTGTCAGAAGCTCTGATGGTGGATACAGAGCAGATGGAGAAAACCTGTAGCAGCTGATTGAAAAGACAAAGTTTTACAGGTTTACTTGTGGTGCCCAACATCTTTGCTGCAGCAGAAGAGAAATTTTCCTTGAACATTCTAGCTCATGATCCCGTGCCATGTGTTTTGGGACAAACTAAATATCAAGCACTGTATGTTGTCCAAAAATAGGTACATTTATGGTACTGCACATGGTAAAAGATAAGAAGGTATCATACATGAACAAACAACTGTGATTGGTGCAGATTAGGGGCCTTGGCAGAAAACTGAGGGAATGAACTACTGCCTTATGGAGCTTGTTGTGGGATCCCACTCTGATGTTAGACCCTTCACACGTGGCTTTCAAGTGCTTTCCAGTACTCACTAATATGACTAGTATGTGCTTGCATTTAATTTTTGCTGTTTTCTTCCTATTATTGCTGCACTGCTAGGTGTAGTTTTGATATGAGGTTTGTTTGGGGAGAGAGTTCAAAATGTGAATAGTGTCACATATTTATCCTGAAGACTACAGCTCAGCCTCTGCTTGTGGCAAGGTGTGGGAAGGATGGTATTCACCCAGTTCACCTGTGGGAGTTTGCTTTGTGTCTCAGATTTGCCTCCAGGAAGGGTTTAACTCACTGGAAGTCTTGTGTGCCTGAGGAGTTGCCTTCAGTCTTCAGAGTGAATCCAAGGAGATTTGGACTGGGCTCAGGGTATTGAGCTCCTTGAATAAAAGCAGGGAGACATTTCACTTCAGCCAGGAGCATAGGAGAAGTCCATAGAAGCTGAATCTGCCCAGGTTGCAGCAGGTCGAGTTGGTGATGAGACAGATCCACTGCAGTGCTCGATGCTGTGTGAGGACACTGACAGACAGGGTGGCTCTGTGCCCAGGGACTGTGCATTCCTGGAGGCCTGCCAGGAGATGACCTGGCTTCAGCCACCAAAGGAGAATAGAAGCAAATACATTTATAGACCCTTCACGTGTACTATTGGCGTAGATTTTTTAAATTATTATTTTTATTTAAGAAAAGTGTTTTTCATTGTAAAATTTGTGATGTGAAGAACTTGCCAATATCCAGTATGTCAATGTGTATCTGTGGAAGAGTTAAGTCATCACTGTAGTTCATTGCAGTTTGGCATTTCTGACACCTGAGCATGCCTTGCTCCAACACAGAAATTTAACTCAGCGAGACTGGAGAGAAAAGCAGGATCTGTCCTTTACAGATAAATTAATTCAAAGTTAAATAAGGCAACTTTTATTTATGTTCCTGATATTAAGCAGGAGGCTAACAATTGTCAGAAATAATTCACATGCTTTAGTGCATATACATAAACCATTCAGATGTGTTAGTTAATGCTTTTTAAATTAAAAAACATAAAGATCTGTGAACAAGATGAATCCTTGGCAATGAAAAAGACAGCCTCGCAAAACCTTGTCAGCTTGATTCCAGGTTGATGATTCCTATTAGAAAAAGTCATAATCAGATGTGCTAAAATGATGACAGTGCTGAATAAGACAGCAAACATGAGAAGCAGTAGGACCAGGACTGCTGTGGGATGCTGTCAGTGGTTGATTTCACCAAGTCTCAGTAGCATGTGGCACTGTTTTTTGTTTGACTCGTTTAAAACATTTTTGTTATGAGAGTCATAAACATTTTTGTTATGAGAGTCATAAACAGAGAAAAAGTCTCAGCCTTATAATTCAAAGAACATTTCCCCCCTTACCCAAATGCCTACAAAATACAGAAATCTGACATTAAAAAAAAACAGTCTTAATGGCAGTCTGTACTAAAAGAAGCGGTGTTTCTTTGTGCAGCAACTCCTGTCATGATTTTGCAATCATTTGAACACTAGATAAAATAAATGGAACAGTAGTTGTTTCTATTTTACTTTAATAAAACAGAAAGTCAGATTTTTTTGGCTACAGATGTCAACACTTGCATCAAAACAAACTGCGGGCTTAAGAGTTTGCAAGGAATTATGGAATGTGGTATGTGTCTGGGTTTGTATACTTTATCATCACTGTTGTCTTGTGAGGGCAGGTTTGTCATAACTCACTGCTTCACTTTTCATGAATTGCAGTCATGCTTTTGTTCACAAGCAGTATGAATAGTATAATTTCTCTCTTTTTGTTTTTCTTTATATGTACACTCCAGAGTACACTGTGCAAATCTGTGCCTCTTACTCCAGCAAAAATCCCTGTGAAGTAAAAATGCAGTTCATGTAAATGCTTGTGCACATTAGAAAAACATAAATACAACAGGCTTGTCCCAATATAGAGCAGCGTTTAATGCAGGCATTACCTATTAAAATCAGTGCATTAGGCTTATGGTAGATGTGTGTATGTTAGTTTAGCATAATACTGCTAAAATTGCCAATCTAAAGCCCAGTTGCTGTAGCCATTAAGAAAGCAAATGCTCTTTCCCCTTCATTTATAGCAGTATTTGGTCAGTGTACAATGTGATTAGGACAATATTCCATCACACTGGACTTTCATTAATCAACAGATAACCCTCTCAGTTGAGTAAATTCAGTTTCTCTGCATCTTAGGGATAAGACAAAGTATGAATCCTACCAGTCAGGTAAGTCTAGTCAGCAAAGGGGGGAAGAGAGAAATAAGGTTATTCTTTTTCCCTGCCCTCTGGGCCACGTCTCTGCCCTTGTGCCTGTAGTACAGAGCAGTGTCAGAGACAGAGACAGCCTCCTGCATGCCTCAGTTTGCCGTGGTGACTTCATCTGGATAAGTCCAGGGACACAGTGCTATCCTACACACATACAGACATATATTCTGAGAGATACAAAGAGCCCCCATCCAGGCGCTGAACTGGTACAAAGTGGGAATTGCTTTTCTGCCTAGAGTAAATCTGCAGTTTACTGGAGACCCACTCAGAGCCAGGGTAACAGTGCTCTGTGAGCAGTGAGGTAATTGGATCATTCTCTGAATCAGCCTTCACCCTGAGCACCTTCATGTCCAGGGGCTACTACTGTGCCTGTCCCATTTGAGGTCCTCTACCCCTGCACTGCAGCACTTTTATCTTCCCTCTCCACTAGGCCTCTTTTTAAGACTCCCTTAAGTGAAGGAGACCATGGCAAAAAGTCATTGTTCTTGCCAGTGGGCACTGGGTATGATATCTGATGGCTGCCAAAAAAAGATACTTCTTTCTCCAAAGCAGAGCAGGTGGCAGTAGCTGATGGAACACCATGCTGGCATTCATTATATCATAGCACTGACAGCAGAGCTGGAAGCTAACAGGTTCACAGTTGCCTAATGTCATCATGCTGAAGACATTTTTAGAAAAGTTATGCAATTGATTAGCTGGCTATATATACCTTTTTTTTTTCCAAGATGGGTTGGTATTTTTATCCTAACACAGCTAATACAAATAAAATAGATTTACAGGCAGTGTTGCAATTCATGTTTTTAGCAGGTTTTGGCAGCACATCTTCCCAGACCTCTCATACCATACCACAAGAGCTTCTTGGAAATTACATGAAATGCATAGGAAAGTGGCCACATTAATATGGTTCCTAAATCCAAGAGTAATGATTTTTCTAAGAAAGGGTATTTTTTCCCTGTACTTCTTTTGCTGTGTCTCCCAAACTGCTTCACCTCTCACCTGCAGACACAAAGCCATCTGAACAGACAGGGGGAAAAAGTGGTGTGTGATCTCTCCTGAATGGCAACTATACCACACTCCATGGTCCAGATTCCCCCTAAATTTAGGCATGTATCTGAGGCACTTAAATTGGGATCAGTGTCAGCCCGACTCTGATAATCCTGTTGCAGAGACAGATGTTTAAGAGTGTGACTCACTTTACCTCAGATCTGAGCAAGAGGAAATGTGGGACAGCCACCTTCCCTTCTTTCAGTGCCGTAGTTACACATCTCAGCGTTTAAAGGATTAAGCCAGGACTGTGTTGTCTCTCCAAACTGATCTGACAGATGCGGTGAAGTGATTTACTTCAGCTTAAATTGTGGCTTAGTTGTGAATTAGCTGGCAAACACTTAAGGAAGACAGGTTCTGGTAACATCAATATACGGTTGCATACAGGTGAAAGAAATGACAGTAACATTTCTCCCAGCAATGATGACAGCAGATACATGGCTCAGTTATCAATCTCAGAATCTTTATTAGAGCCTAATGGTAAATGCTGGAGTGAGGGAGCTTTTCATTTTTCTTTATTGTATTTGCCTAGTGAAGTGATTGGAACATTTTCTCTTGGATGAGGACTTTGCTGGAGTTACTTCTGTTTTTAAACCTGAGCAATCACAGCATGGCAATATGCTGTATGAGAAACTGCAGAGTAAAGCTATGGAGCTGTCAGCTGACTCAGACCTCGGCTGGCACTTTATCAAGCAAAACTCACCATTGATAGCACAACTTAGATCCAGTCGGCTCTAAAAGACATTGAGAAAATCTATACAGCTTACAATTTTAAATTTTCTCCCATGTTTTTCCTTTCCTTTCTGCCTTTCCCCCTTTCCTTTATCCATTATTAGTAGCATAATACTAGAAGAACGGGGTAAGGGTGAAGGAAAGATATGTAAAATCCAAACTTCTGGGAGAAGAGGGAGTTGAAAATCAATAACCAAATGAGCAAGAAAACAATTACTTTCTGGTGCCAATGTTTTCATTTTCCTAGTAGAACTTTTGACCCTGAAATGTTCTACCTGCAGTAGCTCCCGATATTTGTTAATTATCAACCTACACTTCAAAGCTGATCGGTTTTAAGGGCTTTTGTGGAGGTTAGCTCAGGAAAATGAGTATTCGGTACTGCAGGAATATGTTTAATTGGAGGTGGTTTCATTTTAGGTAGGGCTTGGGTTTGTGTGACTGCATTGCACCTCTCAGATGCCTTTAAAGTGTTGTAGGGATAGGCCCTTCAAAGAAATAAAATAAATGTATGCAATATAAAAGTCACAGGGATATTTCTGACACGGTGTCATACGATTTTGCATTGCCAGATAGCATCTTCTCAATAGATAAATTGAATGTTTTAAAATATATATTGTGTAGTAGTTGCTGTAGTGACTGATAAGGACATGCAGAAGGCTTTCCTTTTTGTTTCACTTTGTTATATCTTTTAATAATTTAGCCTAGATATTATTTTTGTGCTGGTAATATAATTTCTGATCTCACTTGTCCTCTGCCTCCCAAAATACCTTTGAAACTAATAAGTAAAACAAAGTACTCAATTCTGCCCATCTTATTTATACAAGATTAAATCTGGATTTTGCCCAAGGAGGACTGCATGGTCAGCCCAGTGATCTGGAAAACAGAAGAAACAATAATACAAACTAAGATTCTCAAAAGTAATTGTTAAGATTTTTTAATTTTTTTTTTTTTATTTCAGAGAAATTGATGGCTATAAATAATTCTGAATGCAGCCTAACACACATATTTGTTGTTAGTAGAGGAAATTTTCTCTTAGCATTTTCTGGTTTTAAGAATAAAGGAAACACTTTAGCGTGTTTCATTACTCCCCCATTCCTGACTATATTAAACCAAAATTTTGATATTAACATTTCCAAATTATATATTAAAAAAAAAATATTAAACAGCAAGTTTAGAAATCAGTTAACCTAAAGGTTAAGTGCAGAACAGCATTTGAGCCTAAAGTAACTTAACCCTTCTTTAAAAAGACCTAAGTGTAAAGAATAAAGACAGTATTTTTCCTTTTCCTTTTTTTTTAAAGAAGCCACATGAAATGTTCTCCGAGTTAAGTTTTACCATTCATAATGAATGCAGTCTCGCCATTCAAATGCGACCATAAGTACACAGAAGATAAGAATTTAATTAAATGTAGATTAAAACCAAACAGGAAAACACACTCGCTGATAATTTTATCCCATCCTCTGGCCATATTTTTTATACTTCCTTCTTGTTCTTCTTTGGGCTATAGCTTATCAACATGCCGATAGTACCATAACTCATTACATCTGATGGTGCTGCTGAAATGTGCAGGCTTGGTGCTTGAATTTCAGAGGCACTTAAAATGCAAAGCATGTAAATGTCTATGTTAAATATATTAGTGTGGTAATGTTAGTGAAAAGAAAGTGATTTCTTACAAATCCTTGTACTTCACATCATACATTATCATTGCCCAGTCACAAACTGGTTTAAAAAATATCTATTTAGGTTTTCTCTTAAAATATATTTCTCTTAAAGTATATTAATTTTGTTTTCATATGTCTTACCTGTCAATTTTCATATTAATTTCAGTTACTGAACTAGATCACTGAAAACATAGAGATTATATTTTTAGGGCTTGGTTAAATACACATGAAGTAAACAGATGACTGGGAGAGGTCTGGCTTACTTACCCACATAGTGTAGCAGTTCAGGACCAAATCACTGTTCAGGCTAAATGGATTTGGACACCAAAATGCTTTTAATCACAGATATATGCATTTTTTACAAATGAATGCCATTTTCTTGTTCTATGGAGGGAGACAACAGTGTCCAAAAGCTGGGGGTTTACAGGGATCTGTCTCCAAGGGATATGCCCAGTTATAAAGTAGGAAGAGAACTGAGAACAGCCCTGAGGAGAAGGACTTGAGAGTGTTGGTTGATGAGAAGCTTGACATGACCTGTCACTGTGCACTTGCCACCCAAAAAGCCACCTCATCCTGGGCTGCATCAAAAGCAGTGTGGCCAGCAGGGCAAGGGAGGGCATCTGCCCCTTCTACTCTGCTCTCATATGACCCCACCTAGAGTTCTGTGTCCAGCTCTGGGAACCTGTGGGACTGTTGGAGTGGGTCCAGAGGTGGGCCATGACCAGGGGGCAGGAGCACCTCTTCTCTGAGGACAGGGTGAGAGAGTTGGGGTTGTTGAGTCTGGAGAAAAGAAGGCTCAGTGGAGACCTTAGAGTGCCTTCCAATACCTAAAGGGGGCTTAAAAGAGAGCTGCAAAGGCATTTTTTACAAGAGCCTGTAATGATAGGACAGAGGTAATAGCTTTACATTTAAAGAGGGTAGGCTTATAAATCAGGAAGAAATTCTTTATTGTGGGGGTTGTAAAACACTGCAACAGATTCCCCAGAGAAGTTGTGGATGCCCCATCCCTGGAAGTGTTCAAGACGTGGCTGGATGGGGCTTTGAGCAGACTGGTTTAGTGGAAGGTGTCCTTGCAGATGACAGGGCATCTGTGAGGTATCTTCCAACACAAAGGGTTCTGTGACTGTATGAATATCCACTTCTGTTCATTAGCTCATCTGATTTTAACAGTGGTTAACAGCTTGTGATGCCAAAGTTACTCCTCGGTCTTAGAGCTGAGGTACTCCCTTATCTGACAGGGTTCACTGAAGCTCATGCCTTTTTTTATATTGACTGTTGTCAATTGGGCCCAGTTGCTACACACAGCTACATTTTGGTGCATCATTATTGATAATCCACTTAGAGCAAGAATAAAACATTTATATGTTACAGGGAAGCAGTTAATGTAGACTGAATTCATGGATTCCAAACTGGCCTGATGTCAGCCTGTGTATTTCTGCCTGACCAGTAGCCTCTAACAGATCTGCAACAAGTTCTTTAGCTAACCAACACTGCCAGATAAAAGAAAAACATGATCCTAAAATCATTTAACCTCAATTTGTCCACAATTTTTATTTCCAGTGTATTTTGCTCACTGTATTTCCTACACAGTTGGAGGGAAGAAACCATTGGTTCAGCTCTGTGGTGGTTTCACTAGTAGTAGAACAGACTTTGGACCCTGCTCAGAAATATGGAGATCAAAGTAGTAGTTGCTTAATTAAATATTATGCTAAGGTTTAGAATGTCAATGTATATTTAATATGCAATCTTGATTTATTAACCACTCTTAAAGCATAACTGAAATAATTTCTATGCTCCTGTTATCTTATATTTATAACCAAGGCCTCAAAAAGTGGAATTTCCTTTGGTTTTGCAGTAAGGGAAGGATTTCTTTCTGCTGTTTTATCAGCAAATAAATTATTTGTGTATATTTTTCTTTTAAGTCATTTAGAATGCTGCTAGAGTTGCAGTGTGATTATGAACTTTGCTTCAGCTCTTGACCAAGAGGTATTTTCAAATGAAGAAGATGGATCTGTAACTTTTTATAATTAGATGTCCTTTGACCTGAGCTTTGTGGATCAATCGGGAGAGAAATTACTTCATGTAAAAAGTTTAATAATATTAAAAAGTAATTACTGAGGTAATCAGGGCAAACTCTGCACCTCATCAAGAACCATACCTGACCTGCCATCACTCAAATTTAGGACAGGATTTGAAAGCAAGTTTTCCAGTGACAGACCAGAGAGCATAGAAAGTATATGAGACAAATGAGTCCCAAAATACTCCAGCATTTCTGTAATTTTCAAGGTAGGATCTAGCCTTCATTTCTTCCACTTGGCAGTAAAATGAGACAAAATCCTTGAGAACTTGCATCTAAATGTTTTTTTTAATTATTAACCTTAATAATAGTTTGTGCCAGGTGAAGCTAAAGCTGAGTCTGGAAGTTGGCACATTTCAAAACTGAGTATTTTCAATGTCAAAGCCATTTGATGTATTTAAACTCATACACCACTATTCTAAATTTTTGGACATACTAAAAGAAATAGAGGCTTAGAAATGAGAACTGTATTTAAGTAGACTTAGAAATAAAGTATATTGTTTTTGCAACATCTACTGCTGTCCTGTTATGAATGCAGAGAAGTCAGCCCAGGGGTTTGTGAAACAGTGATGCTTCAAGAGAATCTATTTTTGATCACTGTGGTGACATTTGGGGATAGTTTAAAAAGCATGTTTCCAGCTCAGAGATGCTGAAGTACATTTTAAAGAAAAGGATACTGCAGGTGACAGGAAGATCTGAAACACGCTGAGTTTGTAGAGGCTTTGCTCTGAAAAGAATGGGTGTAGAATTTCATGTGTTAATAATACAGAATGTTCTAAGGGCTCTGTTAGCATGGAAATCTTAGGCCAGTTCCAGAAAGGACTGGCTCATCAAATATAGTTTATACTTTGAGCAAAGAAACAGTAGAGAGAAAGCCTGTATTAATACCTAAGTGTCTGTGAGCTTTTTGGAGCACATTGTTAGGGCTTCGTGCTTTCCAGGAACCACTAAGTGCTGCTCCGCAACAATGATGGCCTCTTTCCACATCTGCAAGCGTCAGCACTGATTTGCAAAACAATTGATTCTTTTGTACACTTCCTGAGGAAAGGTAGAAGAGGCTGCATAAAAGCTATAAAATTTATTTTTCATTCATTGTCTCTATTCGCTAAGTTCAGGAGGTGGTGGCTTTTGCCTTTCTGCTAGCGCGGAGAGATGAATCATTCAGAAAACAGCAGGTGTGGCAGCACCAACTCCTGCAGAGCACAAGAGCTACATGGATGTGTCCAACTATTGATCCTCAGCCAGTCCTGTGCCTCCAAAACTGTCTAAGTCCCACAGCATGTGATATCAGTAATGTTTTCAGACAAGAAGTCAGTGGAAGGCAGGGTTTTTTGAAAGGAGTGCACTGGATTTATTTTTCCTGTGACAAGTTCATTGCTTTTGAGCTTATCCAATTTTGGTGGAAAGCTGAAGCCTGTCCCTGTGGATTTCACCATCTGGTAAAGAAATGCTCCATGGCAAAGCAGAGCTTGTGGGACTGAGACCCCTGGTTCTTTTTCCCAAACCAGTGACAGAGGGCCAATTCCAGCACTGCTGCTTGCTGGTCCCTGCTGCCTCCCGGGAGCCATCAGCCCTGTTTGCTCTGGCACCACTGGGAAGCTGCTGCCATCAGTTCTGCAGAGGCAAGGGAAACATGGCCTGCTGCCAGCTAAGAGGCTGTTTTGGTAACATCACCCCTCCTCTGGGAGATGGGTGAGGATGGAGAAATGCAGTGGGACACAGCAGCTCTCTGACAGGCAGGGTGAGTCACGAGAATTTATTCAGAGGCACTGTAACTGCACCGGTGTCAGAGTTCAATAATTTTGCTGGTGTTTGATCCTGTTTCCCATTAGAATCGTACCTGATATCAATCATCAAGCCTTCAGCTTCTGTTGTCTAATAAAGACTGTCTCCTAATCCCCATAACTGCATCTGTACTGCTGGAGTGAAAGGGTCTGTGTTCTACCTCCATTTTTTTCTGTATAGTTTGTGGGTATATCGTGTGTATACAGAAATCTATTTGAGGCAAGAAAGTACTTATGTAGTAGCATGGTCTTTTAGATTTAACAAGTGATTTATTAATACATATTTGTTTGCAAGTTACACTATCACCCATGAAATGTCCCATATCCTGGCATGCAGAAACACATCCTGTGCTGTACAAACACAAAATTTCTATGGCATGCCTACTTTTATTCTTTCTAGTGCAAGGCTGGAACTGCCTGGCAGTTCTGCCATTTATTCTGTGAAGTAAAACACGCAAAGCTTTGCATGCAAATGTGTGACGTCCATTTGGCATTAAATTCAAGAAAAGCCCTTTTCACAGCTAACTGATCCCCCAGTGCACAGCAGTACTTACCTTTGTTAATTTCTGAGTCACTCAAAATACCAACGTTACCTTTTGTCCAAAGGTGCTTACATCCTCAACAAACACCATAATGATTGAATCATCAGTTCAGCATGAGTAGTTTGAAGTGAGCTACCGGGTGGCAATTTTGTTAGATTAAGTATCTTTCTGCAAAATGTTTGTGAAAATAAGCCAGGAGAAGTTAACAGTTGCGAAAGCCGAAAGGAGAAAATGACCTCTACTAATAAGATTGCAGCCAGTAATATTTTCTGTAATTTTGGCTGAACAATGAGTTCCTTAATAATTCCCTCCCTTCTCAAGTCCTTTTTCTGCATTTTTCATTTTATGAACACTGGTTTACAGTCTCACAGAAGAACCTAAGTCAGTAAGCCAAGCTCCAATTACAAGCAGGCTTATATACATCACCTTAATGGCAGTATGTCCATCAGGCATTACAGAAAACACCCCCCACCTCATCATGAATGGTAATATTTTAACTGACTCTTTCAAAATTCAGTGCCCAGCCTGAATGTCAGATTGTGGCTAAAGCATGTTGCAGTGTTAACAATAACATATTCTTCCCAGAAAAACTAAAATGACAGGTGTAGCTATTGATGCTTCAAGCACATACTCTGACCTATAGACTCACAATCTGCTGCACTCAATCCAGCACATACTCTGGCAACAGAGGTGTTCTGGAATCATGCTGGAGACAGACTGACAAATGCTGTGTATGAACTTTAACTGTGCCCTCCAAATGTGGGTTTCATTTTCTTCTTAAGCTGATTGGTGCTGGAAATGAGCATCTCCTCATGCCTTATTGAGAAGTGGTTTTCTTTCTAGTATATAACACCATGCACTATAGGGAGTATGTATGTAATGTGGTCTCTTTTCATATCTTACAGTATTTAAGCCTTGAGTTAAAAGGCTATTTCTTGTGAAATGTGTATCCTTCAGTTGAATTTTGCAGGTAGAGTCTTGGTGCATTATACTTGCAAGTAGTATTGCCCTTCTGATTATTTCTCTGGACTTCCCTATTTCTGCAAAAGAAGCAATTACAAAGAACTAAAGTGATAATACAGCAAACATAACTTTAATTCTGCTTTTGGTGATTTATCAGTTATTATATTTTGAATTTCTCTTCAGATCATTGATTCCAGTTTGATTTTGCTCATACATCAATTTTCTCTAATTCTAAGTAAATATAAGTCACATTTTTTACATTATACCCCTCAGAGGACTTTATTTTTTCATTTCAGTAAGCATTATTTGAATCATAAAAAAATACATTACAGTATTCATAACGTGCTGCTTATGTGACAGTTTTTGAACTTTAATATTCTTTTCTGTACTGTGAGGGCTTAGCAGACTATAAAAGAGACATATTGTTTATAATGTTTCTGCACCACAACAAATGATGCACTTCTAGCGTCTATGAAATGGCAGTAGTTCTCTAAATTTGTGATTCTTCTGTGTTCAGCAGTCAAGAACAGTTGTACATCTGCTCAGCACAGACTTTAGGAGACCATGAACTTTAATTGAGGAAAAATAATGAGGGTACAGGGACCACTGATACAGAGTCGGTTGGTAAGGCAGGTGCCCTGCTGCCAGATCAATGGATTATTTACTCCTTTGTCATAAACAAGAAACAGTTGGGTCTTTGTAGAGATTACATTCATATTCCAAAGCCAGGCTGCCTTTTTCTGTTCCCTTGTAAACATGCAGTATATTGAATACTTTTGAAACTTGGTCTGAAAAACATAATAGCTTTGCTCCTTCATTAAATGATGTAATGTTAACCTTAACAGTAAATTTTAAGGAACAATTTTAAATGCCATGATACTCATCCTAGTGGGCATATTAATTAATAATCTGTACTTCATATGCACAGAAAGGATTCTGGGGGTGTTGAAGCATGTTTACACATGTATACAAAGGCATATTTGTAATGCAAAAAGTTAGATAAAAATATAAAATGAGAAAGACAATTCTATGAAGGTATTTAGAAGGAAAGAAAAAAAACGAGAAATACAGCTGAGCACATTTAGCCAATCTTTTACAGTCTGACTACCATAATGATAATGTTGTTTCAGAATAGAGTTTATAAAAATTTTACACACCACTGAAGTGGAATTTTCTGATGCTTTAATCAGAAAAAATACAGACTGCTTTTCCATGTGAGTCAAGCAAGTAATCAGGAGTTTCAGTAAGCATCCCTAATCCTGAATGTGCTAGTGGCTATCTTTTACACACCTGTGTAACCCAACAGGGCAAGGTCAGCCAAAAATGGCATGTTCTGACCTCATAGGTATTCATTAGAAAAGCAAACAAAGACCACTGTGCAAGACTGCATGGAATAAGCCTTAATTTCCATTTTAACAAGTTAGTCAGTCTCACATTAGAATCATAGAATCGTAGAAATGTTTAGATTGGAAAGACTTTTAAGATTGTTGGGTCCAACCATTAACCCAGCACTGCCATGTCCACCACTAAATCCTGTCCTTAAGTGCCACATTGACACACCTTTTAAATACCTCTGGCCATGGTGGCTCTAGCACTTCCTTGAGCAGCCTGTTCCAATGCTTGATAACTCTCTACATGAAGAACATTTTTCAAATGTACAACCTAATTCTCCCCTGGTATAATTTGAGGCCATTTCCTCTTGTCCTGTCGCATGTTATGTGGGAGAAGAAACCAACCCCCACCTCACTACACCCTCCTTCTAGGTAGTTGTAGGGAGCCATATGGTCTCCCTGACCTTTTTTTTTCTAGGATAAACAGCCCTAGCTCCCCCAGCTGCTGCTCATATGATTTACTCTCTAGACCCTTCATCAACTTTGTTGCCCTTCTCAGGACACGCTCCAGTGTCCCTCACATAGTGAGAGGCCCAAAACTAAACCCAGGATTCAAGGTGTGGCCTCACCAGTGCTGAGTACGGGACAATCACTGCCGTAATCCTGCTGGCCACAGCATTTCTGATACCAGCCAGGATGTCACCTGGGCACACGGCCAGCTCATGTTCAGCCAGCTGTGGACCAACACTTCCAGGTCGTTTCCAGCCAGGCAACTTTCCAGGCACTCTTCCCCAAACCCATAGCAGTGCACAGGGGTGTTGTGATTCAAATGTGAGACCCAGCACTTCACCTTGTTGAACCTCACAGTGTTGGCCACAGGCCAATGACCTTGATCTCGTTGAAGGCCCCCATGAGAACACATGCAAGTGATTGTGGGACTTCTTGCATGCATCTGCCTATAGAATATTTCATCTGCCTTTTCATCTTGGTTGGGAAGCCTGTAACAGACTCCCACCATGATAATTCCCTTGTTGGCCTTCCCCTGATTCTTACCCAGAAGCACTCAGCCCTATCCTCACCATCATTAAGCTCTACCAAAACACTCCTGACATAGAGGGCTACCCCAGCACCTCCCCTTACTTGCCTCTCCTTTCTGAGGAATTTATAGACATCCATTGCAGCATTCCAGTTGTGTGACTCATCCCACAATGTCTCTATGATGACAACTCTTTCCTAATTTTTCTGCTGCACTGTTGCTTCCAGTTTCTCCTATTTGTTGCCCATGCTGTGTGAACTGGTGTAAATACACTTCTGTAGGGTTATTGAGCCCTCTGCCTTTTTCAGGGGAAGAAGCTCTAATTCCTGCATGACTGTTCTCGGGTTCTTCTATGGTTTCTAGCACATCAACAAGCCTTTCATCCTTGTGGGCTCATGGATCTCCATTCCCTACACCTACCAAGAAACCAGACAGAAGGACCTCACTAGTGCACCGTCCCTCAAACACTGGCATGCCACCCCCAGGCTTATCTTCAGTGATCCTGACTTTGTCCCCTTCCCTCTTAAAATTTAGGTTACAGCTCTCTCCATGAGTACTGCTAACTTCTGTGTCCTTCCCCCTTTGAGACAGGTGTACCCTTTCTGTCGCCAGCAGGTTTGGTGTCAGATGATCAAAACCCCCAAAATTCTGCCAATAATACTAAATTGAAAACCAGATATTATTCTCCTGGCTCTATCCTTTTCTTCATTCATCATTCCTTGCAACTGTGGAGTGGATGCCTTAACTAATTGTCCCAAAGTCCTGAAGGTTCTCTTGATTGTCCTCGGCATTCTTGTTGCCACTTCATCACTGCCCATTCGAAAAATCCATAATGGCTGATAACCTGAGGACCATTGCAGGACAGGAAGTTTTCCTAGGAAGGGTGAACCCTTCCTAGGGTTCATCTTTAACCCACACACCAGGGATGCACAAACTTCTCTAAGAAGTAGGTCCAGACTGCATTTGTTTCTTCTGTTCCCCTTGGTAGAGAGCCTCCTATGACAGTGACCCATGATTTTTTGTTTATGGAAGCAGTTTTGACATGGGTCATAAGGTAACAACCTCTGGGACACCTCCACACTACAGGAACTGTTGTTCTCATCATTGTTCAGTTCCCCTTGCAGAGCCTCCTACCTATTATGGGCCCCTGGGGAGGTGGAGCAGCCTCAGAGGAGATGCACCTGCTGCATCAGGCAGCACTTGTCACCAGTGCCCCCAACCCCTTAAATCAGCCATGCAGTGAGGGGACAGGGAATGCTCCACACCATGCAAACTGTCAGTCTGTCAGGCCCTTCCCAGGGAAGACAAGGTGCAATTCCAGCAGTCTGTCTTTTGCACCCCCCAATCTTCCTCAGCCTACCGACCTTCTTGTCGGGCATTAAGTAGAGGAACTCCTCTGTGAAAGCAGCACCACAGGGCCGCTCACTCTTGCCATCCGTTCTGGCATCAGAGCTGGGCACAGCTCCAGCTGGCACCAGGGTGGCAGTGTGTCCCCACCAGAGCTCTCTCGGTGGCTTTGGCCTGGGGGACACTGCTGGTCCCTGATGGAGCTGCCTGGATTTCAGTGCCCTTCATGCCCCCGTTCTGTGCCAGCTGCTGCCTAAACTGCCCCAACCTGTCTGTCCACCCTGCTGGCAATGCCCCTGGCCACCAGCACTCCCCAGAGGCTTCTTCTATACGCCTGGCCACCATTGCTTCTGGCCCTGCCAGGTCCTGACCACTGAGCTGAGGGCTCCTGGCATCTCTCTGGGTTCCACATGAAGTTCTCCCAGCTTGGGAACCCTCTGGGCACCACACGGGAGTGCTCTGCTGAAGAACGAGTTAGCACCAGAGCCACTCTCCTCATGTGCTGAGGCTGTGAACCTTGTGCCATTCAAGGAAGTACATATCCTTAAATTACTCTTGTCAGAAATAATGGGATTAAGTTCCTAGGAATGGGCTGGGGGCCAAGGAGATCTGACTTCAGAAATTAGGGTGTTCATCATCTGATTTCCAAAATTTCTCCTCAAATTCCTAAACAAGAGCTGCTTTCAAGAAATTGGGTTTTTTCAATCTAACATCAGATATTGAAATGTTGTCCCTAAGAATTCTTTTTCATACTCCACCTCCACATTTCTAATTAATAATTCTGAGCTAATCTTTTGGGGAATCCCTGTTCTTAATGCTAAATAATAATTACACTGTTGCATGTAAAGTAAGAAAATCCCAGTTTCTACAATATAGATTTTTTTTAAACCAAATTACTAATTATGTTACTAAAATTATCCAGACTATATTCAGATTTAAGAAATACAGGAAAATAATTTTTTTGTCTTGTCAAAAATATAAGTTGTCACAGCTGTATTCCCTTAATTCACTTAAGATATTTTCCATCCCATCTTTCTGTTTTTCTAAATGACACAGGACAGATAGTGTTTTTTGTTCTTGGGTATAAATTTTACTCCTACATATTCCACTCACTTTTGTCCTCATGCTTTACAGAAGTAATCTTCGTATATTCCCATTTCTGCAGCTACTTTTGGTATCTTCTTCGTGGCCATGATGATAAGGTCACTAACACCACCACTTTAGAGTGAGTGTACCAACACATAGGTCCTGTATGTAAGGGGTGGGAAACAGCCTGATAAGCAATGAGAATATCTGCATTTGTCACTGTTCCTGCAAGGTACTGCTTTGTGGGATCAGAATAGTTATAGCCTTAATTTTGCATATATGTAGAACTAAGACACTACTTTAATTTTATATGCTCAGATATATTCAATCTGTTCACTTACTTCAAATTTATTCCGGAGCACTTGAAAATAGATTTTAGACTGTAATTTTATCTTTCCAGTGATGATCTAATCCACAAATGAAGCTACAAGTAATTGCATTTAAAGAATTTTCATATTATATAAATTCCATAGTAAAAGCCAATGACTGTAAAATGTATTCATTAAAATTGATAGAAAACTTGTAATTTATTCATAATCAGGAAATTTGTTTATACCTAGTTTACCTAGAGTTTTTGGAATTAAAAGACAGTGAACTTTAAAAGAAGAAAAATTACACTATCTAATTTCTTTTTATACAAGAATTGTAAATCTCAAGACTAAGTAGCCTGTGTTTTTTGTAGAACATAATAAGCAATGGTCAGTTAATATTTTAATAAATATTAATAAATTATGACCATCGGTAATTACAGTGATCATAACAATTTTGTATAGGTCATACATATTACTCATATTTAATGCAGTAATTTTAATGTTTTATGTATAATTGCAATCCAAAGAGATAGGTACTTCTTTTAGTGTTGAAGGATGTGCTCAAAAAAATAAAAACTTGTCTGGTATGCCATGATCTGAAGCTGTATGTAAAAACCTCAAGATTTGTTAATCTTTAAAGCTGTGCACAGAACACTGATATTTTATCTGCTGTCCTGCATCCTCAGGAAAAAAAAAAATCCTACATGTTTCTGAAGTGTGTTGCTTTTAGTTTGACCACCACGAGCTTCATCTGCACTTGTAAAAGCTGATGTAATAGCTGTTTGTATTTCATACAACCATCTCCCAAGTGAGCCATAGGGTTAATCTGAAGATTAGTAGCTCAAATCCCAGCATTTTCCACATAGTTTTCAATTTTAAATTGTAGGCTATTATTGACAGTCTTCTTTCCTTTCACTTATTAATTCTGATATTTGGAAGGACTGCAGCAGAATCTGAATGACAGCAAAGGTATGTGCATAGAAAGTGTGTAAGTGATTCTTGCTGGGTTTATATATGTATTTATGTAAACATATTTTCACAAAAGCTTACTATAAACATGGTTAGCATATGTGATCCTTTATTTTTTTCCTATACATTCAGAATCTCATAAGGTCATCTACCTTTTGAAATTTGTAGTATATTGAGCATCTGTCTAACGTAACAGGTTTTACTGATGAATTTAGGTAATTATTGTAAAATGATTTTTTCACTTGGAAGCTCAGGGGAAAATGAAAGCTAACATTTAATTCACAAATATACTTTACAGAATGGCAAGAAATAAATGCATCTTCGCAGTCCTGGCTCCATGTGAAATTTTCAGCCCATTGCTTGGCTGGAGAAAGACAGCCTAAGTGTGTCTCAGATGCTTCTGCTAATCTGAAGTTTTCTTACAGGATTAAAGTTTTTCTTGCAGTATAAACAGGATCTTCCTGAGGGCTGTATTGGATCATTTTGAAATGAAAACAATAATACAGTTAAATATTTTTACTGGAGTACATTAAAAAAGTCTAGCCTTTTATCTGAATTTCAAAGATCACCAGTTTATATAAGCATTTTCAAAATAGCATTTGGTTTTATCCCTGTATCTACTGCTATCTTCTCTTTTCCTGATGGCTCTCTAACCTACCAGAAAAGATAGAGCAGTATCCAAAGGTTGGACAGCAAAAAGAGCTCAAATTGGAAATAAATGCACTTTTTAGACACTGAGATTAATTAGTCCTTGGAACAGTTTAATTGTGATATATTGTCTGTTGCTTTGTTTCTTTTAATGGAGTCCACAGACTTTCAGAAAAGAAAAATGTGACCACAACTTGTGAAGCACAAACCGTTTCCAGAATTACTGGGCTTTGTAACCAAAACACTTCCTTCAGATGTCAAAACCAATGCAAATGCCCTCCTGTTATTTTGTTACTCTCTTCTCACTTCTCCTGTTATTTGCCCTGATGTTTTAAGTACTTCTTGCCGTGCTTTAGATCTCAGGCGGAAAGGAATCACTTACTGACATATTAAAAACAGAGTGGGATTCTCATGGGAGATGATAAAGCATGATTGCACTGTAGGCAGAGATAGCATAAAACTCTTCCTTGCAGCCTCACCTGATTCCCAACATTTGAACCTTATGCTCCAATGGCATCTGAGATTCCTAAGAGAAGGGAGTAGTTTGCCAGGTTATCAAAGATCCTTGCTTCAGACATTCTCTGAGCTGTTTATCTGCTAAAGGGGATTGATGAATTTCTGCCTTGTGGTTTGGTGGTTTTCTTTCAGTTTTATTTTATTTATTTTATTTTATTTTTCCCCACATAGATGTTAAGATCATATTCTGGTCTAAGCTAATAGGACCCTTCTTGGAGCCAGCAAAGGCCAAATTATGATTTATGACCTCAGAGGTGGAGTAGCCCATCTCAAGAATGTTCTGCCAGTGTGTGAGGATCTGCTTAGTGCTGCTGAGGAGAAAGGGAGGAGGAAACCTCCCCTGAGAGTTGTGAGGCAAAAGGAAGGAGCTGCAAACTACGACAACTGTGTTTATCTATTATCAATTATTAATATGGCCAAATGGCATTTTTCTCAGTAATTTTTTTTCCAACTAAATGGAAATCCAGAAACACCAAGTTTTTAGTTTTCATTCTTGACATAAGTCTACAGCACAGTCACTGAGGCTGGTGTAGATGTAGGGACAGAAAGGTGAAACCCTGCTCTGTTCCAGTTCTGGCTGCTCAGCCTGCCAGGGCTCCTGCTAGTACACAGATGCCACTTTCTCCATTACAGTAGTCAAAAAAAAAAAACAACAAAAAAACACCCTGACAAAAAAATTAGAAGGAATATGGGGGTTTTTTGCCTCAGTTAGGGTGGTTTACGCAATGCAGGCACATCTTCTGCATAATACATCAGAGTTGTAGCATAGGAGTGTTAGCACAAATGAAAAGTCCCATTTTTACAAGAAATGTAATTTGGCTCGCATCCAAATAATCACCCGAATAATAAGAAAAGAGCTAAGTGGGAAAAGAAAGCATCCCACAGACCTTCTAAAAAATGCACACTTATCATTACTATGCTATGTACTGTGAACAGAGAGGTCTGTCACAACCAGACTTATAAGAAAGCAAAGGTTATTCTACAGATAAGCAGTTAGTACAATGAAAAATTTTTTGAGGAAAAAGGAAAATCAATATTTATGCTTGCATCACTGTATTTTATATAGAGATAGCAAATTCAGCACACTGGATGGAACTAAGAAGTTAATTCTGGTTTTTTTTAGTATTATTATTATTATGATGCTGTAAGAATTACTTCAGTAGATCAGACAAAAGATCCACATCTTATCCCTAGAAAATGCTTCATCCATCTTCTTAACACCCACATCCCTGAAATTCATATTTTTAAAAAAAAAAAAAGAGATAAGTCAGTGGATAAGGGGGATTGATGCCTTATCTGATGAAATGACCAAAGCTTGAACACATGCAGTCTAATTGCTCCTTGCTAACTCTGCAAGCCTGACTGTAGCCTCTGCCCCCCCTTCCTACACATCTACCTACATTTAAGCACGAAATGGCAGCGTCTCATGTAAGTCTTTCCTCTTGGGTAATGCGGAGATATGAAGACAATCTTTGCCGTATTAATTTCCCCCTTCTCTGAATCAGTAAAAGTGCAATAGGGAAAACACCAGTTAAGTTATTTTAAGAAGAATCAACTTTCATGTTGTAAACCTTGGATTAAAGAAATTAGTTTAAAAAAATTTAATATACTGTATTTCATGGATTTCGGTAAGAAAAGAGGGAAACCAGAAACAGGTTATCGCTGAGATTGTTAGGAGTAAAATAAGGTACCTTGTAATTGAAGTATTCTTGCCCTATTCTTAAGCCTTTATTCCAAAAAGTATCCTCATGCAAATAGAATAAATCACATTGCAAGCCTTTCAGAAATGCCATTTTCAGACTCTACCTTCTGATGATTACTGTTCTCTTTTTTCTGTAAAGTTCTATAGAGAATATATTTTAATTAGCTTCCACTTGATACCACTTCATACACACTGCCCAGATTTGACCCAGTGTCTGATCATATAGAATGCATTACAAAAGAACTGGTCATTTGAGTGCTTTAATATAGCTTTGCATTAATGTGAGACATCATTTAGACAAGGCATTAAAAGTGTTATTTTAATGACTGAAGTGTGTAGGGTGGGAAGAAGCTTAATCTTTATAGGAAGAACAATTTCAATTAGCTCTAAAATATTAATTTGTTGGTATAACTATATACTCTAATGTATTTGGCTACAAAAAAATCTAATGAATAATACATTGCTAGATCCCAGTCTAATTCCTGTGTTGTAACTAATACTGCCAGTTGAAACAAGGAAAATAGTCTTTTAATATTCGTGATTTTGGTCGGGGTGTATTTAGTCTGATTGCTTTTAACAACAAATTTTGTTCAGCATAATTTGACAAGGTAGCATAAATAAGGAAAACACCACGTGGCTATTGGGTTATTGAATAGTTCATAAATAAAGACACCATTTGTTTCCAGAAAGTGCATGTCTTTTTTATTTATCCAGTGAATTTAAAATACATTATGATTGACAGGAATATGGTATCCACCTGTGGAAAGCATGAAGACTTTAATACTAAAATACCTGGGTTCTGTTAATCCCTAATGTTGTGTTTGAGAAGGAAATATATTGTCCTTATGACTCCTGCTAGTCCATAATTTAATTTCTTAGCCTTATATGTTCTATTTCTTATGGCTAGCAGCACTTTTCTCAACTTGAGAATTTGAGAACTTATAAAAGAACTTCTCATAAAATCAGTGTAAATATCATAGTTAAAATCATTAAACCTTGTGTGCCATAAGCATATCTATGGCCTTGGGAAGTAGATACAGCTTTAGAATTTTACCATTTTTCTTAGAAATAATTTCTAATTATTATGTAAGGATCTAGAATTGCATTGCAGCTTATTAACTGAACAACACCTGGACAGAGCTTTCTCCCAAGACAGTCAATTCATAGCATCACCTATGCCAATGCTGATGATTTTACTGGCAAAAAAGCTTAATTTTATGAAGTTCAAGGCAATTTTATTTCATTTTTCTGTCAGAATTGGTCACAGATGGTTTTAGGGAAGAGTATTGTGATCTTGCTACTGCAATTTTTTTTTGCTCTTCACCCCTGAAAGAAGAGAACTGTTCAGCCTCTCTAAGTGGTGTGGCTGTATTGAAGCCTCCGGGGTGACCCTCTTGAACTACCCTATGTTCCCATATCCCTCTAACAGAATACCTGTGCAGAATGTAGTGTGCACCTTCTCAGTGTTTTAAAGCATCAATGCTGCTTATTTAAGTATCCACACTGAGAAAAGGGTTTCTTGCTTTTGCTCACAAAAGAATGGAGGCATCTGGTGTCCAGACCTGGTTAAAGGTATTTCATTTGTAGAAGGAAATGGGATTTCAGACGTACTTTGGTGCCAAGAATTTCCTGTTGTCTGTTCTCTAGGTCAGCATGACAGATCAGTCCTCAGATTCACAATTTTTTTTTCTCACTGATTGAGCAATGAGTTGTTATATACCTTTCTTAGGTCCACAAGTCACTTGCTAGAAACAGCCATCTAAACTGGAGACATCTGAGGCTCTCCAGACACCATGTTTGAGTCTTTGAGGTGTTTGTTTAGTGTATTTTATACCATCATTTTACACAAAAATTAAAATTTATGTTTAATAAAAAAATGGGAATCAATGTAATAATTGGTTTCATTGGTAATAATTTCAAATTCTTAATTTACATACTCTGGGATAAAAATGCTTCATTTCTTGGTTTTGGAAGCCTACTGCTTTTTCCTCTCTCTACAATAGTTTGCCTATTCAGGGATAAAAATACTTCATTTCTTGGTTTTGGGAACCTATGCTTTTTCCTTTGTCTACAAGAAAATGACAGAAAGTTAAAGAAAAAAAATCAACCTAAAAATCTTCTAAAAGAAGAGAAACCTATTTGCAGTTTCAGAAACTAGGTAAAAGAATGCTTTTGTAATAGATTTCATGCAGCAGTTGGCATTGGCAGTACTGCAAAAAGAGATGTATTCTGTCGTGCTCTGTTTGATCAAGTGCTAAACCCGTGTGATCAATAGAGAGACAGATGTCGGGTGCAGATGGCGATGCCGTGATACCTGGGGCAGAGTGGGCCTGCCAGAATGACAGAATGGGAACAAGGAAGAGCAGCAATGCAACAGAATGTGACAAATGAAATTAGGGTTTATACTAGTCGATAATTTACAGCTAATAGAAAGTGACAGAATTTTTCAGCATACAGCACATTTACTCTCGCAATACTATAGTCAATGCATTTTTCATGCAGAACAATGGGAGCTGCTATGAAGGCTTGGCTCCAGCTATATGTATTTTGTTACATTGCAACTTGTACAATTGATATTTAAACAAAGCTAGTGACATCAAACCAAGTAAGCACCAAGTGTATGAGACAAGATTGTATTTTCGAGTTTGAAATTAGTCCATTTGATACTCAGACTCTGTAGCAGACCTCCAACAAGAAAATGAAAACATTATTACCTGTTTATATAAATATAAACTAGAGATCCACTACAGGCATGTAAATAAACATTGAATGTCCCTTGTTATTTGGAAACTGAGTTTATAATCTATTTCATTCTTTTTAGTAATTATAATGGTGGAGCGAGCACAATGAGCTTTCTACTCTTCCCCTCTTCAAATTCCAATCTAAAGTCCATAGTTAATGCACTTGGCAGCTTATTGTGTTCTATTTTATGCTGATACAGTTCAGAGTAGAATGATTGGTAGCTTAGTGTTATACCCTTTCTGTTAAAGGTTGCTATCACTTTTATTTCCTTTTCTGGCTTTCCTGAATTTTGGGAGCTGTGTATGCATGTGTGCATACATGTGTATATATAAATGAAAAATATATGCACACACACATATAAATTTAAATACATTTATATGTATTTTTAATATATTCAAAATCAATCACTCACTCTTCCATTACATTTTCCAAGTTTACCCTGCTGCCAACTCTAATAAAAACAGGGATCCTATCTTATAAAAAATGAAGGCTATCAAAGTTGTATTTATGACTGAAAATGTAATGTCGTGGTCAAGTCTTTTATTGTGCAATTTAACATTTTCTATTTTCTGGGCAAAATTAATGGGTATTTTATATATTACTTTTATTTTTTTTAACAATAAAAGAGCAGTTATGGTCTATTCTGCAGACTTGATTTTCATCAGTTCTGAGTTATGGGTCTACCTTTAACAGCCTGTAATATGGCATTCAGCAAGACAAACCCTGAATCAGAACTGAAAAATAAAAATCCATCTTGCTCTTCTTTTCCTGCAGTCTCCTGCTGCTCAGCTTAATATATTTTTCACACTTAAAGATAAATATCTCTTAATGCTGATGTCACTTGATTTTTAGGGTAAAAATCTGAACTTAGTTTGGACACAGTAAACACAGAAAATCACCATTATGAACACCAATGCCTTTCCTTCAGGCCTCTGACAGTCTACCCAGGTATCTTTCACACTCATTTCTATGGTGTGTTAGTTCCAGTGGACAGTCATTTTGACTCGATGTCATGATATTCACACATAGGGGAGAGAATACTTTTTCATGTGATTTTTCTTTCTGAAGCTGTGCAAATGTTATGATTATGGTTACACAGACCACAATTAATGTTTCATCAGTAATGCCTTGGATAATGATAATTTGACAAAGAAAACTTTATAGGCTGTTGATATGTATGTTTTTTAATAAAACAGTGCATCTTCCCATTTTTATGTTCTTTTTGACAACATGAATCTGTTGCTTTTCCCATGCCTACAGACAGTATGTATCTTTTTTTCCTCCCTAGGAATTTGATTATTTGCAAAAGGTTTGGGCACCAATAAATACTGTCTTTCCTTGCAAATTCAGGGTCTCAGATAGATGCATTAAGTCAGAAAAGGAGCCCCTATTCGTCATCCTACACTAAATATGGTACATAATTTTTCCCTGCACTAAGTATAGTACATACAGTTTGAATTTTACAGGTATGAAAAGGAAGAGTAAATATGTTCACACTATGTTCTGCATTTGTATATTTGCCACAGGTGAAGATACTGAAAATGTATCGTGCAATTTTTATACATTGATTGATTTTTTTAGGGAGTATGCCAGAAACTTGCTGGTTTTACCAGTCCAGAGTAGTAGTGAAAACCGTGCTGAAAGACTTATCTCCAAAATGTCTAACACAAACATCTGTACTTGCTTCAGGTTTATCTAAAACACTAACCCTGCATTTAGTAACAAGCCATTAACCTTGAAACTCAAACATCTTCCCAAGGATAGTGTCATGCACAAAAGAGAACATAATTCTTTTGGTAATATATTCTTGCCTTCTCCGAAGTTGTAGCCAAGCGAATCAGAAGAGACAGCAGGTCTTCTCCTCTGAGCACTGGCACGGTGGTATCATCTTGGAAAGCCAAGCTGGGAGAAGAACAATCATCTGTGATATTGAGAGTGGCATGTTTCAGGTGCCATTAATCCGCATGCAGGTGCCCCAGCTGCTGCACTGGCTGAAAGGGGCACACCTGTTGAAAGAGATCCTCTATCCAGTAACTTAGGGAGCTGAAAAAGAACAAGCAGATGTATCAGCAGGAGCTGGAACCAGATTAAGAAACAAATTAGGACCAGAGGTTTCTTACGACTGTCTTGGCTACAGGTTCAGGCCTGTAGAAGGGATAACACCTCATGTAGTTGAAAGCATTCTCAGAGATTTATTTTGATTCACACAGAAATTCTGCTAGTAGACTAGCAGGTTGTTCAAATGGAAATTGTGTGGATAATTTCTTGTAGAAAACTTTGATGAGCAAAAAATATTAAATGTTCATTCTCCACTCTTCTATGAACCACCTAGAAATTAGCTGAGCATTTTCAAGTAGCTTCTCAAGTACTGAAAATGTGCATTGGGTATATGGTTAACTGAAAAGTTCTAAGTGTGTCTGACACTATACATATCATACCTGTCTAATATTATAAATTACCTGTATGCTTGCATTGTGAAGCCTTTTACCACTATTATGATTTTATGGCTTGATGCATAGTTATGTTATCCCAGGTGTGACATGCTATGTCCCTTTGTACACTGTGAAAGCTGGAAGTACCAAACAGCTCTATTTCAGTGACACTACACATCTTTATCTGAGCCCCAAAGGCAACCATTCAATTGTGTGAGACTAGATTTCTAATTTCAACACATCTAAAGATCTTTTGCTAGAGACCATAAAAGCCTGTACAGTTTCTAGAAAAAGACAGAGGCTGACAGTTTGCCATATATGAAAGCTCAGTGCACCCAGATCTCGAGTACTGCGTGCAGCTCTGATCACAGCTGAGGAAGGGCAGCTGGAGTGATCAAGGGAGCAGCTATCTTATGACAATAGACAAAAAATCTGAGACTTCTCCATCTGGTGAAGAGAAAGCTGAGGGGGAAATTCGATACAGGCTTACAAAATCTTGAAGCTGGTGGATAAAGTGAATGAAGAACTGTTATTCCTCAAATCCTGCAGTGCTACAGGAAACTGGGAGAAGAACAATTTAAAACAGATTATCACGGCAGCAAGTTAACTCTGTGAACTTGATGCCACAGGAGCCTGTAAAAGCAGACAGTATCAGCAGGTTCAGAGAGAGATTGGACAAATTCATGGACAACAGATCTGTAAATGGTACTAAGAGGATGTATCCACTAACATTCCTAATCCTCGTGCGTGCTTGGGAACTCTTAGGGGAATGAACTGCAGAACGAGGCCAAGTTCTCATATTTTTACTAAATAATATTTCCTGTTGCCACTCTAGAGAAAGAGTCTGAGCTAGACAGACCCCCCCAGTGTTCCACCAGGGTATTCTTTATCTTTCTAAAGATGATGCAGTAGCACAAAGACTATAAAGAGAAGTCATTTTCCTATGAAGAGTATCAGACAGCAGGAGTGCCTCTGAGTTGTGTGTTTTACCAGAACCATTAGTAAAGCAGACCCTTCAAAAACATTTATGACGAAGGATAATAAGCAGGATTGTGTTTAATTCTTAGAAGTATTAATTCTTAAAAATCACTTCATATTTTAAAAGCAAATGTTGCAAAAAGACAATTTTCATCTGTCATTTGACCTTCAAATTAGGCTATTAACAGTGATTAGGCTGTGATAGTAAATGAGAAAGATGTATGTTTCCTTCAGCAAGCGCAAAACACCAAACAATAATGCTGCAGTGTGAACACAGGCACCCAGACAGGGTGCCTAGAGATCAAAAAGCCAACCAAAGGTTTTAATTATCATATATATCAATGCAATATTCCTAACAGTTGGGTTGCTACCCAGAGCATCTTTCTGCAGAAGATTGATCACTGCCATATTTTAGAGTCTTTCCTTCATCACTTGCATTTTGATGGCACCTATATCATGTTAAAACTGGCATATCTCCTTTTTAGCAGGCACAATTCCACCTAACAGATGGCCATGATGATAGACATGCCAAAGAACCAGTATGTGTATCAAGTTTGATTATTAGGGATGAAATTCCTATCCAAGAACGTTTCAGTGGCATTCTGCACCAATCGTCTGAACCTATTGGTATGGGTTGAAACAAATGCTGTTTTGCTGAAGTCAAGGGATGTGTTAACTACAAAGTAGGGAGTTGAGGACTATGTAATTTAAGGTCTTGGTAAAATGGAAGTAAAGGCCGTTGCTTCTGGATCACTCACTCCACCCTCGTAAGATTCAGTCACAAAGCAAATTGTTAACTTCTACTGCCTATCCAGTGGCACAATTTCATGTTCCTGGTGTATTTCCTAGTAAATAGTTGTTCTTTTTCAAATGGCATTTTAGCTGGCCTGCATAATGTCACTGCACCACAGACAGTGCAAAACTCTGCTGAAAAGAGAGCTGAATCACAGACAGTTGGAACACCAAGCACAGGCTTTGAAAGCTGAATTGCCCATCTCCTTAGAGAGACTGCTGTTGTCATAGGGTATGTTATGCTGTACCTGTTTTTTGCCACGGTGCAAAACCGTCATGTATTGCATAATAAATACCTCATTTTAAAACAGCAGACACTGTAATGACAGCAGAAATATTTTAACTGGTTTAAACCAAAATTGGTATGTTGTGAAAATATTGTATTACCAAAATACCCACTCTTAATTCTGCCAGAAGAAAATATGAATCATGGGTATCCAAAAAGGCATCTAATATTCATATTTTCCCTTTGAAAGAAATCACTGTGATGCATAAACAAAATCCTAGAATGTCAAATTTTCAAACTAGAATTTCTGTTAAATACAGCTAGATACTTATATTTAGTGGCATCTTATTTCCTTTTTAATTAGGGATTAATAAGATTTTAAAATCTTTACTTTGACATATATTTTTACCAAATTGCTGCTAAGACATCGACATTTCTTTCATATTTCTCAACAATTCTTTCATATTTCTTTCATATTTCTTTACTTTTTTGTACTTGTGTTTTGCATTTTAAATACAGAAGAAAGGGTATCAAAGGCTCCAACTAGGTGGAATTCACAGAGTTTCAAAATGGGACTTTGTCATTAATTTTCCATTTGAAATCAAAACATGTAATCTTGCCTACAGATGTCTATCCATTATTTATATTGGTTTATCATGGTATAGCAATACCAGACATTTATTTGACTGGTCTAGTGGGCAATCAAATGCAGTTTTTTTGATGAGGCAGTAGTAATTATGATTTAACCTTTCTGACTCAAAGTCATCAATGCACTTCACAATTCTTTGTGGATGCATTAAGCTATAAATTACAGTTGTGGAGTCTATGTGCTATGCTGATTGAGGTTAGCAGATTGTTCCCCTAAGTTCTCACTCCCTGGCAGGTGTGCGAAGGCACCAGGTAACCCAACCATTACTGTCCTTTTTAAGCTAGTACTGCAGACCCATGACCTGTGACTGCTGAACAGATTTAAGATGTGTCATTTGCAAATTGTGTAAAAAATGTTGAGCAAAAGTAGTTCAAAAATCTTTTCCTAATTATTATAAACACATGCCTGTCAAAAGACTAGAATTAAGTTATGTGCAGGGGGATTTTATTTCTTTTGAGTTTCTCTTCCTCAGAATAATTTCTATTTTATTATTATTATTATTATTATTATAAGGACACAGCTCAATAAGAGGATTGAAATAAGTTAGAGATTGAGTTACTTTGGCAGTGGCAAATTGAAACTGAACTTCATGACTCTACCCTGTACCTTTTGCAGAAGGAAATAAAACCTGCAGGAATATACATTCCCATTGCTACTTTTGCCACCAGTTTTCTCTGAGGCATGTGATGGGGATGTTAGAACATGTGCATGAAGGGCTCCTTCACTGCCTACAGCCAGCCCAGTCTGCTGCCTGCCACTGCCTGCTTTCAGGGTTGGCCAGGGTCCTGTGGGAATATCTCACTGGAGAGGAGTTTGCATCCCTAATTCTCTCTTGGTGTGGCCAGTACCCACCTTTTTTAGAGGCATTCTTGGGTTGTTTGTTTGGTTGTTTTTTTTGGGTGGTGTTTGGGTTTTTTTGGTTTTGGTTTTTTTTTTTTTTTTTCAGAAAAGCCTTGATTTTTAGCATGTCTGTCTCTCTTAAGTATTTTCTTCACTGATAAGCTCTGTAATGCACCATGGTTAAATGTAGGTGCACTAATTTCATCGAGGCATCCAGAGAAACCAGTGCTGAAACTAGAGGAGAGGTCCTATCCTATTTTTCCAGTACCATATCTTAAACAGTGAAATATAGATTTAGAAATATTACTAGATATTATTTGACAGATTTTTTGAAAGGGACTATTTTGTCACAAGATTTGCAGGGTGTATGTTGATAACAGACGGATTTTTTTGCCTTTTTTTTTTCAAATAAAAGATCAGTTAAATAGAAGCTAGGTCAGTCAGATAGTTTATCTGATAAGCAATGTTTCTTGTTTAATGGTAATTCTTTAAGACCAGTGTGCTTAGTTGAGCATAATTTTTCATCATGAAGTGTTATAGTTTGAAATGTGAACAGATACTAAATACTTACCTATCAGTGGCATTTCTAAGATCAACACATCCACTTTCCATGTCTTTACAAAGTTAATTTTGTGCTCTGTCTCTTCCTTGTGAAATTACAATTTACATTTTGATTCACCATAAAATTTAGTTCAAACTTTTCCTACTATTTCATTCTAGAGATCCGTCTGCTTTTATTTAACAGATGTCCTTTGATCTCAAGGAGACAATTGCTGTTTTACTACTTTAATGAAGCTTGTATTATTATAGGCAAAATGAATATTAGACCAAATGGTAGTAGAAATCCCAGAGGGAAACATGCTTCTCTGTCTGGATCTTGGAAAAGCAGAGTAATTCATTTTACTCACTGATTATATTCAATAAACCCATATTCCCTGTTCTAATTCTTATTTACTTTTTTTTTTTTTTTTTTTGGTATTATGGGACAGTGTTTCTGTCAGTGAGATTCAAGGTACTAGTCACAATTCTTTTGTCAAAAGTGACACATTGGACAGTTCTTAAGTGTTACGGAGAAGAGATAATCTGTTAAAGGAGGTAGGAGTTAAAAATGATACTTTATTTATACTTTTAAGTAGCTAATGCCCATTTCTTACCTGTGCTTTCAACAGACATCAGTCTGGATCATGTTTCAATGCCTTTTAGACCCTTATTTCCTAGAAACTAGGAGGGATCAGATTTAAAAGTTACATTTCGTAAAGGAAACAGCAGGGGATGGACACACATGGAGAACAGAAAGAAACAGAAGATAAAGGTACTTGAAGTCAAAAATTAGTTACACATTTGAGAAAGAAAGCATGTAGAAAACACAAATTACAGGAACTGTAGCAGCACACATAATGTCCCCTTTCCCTACGCTGACATGGCAGTAACTGGCCACAAAACATGGGATTTATTACCTGCTTTGATAATTTTTTCTGTTCTTTTGACTATTTTTCCACCTATGAAATCTACTTTAGACACAGACTCAACTTTGGGAACAGTACTGATGGCTGTACCTCACTGCTGGGATGAAGGTTTAATCCAGAAGTACCTTTGGGCATTACATCACTCTGGAGAAAAATGCATGCACTGCAACTGCGAGCGTGTTGTAAGGACACTCTAAGGTCTGCTGCTAGATGTCATCACAGGAAAAAAAGGCTGCTCAAAAAAAGGGCATAGTTTGACTAGAGCAGTGGGAATTATCTCAGTACAAATCGATTTGACAGCCAGAAAGATGCTGGTTCTCAGGCAGATGTGCAAACGTGAGTAGCTTCACCTGTCTGATTTCTGACCCCGTTCCACATTTGAATCTCGAAGCAACACAAAAGATAGGGAAAGGGGAACTCCTCAATCAGCACTAAGGAGTGGGAAAAAAACATATAATTATTGCTTTTTAAATTATTACTAAGCAAAACTGAATCATCTCAGAATATGAAAAACTTCCAAGAGTTAATTTTTTCCTAAAGAGAACTGGTAGCCCTAGGAATCAAAATGTGGCCAGGACTAGTGATGACGTGGCCCACCTGAACTATTCATCTTCTGGAGTTCTTTATAATACAGGTAAAATAACTTGGAAACATTTGGTGCCTATGAGTAGAAAAGATAAATATTTTGTCAATTCTTAGTGCAAGGTATACTTTTATTTTTTGGCAGGATAAAGAATTTGATTTCTTTCTCTGGTGCATTTCTTGTAAACTTATGTTAGAGACCAAATAGGAGCTATGAATAAGGATTTCAGATGATGAGCTGTCCCATGCCTGTTTACAAGTCAGGATTTCATTTTACATAGAGTTCTCTATAGCAACTTTTTAAAATTTAAATTAGAAACATGGCCAGCAATGCATGCAAAATGTTCATTCATTGTAGTAAACTACAAAAATATTGCTTTTATGCAATGAGAATGCCATTGTAGAATTTTAAAAGGCATAGAAATAAAAGACTCCGGATTGGAGTGATTTAAACAAACTCACTAGGATATAGTAGATGATTAAAATACAATCTATAATTACATTACACTAGTATCAGGTAAGGATAAAAGCCTATAAATACACTGGGGTCAGGGTAAGCATAAAAAATGAAACAGTTATTTGAATAATCTGAGATCAAGTTGCAGTAATTAAAAATGAATGTATTATTCAAATGAAGGAATTAGGTTACAACACTCCTCATATGAAAATATTATTGTGACAGACTGAAATAAGTTGGAAGTGATTTCGATAAAAAATTGGGGCAAGAAATATAATGATTTACATTGGGGAAAAAGTAGACAATTATGCAGAGAGTATTTGCAGCTCCTCCTTCAAATCCCTCATCAAAACTCATACCTTTCAGCTGGCCTCCAGGAATTATCCACTACCCCTAGCCTATTTCTGGACATTGCTCTTTCAGATACACAGATCAATCCACTAAAAATTAAACAAGCTGTAGCTAAGGATTGTACATGTACTCACAAAGGAATTAATGGGTTCTACACCCACTAGCAGGCATATTGCTTAATCTACCCCACACATTGCTGTTTATCCATTTTCACTGCCATTACCCAGGTCATTTCTGTAATTTGTCTCCTGTTTTTTCTTTGTCATCTCCTGTCAGGTTGGAGGCCAAAGTCTACACATAAGACTGACACAAAACGGTGTTATTTATGTAAATAGTTGATGGCCACTTGCAGATTAAGTAGTTGTTATTATAAATAAAGGTTTTTGAAATCTGACCTTTCCATGGCAAACTCCTTGGGGCAGGAACCTGTGTGGAGGTGCCTTGAATATGTAAACCAAGGTTATTTAATTATTAATAATAATTAATAATGAAAGAATACAGAAAGAGACTTGGTGTTTTTTTCAGGTAATAGCTTTCATATTCTTTATATTAATTAGCTTTTACAAATGTGCTTTGAGAGCCCTCTCGGAGCATCTCTTTGCCATTGTCTGTAGCAGGACAGTTGGGAGCTGCTCTGCAGGTGCACATATGCCCATCAGTGGACACATCTGAAATTCTCCCAGGGAGGTGAGTGATTGCATTTCAGAAGTCAGAGCAAGATCAGGAGTAGATTTCTTAATTTTTGCCCAGTGAATGCCGCCTGAAATTCTCCTCAAACCTTTCTAATATCTGCAACAGTCTATTGAGAAGACAATTAAGCTCACTTAAAATATGTCCAGCTATGCCCTTTTAAATCCTCAGCTGATCTTTTACTATCATATAGTATATTTAAGCCTCTCATTCTTACCTGTTAAATCCTTCATACTTTTCTTTTCTAGTCTCTTTTGTCTTCCCCTGAAATTTCTGTGTTTTCTTCCCCTCAAAATGCTGTGTTTTCTTTCCCCAAGAACTAGCTGTTTGTTTATTTTATATCTTTTTCTTCTGCAAAGACTTAGGCAATAGGTTGTTCATGCTGTAGCTTCTTTCTGGTACTGTCAAGTCTTTTCTTTAAATTCCCACTCAAATATATTATCTTGATTGTCTTATATATCGCTTCCATTTCCAGACAGCTGGATCTATTTATTAGATATAGATTAGATAGCTGAGTAATATTTAAAAGGCATGCAATTATACATAGGGGACTTCCAATCAAGAAACTGAATAGCCTTGAATGACCTGTCAAAACCAGCCAGATGAAGCTTTAAAAAAAAAAAAGTTACAGCTATAGCTATTTCCATTTCTCCAGCATTATCCACTCTTCGCCTGTCTGTGCAGTTAATTCAGTTAATAGTACCATGAACAGGTAAATGAGCAGCAAGAGAAAATGTTAATTCAGATTCAGAGAGATGACTTGTGTAGAACTATCCTGAATTGATAAGTGAAGGATGCAAGGCACAGCATTTCAGACACAGGTTGCATGGCTCTGGTAGTGCTGTTAAGTAATGTGCTAGGACCAGCTGCAGTGCACCTGTACAGCGAAGTCTACAACTTCAAAAATAACTATCTGTTTAGGGGAATATCATCCCAGCAGACTGATCACAGTAAAGGCTTGAGAGAACTCTTGTAATGCCCAGTAAGTAAGATAGTTTCACGTGTATATATGTGCTACAGTGTATACGTTACCTGACTGGCTTATAGACTGACAATAAGCAGTTACTATTGCCTTTTTTTTTTTTTTAAGACAACTGATAATATGGGGTGGAGTACAGGGCTGCAAGTAGATGGGAAAGAAAATGAGAAAAGAGAATTAAGCAGGAAGAAGTTACCAAATGAGAACCCCCTAGCTAAAAAGACTTAAACACAGAATAAGAAGCTGCACTGAAAGGCATTTTATATTGTTATATCAAGCAGTATTTCCAAGGACTGGGGAAATGGGTCTAAACTGTCTCTCCTACACATGGGCAATATTTTTCATTATGAAGATAGACACTAAATCCTGTTTCCACTTCCAGGGCATAGAGAGCATTGATTTTTCCGGTGTCTTAATAAAGAAGTATGAGGACACATTTTTTGAGATAGGATGGTGTAGGATCATCTGCTCAGAACCAAGAAGAAACACATTAAGGGAGAGAGTAATGGAGCATTTTAGTGATTCTGAGTTGTAGATGCAGATGGCTGTCCATGTGAGTGCTAACTTTTAGCAAAACAAAAAGATATGAGACAGTGAAGCATCTCCAGCAGGTTGTGGATATTGTGAGGTTCACTGCTTGTAAACTGGCTAGCGTTCAAGAGACTGTGTTTGGGGCTCAGTCATACGTAGGCTAGGCAATGATGAACTACATTCTTCCATGGTGCCAGATTGCATTCCATTCCCATACCCCAGAGGGATTCCAAGTTGTTCATTATACTTTGTCCTGGTTAAAAAGGAAGAGAGGTAGTAGATAACAATAGGGCTGGCCAGAGAAGTGCAGTGGTGGGTTCACTGGGGGAGTGAGGAGGGGTGACCATGAGAACAGCCTTATCAGCAGGGTAGATTTCCAAGCAGACGCAGAGGCTTGATAGGTAATTGCTGCCAGTTCTTTCATACTGCTTCGTAAAAATTTCTATTCCCGGGAGCATCCCAAACATTTAATAGAACTTTTCTTTAATCTCTGTGACCCCTTTACTTAAGAGTAGCCTCATACCATTCCTCTTAAGATTTTGTGCAGTTCTAAAGGGCCAGCCAGGACACAGGGGTTCATGCCAGCACTACGGGGCTAGCAGAATTTCACCTCGGTGTGTAATCCCTTCTCCTCCAAAAGCCAGATAGTTCTTCAGGGATCACTGCATGCTTGACATCAAATTTCTTCATTACTCTCATGAGACAGAGATAAGTGTTCAAAGGTTTCCACAAACTTTTAACATCAGGATTCCCACGTGTTTCCATGGGAGTCACGCACCCTGGAATGCTGTTTTTGCTCAGCAACAGAAATATTATGAAGTGGCTGATGTTGGATAGTTTCCAGCCCTGGCTGCATCTTTTCACTCTCGAGTTTTGCAGGGGGATGATTTAGATAGAAATAAGCACCTGTGTGGTTGTAGGTAAGCACAGGTGATTTCTATGAACACCTTATAGTCGGGGTAGAGAGGCATCACCCTGTGCCGCCTTTGCCGTCTGGCTGCAGATCTGGGGTGCCAGGCCAGAGGAGGGGGTGACACAGTCCAGGACTGCTGTGTCACAGCTTCGGCGTGCTCCAAAACTGACCCTCGCGAGGGTGCAGCACCCTCGGCAGCCTGCCCAGCTGCGGAGGAGGCAGCAGCCGCCTTTGGTGCGGGTGTGCCAGCGCAACCCGCGCTCCTTATCCCCGAAGTTCTGGTGGGAGTGGAGGGAGCCCAGCCGCGGGCTGGGGGCGCGGGGCAGTGTCCCGCCGGGGCTGTTTCCGGAGCAGGGAGGGACGCTGCCCAGGAGAAGGGAAGTAGTCCCTAAACAGCTCCTTAAGTGAGCGGACAGCATTGTAATCGATATTGTTCGCTTTGCGCGTCAATCCTGCAGTTTATTTAAAATATCGCCTGCGGTACCCTCGGTGCGCCCGCCCGTGAGGAGACACATCTCCACCGCGGGAGCGACAGCCCCGCTCTCTGTCGTGACAGGAGGAGGCCGGCGCGGGTGTCGGGAGCGGGGTTTAATCAGCGCGGCGGCGTTATCAGCGCCGGGGCCTGTGCAGCCTTGTGGAAAATGAAAGGAATGACGGGGCCCGCCCGCGGCGCCACAGCGACACCTGCGGGCCGCGGCGGGCACTGCGCCCCGCAGCTCCCGGAAATCCTCACAACTTTGTCCCTTCGCGTGGGGACCGGAACGAAACTTTTAACTCCCGCTTGGTGTTTTCCAACATTTTCTCGTTTTTCCCCTACCGTTTAAAAAAAAGTAAGTATTTTTAAAACGGTGACTCTGCTAACTTTATAGCTTAGCTCAGCATTGTCATGCTAAGGATGTCAGCTGACCAAGTTACTTAACGTTTGTAATTCTTCACTGTGAGCCTGGTGGGGCATTGGCACATGTTGCCCAGACACATCCCTGGAAACACTCAAGGCCAGGCTGGATGGGACTCTGAGCATTCTGGTCCATGGCAGGGGGATTGGAACTCGATGATCTTTAAGATCCCTTCTAACTCCAGCCATTCTGTGATTAAATAATTTATATAATGAGTTTGAACAGCAGAGGTTTGAAAGGTGGTTTTCATCTCTATGAAAACAAACAAATGTTCAACAAATGTTTTTCTTTACAAAATTAAAAAGGAGATTTTACATACACACTGTTTTTCACTTTTCCCTCTGTTTCACCCTGTTTGGGTTCTGTCCCAGTACTGTGGATAGAAACTGAGGTACAAAGTCCAGGTTCTGCCAGCATATACACAAGTACAAGTATTTATGTAAAATTAGCTTAGTTTGCAAGCATAATTGTCTTGAGTGGAATGTATTTTAACAACAAAGTCCATAGGTCCCAATCAAACCCAAAGGTGGTTTGATTTCTTTTTGCAGTTCTGGGCAGTGGGGTGATGAAGGCAAGACTGGTGGTAACACAGGGTCAGACAAAGGTGCTACAAGGTAGGCAAAGATTATCAGTGAGGTAAATGAGACTGCTTCTGTGAGCATGGGTGACAGGACTGACCTTTAATTTCATGTATTTCAGTGCAGTTAGTAGGAGGAACCTTCCTCTTTTGCTTTTAGATGCCCAGCTTCCTCCTGGGGATGATATGTTTTTCATACACATAAAAAGCCTCACTTCAGCTAAGTAGATCGTTCTGGTCTGAATCTGGAAAGTCAGTGAGGAATCAAGTTGCATTTAAAACATCTGTGCATTTTGTACAGTTATTTCTGAAGAGGTAAGCTGATTGTCAATCTCTGGTCACAGCCTTGCATTCAGACCAGTGGGTGGCTGAGAGTGCAGATTGCAGAAATATTTGGTCAATTTGCATTGCACTAAATCATAGTGCGACTCTCTGTTAAATTCAATTTTTCATGCAGACACATCTCGAGGGGCTGCCGTTCTCTGCATGGTATCAGTTCTGTTTTCTCCCCCTCATACTTGAATATTTTAGACATTTAACAAAGTGGTTCTTCCTTTGGGATGTATCAGCTTTAGAGCATCTGTATTTGTTAATTCTGAACTTTGTCTAAACACTACTTCCTTTCTCAGGACTAAGGCTGTCAGTAATTAGAAAAAAAGTAGTTAGCATGGAAATTCACTTAATTTTCAGACATCCTCTCAACAAAATGCTCTTAAGGGTGACCTGTAGAAGTCCAGGGAGCCTGCAGAATGCCTCAGACCCTGGCAGACTCCCCCTAGGGAGCCAGTATGCTTTAGCTGGCTTCCCATTGAAGCAGCTGTAAGAACTGAATACATAAGAAAGAAAGGTAATGAAAACTGACAAGTTGAAAAGAAATTGAGAGTTTAATCTGTAAAGTTGTGCTTGAGGGGGCTTCCATCATGATATTCCTATGGAGTAGCAAAAAGAGAAAAAAAATTAGGAAACTGCAGAGTATGATGAATTTACATAATTTTTTCTTGCAGCAGGCGATATTTATTAATTTCTTTTCTGCCACTTTACTGCACCTCTTTACTTCTCAAAAAGAGAAAATGAAGTATACAAAACCTGGCAATCATAATGAATGTGTGAAATGCTCACAGATTATTTATAAGCATGCAAGTTATGTAGTTGTTGGAGATTCTCTCCCTTCTGCTCCTGCTTGGTGATGAAGAATGGTATTTTAATAGGCAGATGGTAAAGACAATTACAGTTTGAGGCTCAGCTGGGAGTTACATCAGTTTATTGCAAATTATTAGTTGATAAATGCTTTTGTTTACAAGCAAAGTCTTAAGCAGCTTTGTAATCAGTTTATCAGCTGCAAACTGAATTTTGACAGCTTGCCTTTGGGTATACAGTCACTTTTTTCCTGGCCATTTAGAAATCATGCTGACCAAGCAGGCACAATGGTAGCTCCTATGCACCTGTATGGTGCTCAGTAAACTGGCACTTTTTATTAAGCCTGTTTGGAAAAAGTCATCAAGTGCAGAATCCTCCTCAATTGTTAATCTGTGTTACTGTGTACAGCCAGAATCCTAACGATTTGCTTTTTTTTTTTTGCCTTTTTTTTTTTTTTAAGTTCCATTGTGACCAGAAGTAGCTCAGCCTTTGCTTTCTGCTGTTAACAGTCTCTTACTAGATGAACTAACTGGGAGACTGGTGGTGGCTTAGAATTCTTGTTTACCTTGGACACTATGTATAGCTTGGAAGGTGGAAATGCTTTTGATCACTGGGAGTTTTCAGTCCATTTACTTCCAGCTTCCACAAACTATAATACCTGGGATGTACTCTTTCTGAGGAAATCTGGGGTATTGGTATGGGGTTTTGTGTGTGAGTGATGGGGGTTTTTTTAATGAGGACTTTTTAAATAGAGAAGACTGAGTTAGGTGCTTATTATAGCTTCTATAGTGTTTACATTTTAGAACATATTAAACATGCAAATCTACTTTTATTTAGTTGCTTGTTTAGCAAGAGAGACACTGATTTGTCACAGATTCTTGTTTCCACTGCAGTCAGTGTAAAACATTCTAATGTCTTAAATGGGAAAGAAACTTTTAGGAATCAGGAAGTGCCACTTTTCTTCCGTGGTTGTCACAGCTGAGGTGAACGAGTTCCTGAACTTCAGCCCATGAGCTGAACGTTAAAATGAGTAAAGGTCCGAGATAACTCACAGTAACATAACTGAATGCTACAACTTCTGCTCCTTAGAAAAGCCGGCTTTTGTTTCTCACAAAGCCGTGAGCCTTTTCTGGAGCATGGCCCCTGTATTGAATAACCAGGCAGGTCTCCTAACCAATGGTTCTTACTTTGATTTTACCATTCTAAAACTTCCCTATTTCTCCTTATATTTTTTGTGTTGCTTTCCTTTACAAATAAAACCTATCACTACAGCTGCTTCTATATAATCCTTCCTTCTGCTCAGGTGCCTTTGCCATTCACTCTGCATTTGCCCAGGGGCAAGAAATGAGCCCTACAGTAGCAGGTGCAAGACAGTAGAAAATCCATTGATAAGATGCAGTGTACTCTGCTTTTCCTGTAAGAAAAAGGTGCCATTAAAGCATATCTATTGTCTCATTTAATCACCTCTTTTTTTCATACACTCCAGCCTCACAAAATAACTCTGAAAAGACAATCCACAGGCATGATTGTGTTTGTAAGGCTACAAAAAGGTCACCTTACAGCTGTGCTGTTATGGAAGCAGGGATTGTAGGAATGTGTGTATCCAAAGCCCTGCTTCAGAGTAGCTGATTTCAGTGGTGCATTTTCTCTTTCTGTGAGACCTGGTGCATCCACAAAAGCTGAGGGGAGCAGTGGGCGTCACCTGGAAATGTCTCCTGGGAAGCTCCATGGAGAGTGCCCATTCAGTGGTCCTGTAAAAAGTAAAAAGGGAAATGAGTGTGCTCTGACAGTAAGTTCTAGCTCCTTTCCAGTGGTAGTGGCAATGCAACATGGGCAATATCAGCAAGGGTTTTTCGGATTTTTTCAAGCTGTTTATCATTTCCTTTCTGAAGGCTTAGTAACTTCTAAAATAACACTCCAGTGAGACCTAATTCAAATGTAAAAAAGGTGTAGCACTCAATTCAAAACAGTAGAATTTACAAAGAAAAGAAGAGGGAAAAAAAAGGAAGAAATTGCTAAACTTGGGAAAGAACTCCTTCGACTTCCTTGTTTGAGTTTATGCTGAATTAAGGAAATAGAACAGGTTTAGCATTTGTGGCAGGCTTTAATTTCAACCTCTGTGCAGCAGACTTAACTTCTTGTGATGTGGGAGGATATTACAGTTTTCAGTTTCATTTCGTAAGTATTGCCATTTGTGCCAAACATTTAATAGTTTTACGCTGTGGACTGTCGTCCACCAGGAGCTGATATCACCTAAGACTTTTTAGAGCCATCTAATAGAAAGATATGTATTCATTCTGATTAGCCCAGGATTTGAACGAGGGTCCCAGAAGAGATATATAAGCCTCTTAAATGCATAGAACTTCTAAGGATATGGGTTTAACTGTCTCCCCCTGTGGTAAATAAGCTATGACAGCTCTATCAGGGGGGAAAATGGCAAATAAAATTACCACATTATTTTCCTGTGAATATTTTCGGAGCACTAATCTATTTTGCCTCTTTACCTATTAGAACTCAGTTGAGTGTTAGGTGCAGACATTTAATTGGAGGAAACACATAAAAATCCTCAAACTAACAAAATGCAGGCACACAGCAGTGCTAAAAACAAGAGGTCAGAATCTGTTCCTTGCACTCCTTACTCTTCAGAAACACCGTGCTTTATTTGGGGTTCAGCTGAGGAAGGTTTTTGCAGTGTGCATGTGAGAGCTGCTGCCATAAGATGGTGATGTCAGTGATAGTTGTACTGAAGCAAGGCAAAGACCGACCCCTGACACTCACACTGAGATGCCAGGTTTAGGAGTTCTCTCCCCTAGGACTGGCGAGTTCCTTTCATATTTTCCTTTTCCTCTTTATCAGCTATATAATGCCTGACAGTTTTAACCATAAAATCATCTATTCAGATGAATACACTGTCAGCTGTCAGCATATGACTAAGCTGAAGTCAGACCCGAAGCTCAGGTTGACTCACATGAAGGAGCAAGAGCTATATTCCTAAGGAGAATTTTCTTCCCTGTTTCTGGTCAGAGAGCTTATATCTCTAAATACAGGGGTTTAATTTGGCTAGAGCCATTAAGCTGAGTATTTTTCTGTTGTATTGCTTCTGGAAAATATCACTGCCGTTTTTTCATTTTGCCTTTTGTTCAGTGAGCTAAAAATTAAGAAGTCTCCATATTCTATTCTGAACACAAAGGTAATAGTAAAAAGTGACAGCAGAACTGGTTTGTCCCCTATATTGGTCTAATTTTATACAGGATAATAGATTTTCCATTTATTTCAGGCTTATAATATGCAGTGGGTAGTTAAAATTAAAGGTCAAATATCTTTTGGTAATCTCCTTTGATCAGTAAACAAGGAAAAAATATAGAAGAAGCTAGGAAATCACCTCAATAACATAGCACTAAAGCTGGTTTTGGTGAGAGTTTAAGCAGTGTGAATTTGCAGGGGTAATTTTTGAGACACTTCACAGAGAAATGGTTGGAACCCCAACATTAAAGTGCATTAATAGCAGAAATGCAGTGCAGAGTACATATTTTGTGTACGCATGTGAAAAACACTAAGAATTATTTAGCAAGTGGAAAGACTGTTCACAAAATGCCTTTGATTTATTGCTGTATATACCACAGATCCCTATCACATATTCCTACGTTATTTTATTCAAAAACTTGTATGAACCATGAGTTGGCATGTTGTAGCATACTGAAAAGGCATTAATCAACCCAAATAAACAAGTACATAGATCTATCTAACAACTATGAAGTAGTTAATAAATTTTTAGCAATTTTATTACAGAAAAAAGGTCTAAAAGAGTAGTGCTTAATTATCTGGACTCCTCTGTGCTGGGCTGTCTTTTGATTGTATTAATGAAGCAGCTGGCCCATTGTTTCTCTTTAATTCCTCTATTGTTTTAAGAATATGTCACAGCTCTTTATTCTTTTATCAGGTGCTGTGCAGGAGGATTCACACAATAACTCATATTCCTACTGTATTTGCCAATGCACAAAGAAACCTCCAAAGCATTTTTCAAAGAAGGGGCACACATAATTTATAAGTTCTGTTCCTTGTACCACTCTACTGTCAAAAATTTCAACAATATTGGATTTGAATGAATTATATTTTTTTATTAAACAATGTGTCCACATATAGATATATGTACTTTGTTCATGTCAAAAATTAGAGATCTGCCCAGTAACTTGTGCTGTAGTGAAATGGCATTCATTATGCTGAGTCGTCACAACCCCATGGGTGAGAAGCAGAAGGAACCCAAATACAAAGATCCCATCCTATTGTGATGCACAAATTTTCCTTAAATGCTTAACCTGTGGAGCAAAGGAGGGAAGAAAATAAATTAACTCCAACCTGCATTACCATTACTAAAAAGCACAGTTTTTTGCAAGTTGGAATGTTTTATTGGGAGAGGGAAGGTTTAATTCAGTTGATGGTGCCTGGAAGTTGCTAAGAGCAACAGTCTGTTGTTTAAATAAATTCTGATAGTCTTTTGACCCTTCTTGCAAAAAGATGTGTGTACAGGAAATGGGCTATTATGCTGTTGCAGCAACACAATCAAGTCCAGTAAGCTCAAATTTTACTACACAAAAGTAGTACTTCAGAATTAACTGGCACTGAAAGCTGCTTTTAATAGAAATTGCCATTGATTTCCTAAACTTCTGTGAAAGGTGTGTGGCATTTCTGGGCCAAAAAAACAAGACTCAGATAGTTTAGCAAGGAAAATCAACTGATACTAAAGACAGGGAAATTGGAATTTGCTTTTGAATATATGTTTATATGTCATTATGCTTCTCAATCCGTGAAATTCCATGTATTCAGTGGAAATGCTGGTTTGAGCTACTTGGTCTCTTAAGGTACTTTTCCTAAAAGCAACAAAAAGAATCAAGATGCTTAATAGTTTCATCCATTTTGAAGCTCTTTTTCCTGATGGAGTTAGGTGAGTCTGACCTTATATATAATCTCTGTTCAGACTGTGATCCATAGATTCCAAATTATCATTCCTTAAGGCCTTTAAAACATAAGTGGGGGGAAAAAAAAAAAAAAGCAGCAGCCCACCATCACAAGGCTCACTGTGCAGGATTCTGTGTTTTCCCTGGAAGTGGTATAGGGTTCTCGGGGTAAAGGGGCATTTAGTTAAATTCTCAGAGCAAATTCCTTGTTTGAAATAGGATAGTAGAGGTCCCTTTGTTTAAAAAAAATCAAATGTAAAAGAAAAAAAGGAAGGGCTTTTAAAAAACAAAATCTATTTTAGGTGTCTGTTCTACATAAAATAAAGTTTTGAATTAGCATGCATATCTATCACCATTTTACTTGTTATTCTGAATACAGAAGATAGTGTGTTACTGCATCTAAGTATGATTTAATTGGTTCAATTTACTATATATTTTTTATACTAAGTGTGATTCCATATCTTGATGAGTCCAGATGTAGTTACGCTTCTGGTTTACAGCATCCCATTGCTTGCATTTTATTATTTTTACAAAGCAAATGTCTATCAATCATAGAGATAAATTAGAAAAAATTGTGCAAACATGACACCTTGCTAAGATTTTTTCAGCATGCTATGTAATTATTAACCTGATTTTTTGCCATTGAGGGAAGCCATGAATTACAGATAGCAGGAATGAAGTTAAATGCTTTTATATTAGATACATTTTCCTATACAGTTTTCTATAGGTATGGCCATACAATATAATTGAAGCTTTGTCAGCCCTGTAGCCTAGCAACAGATAATACTGTTAGGTTACTGAATTGCTCCTGGTTGACAAGTAGGGAGTATTTTTGTGTTTATCATGTTTGCTAATGATGGGATCCTTTCCAAAAGGCTTGTCTTAATCTTAATTAGAGTTTATCAGCAGAGGTCTGCATGACATTGTGCAGACACTGATTTCATAAATAATAAAAAGTGCAAGTGAAAAATTTGGCAGGAGAAGAAGATATTTAAGACCACTGATTCTTGTAAGAGCACCATGAATTTCCAAAATGTAATCAAGTTTGAACTGTGACTCTATTCTTTATTATCAAAACTTGCAGTACACTCCACTGCAGTTTTGACAGCAATTATGAGTATGATTTATAAGCTTCCTGTTAGGAACCAGATCTGTTTGCACAAGAATCTTGATCATAAACATTACAAAGAACAGTAAGTCCACAGTTTTTCAGGGACATGAGGACCTTACTCTTTCATTTTCATAGAAAGTTTTTGGTTTGGGTTGGGTTTTTTTGTTTTTAATTAAGGGTGTTCGTGGTTTTTTCAAGCAGCAGAAATACTTGCAGTGACAGATGCAGACAAGGAAGAGAACCCTGAAATAACCTTCCCATTTGGTGGACATTCTGAAAGTATCAGATAACTGCTTCATTGCCTGATGTCGTTTGGTGAAGAACTCATGCCAATGCAACTGGAGTGTAATTTTTTGCTCTAGTTTGCACAACATGATATTCTTTAACTTTTCTGTCTTCTGATGATTAAACAAATGAGCACTTTTAGTTCCTTGAATTTTGAACAAGGAGTTCAAATAAATACATAGTTTACAGACATTTTTATTATTTTCCTCTGCTTGACATGTTATATATCACATAAATTAGTTTGATTTAACCGTAGATATAAAACAATACATTACATGCTGAAGACGCTTATTTTCAATTTCACAGAATCATAATTACTCTTTTCTAGAAAACAGTTTTCCAATGTTACAAAGCTTTCTGCTGATCTAAAACCTTCCTTTCTGCACTGGCACAAGAGTAAGACTTTTATTACTACTTTACCACGTCAAACCCTTTCCAGTGTACGTGGTTGTGATGGTGATGAAATACAGTCAGAGGATGCAGGAAACTTCCCCTGCATCCTCTGCACGAGACACACACGCTTTTCCTTGCTATTGTCTCTGACGGGCAATATGATTTGTCCAAAGATAACAACACCAGGTGGGAATTGCCCTAAGATAAGAACACCGGGTGGGAATTGCAGGAGGAACTGTCTCGACTTGACGCATAATGAATGCATTCCGGGGATGGGGGAGCTGTGATGGTTGCGATTGACTTTAGTACACATCGGCCTGAAAAAGGGTATAAAATGCTGCTGGAGACTCGGCCACCTGGCCAAGATGCTCTTCCAAGGTTGCAGGCAGTTTCTGTGTGGGTTCCTGGCCGCCTTCCCCGCCCCTGTCAGGAGCGCCTGCAGGGTACTCCAGCCCCAATATAGGAAGCGCTCAGTTTAGAATGGGTGAGTAAAAGCGCTAAGATCCGGCCCCATACGGAGATAAAATCATATAGTAGCAAAAGGGGTGCTTTGTACCTCTGCATTGATAAGGCCAAAGACCATAAACCTGTATGGTTCTAGCTGAACCTGTTTATATTATAATCCTTTAGACTTGCTTGTATTATATACTGCATTGACAATATTTACAAACCGTGTGAGCAATAAATACAATCGTTGTCATCCACATGATCAATGTCATACTTCTTGTGCCTAAGAATCTTCTCTCTGCTATGGCAGAATGGGTGACCAGTGTATTCATTATGGACAAGAAGAGGCCCAAAATCACCAGTCTACTATTGCTTTCTGGCCAAATTATATAACCATGACTGTTTCAGTGGCACTGTCTGCCACTCATCCCTGTTAAAACATCTGTTCATCCTTTCTCTTCCTCTGATGCCTGTGTCATCTTAGGACCGAGAAACCTTGCCTGGTAAAGCTTTGTAGAACAATTGCACTCCTGTAAGTTATTTCTGATAAGAGGAACAGTTGGTTAAAAAAAAATCTAACCAGCTTAATCAGAACTTCATCTCATATAAATAATAGTCCTTCACATTTCTTTATGAAATCTTCATGCCTTTGCAAATGTTTCATGAAAAGATCTTCCTATCTCCTTCTAATCACCACTGACTCTTGGCTATGGCTTCTGTATTATCCCTTGAAAACCTGTTGTTAACACTACTCTATGCTTAGTGAAATGCTGTTGTGCTCCTGAGAGACTGCTCTATATATGTCAGTTGTGTCCTAGCCTGTAGAAATGTTTGTGGGAAGAAATTTTTTCCTGATCTTTAGCTGCCACGTGTAAGGAAGCCCTTATCCCTGCCAGAGGTGTCCAGACAACACAGTAATTCATATGATAGTCACGACTGGAACTTCCTATTCAATTTGGAAGCCTCTGTCGGGTTCTCTGCACTTGACAGTACTTTTTCTGTCACTCTTGACTGACTTGTGCTCTTTGCTTGACTGTGCAGTAGAAGGCTTAAGAAGACTTCTCTTCCACATTCTTCCTGCTGTGCATGAAGGTCAGCATGTTTGCACTCACTGCATTAGGGGAAGAAGGTCGTTTGCATCTTTCAAAACAGCAGCTCTTGCTTTACTCTGTGCAGGGAAGCATAGAAGGGGACAAGTGGGGACTGCCCCATGTCCTGTCCCAATGAGTGAGTGTTGCTGCAAAGGTGCTGAGCTGCATTTCCAGTAGCTGGAAGAATGCAAGTTTTGGGAGTTCATCTGGGGATTGAACTTAACATCATGTTTTGATGAAAACGTGGATGTGTATGTCATGATTACTTAAAAGCCTCATTTTCTATAGACTGGGATGAGAGAAAACAAAATAACAATATCCTTCCTGGATCTGAATCCTGCTGAGCTGAAGGTTTGTATTCATATGCAGGAATAGATTTCACCTCCCTAATTCTGATTTTCTTCATTAAGCCAAACTAGGAACTGTAGTGCTTCCAAAGCTGTCACACATCCCGCCAGGCTGTGCCTGCCGTAGGTGTGACAGTTTGCAGGAGCTGGGTGGAGCAGGCAGCCAGGGTCACTGCTCCCTTCAGCTGTCTGAGTTTAATCTGCTGCTGGACATGAGTCAACGCCCTGAGGAGCTCCAGCACCAGGAGCCTGACTCAGCCTTTTAGCTGATCCAGACCGATTGCAGCTGGAGACCCGGTAATCACTTAGTTTCCCCCCCAAGGGTACACACAGCATGTCAAGATGTTTGTTGGGATGTAGAAAGTCTCAGTTGGTTATTCTGCAGTGACTCATTTTTATTAAGAGATCCAGTGAATAGTAAAGTCTAGAATGAGCTCTTATTCTGTATTAAAATATACTAAAACATGTCGGTTGATTATTACACCTTCTGTATATAAATAACATAGAAGTGCATGTTAATAATGGAAATTAACTGTGTGGTATTTGCAGCAAAAGTACCCAATTTCAGGTTCTCAAATTGCTCTGTGTGTTCCATGTATTTTCATCTACGAGACTAGTTAAGTACACTTTAGGAATTTGGTCTGTTTCTCCCTGGAAGAGGTTTTCTCCCAGTTTAGCTCTGAAGGCTTCTGTATATTTACTAGTTCTATCAGGCAGTATGTCAGATTGTACTCTTCATATTTTTTTTTAATTCCTGCTCAGGCATTAGGAGTCTGCATTTGTAGAAATTTTTGGTACTATCTTCACTTTTCATCTTCTTATTCTCTAGAGGAAATTACTCAGATTTGCACCATTTAATGTTGTAATCTCTGAGACTAGTAAACCTTGGTATGCTTTGGTCCCCTCATGGTAAATTGTTTGTAAACTTTCTAGCACCTTCCACTGCAGTATTACTGAAGGGTGAATACAAAGACACTTTTCTGCTTTGAAACTTCTACACCACTTTGAGGTCTGGAAGCTTAGCGTATTTTGCCACTGAAATACACTGTCACTGATGCTGTTTTGTTTGCTCATCTTTGAAAGCTAATAGACTGGTTTAATTAATTGTCCAAGATTTCTCTAAAACAATGTCCTAATTCTTCCATTTAGCTGTGGCATATCATACACTGTTGTTATCTCCTCTACCAGATTTTTGCAACAAGTTGTTTTAAAACTATAATCTCGTTGAAGGGAAAAAAATGAAGTGCAGTTGAAAAGGCAGTTATGCCGAAAGATAAACACAGCAATATTACTTATCAAAACGAGTACAGTTTTTGCTTGCCTAATGAATGCAACATATAGCTTTCTCTATATATACAAAACCCGAGAAAAAAAAAAAAAAGCTTTATAACATATAAAGTATGCAACATTATTTCAGGCATAACTGTATTGGATATGTATCTAGGCCTGAGAGTGTAGATAACACAATATAAGTGCTTTGCCTGTCTAAACATGTTAAATAAATGAGCATTCACTATCTCATTCAAATACATTAGTAGATGTACTCGCATAGTTAATTTTCTTTTTAATGCACTACACGTGACATTTGCAGCACAGAGCTATAGTGTATCTTACTGTTTGATGAAAGTTCTTCCACTTCCCCTCCTTCCCCCCCTTTTAAACAAACCTTTATTTGAATAAGCCTTTATGAAACAGATCTTTGGCATATCTTCTTTTCAGGAAGTTCAGTCAGTGTAAGCAGAGATAAAGCAGTCATGTTACGAAGAATATTACATAAGGGAAGATTTTTTAGAGAAAGAGGGTGACAAACATAAGGGAGGGAAAGAACACCCTTAAGAGGAAATCTGATTTCTTTCTTGCAGCTGTTTGGTTTTACTGAGCTGTGATTTGCTATTCAAAATAAAACAAGCTTGGAGTTAAGAAAAAATTTACAGGAACTTTGGTGAAAATAATGAGAGAAGCGCTGCATAAGTTATTTTCACCTATATCTTGATTTTCATAATGCTGGCTTTTTAGGAGACAAAGTTAAAAATTAAAATAATTATTCATGCTGCAAATAGTTAGGAAAACTATCCCCAAATTGTTTTTCTTATACATGAAAATTCCTGTGTTGGTAGAAGGAAGAAGGAAGAAGGAAAGTAAAAACTGTGTGCCTCTTTACCTTAAATAAGCCATCGAAACTAAAAAAAAAACCTAAAAAAAACCCTAAAAAAAAAAAAAAACCAAAAAAAACCAGATAGCACTCATGTTTTAAATTCTGGAATCTGATATTGTCAATTAAATATTTCTGCTGATATGTTTCCTGCAGGAGGGCAGCTTTGGTGTACCACGACCAAGGCCATCTCAGAGGGTGAAGAGCTGGTTGCCTTTGTTGTGGATTTTGACTCGAGGCTGCAGGCTGCCAGTCAGATGACAATGACAGAAGGGATGTACCCCGCCCGCCTGCTGGACTCCATACAGCTGCTCCCGCAGCAAGCGGCCATGGCTTCGATTTTACCCACAGCTATTGTGAACAGTAAGTGAGGAATTCTATTCTCCGGCGGATTTTTGAAACCACACTACTTTAAGGCACACGTGAAGAGCTAATGCAGAAATGGTGAATTCATGACCACAGAAACCACACCACAGCTCACAGCCTGCTTTTGTTGCTTTTGTTCCCCCACCATCTCAGATAAAAAGAGCAGGAAGAGGAGTCTGGCAAGAGCCTCACCCAGAGTACCTGCCCTCGTGTGGAGGTTCTGTGATCTGTTCCCAGAGGCAATAGGATTAGAAACTGTTAAAAATGTAGATGAGATAGGTCAGCTAGCTCTCAAAGTCCAGCCTCTGCTGCTCAAGTGGTAAGCTTGTTGCTTACCACTGCAGTTTCTGCTAATAATTAATGATACTCAGAAAAAGAAAAGAAAACACATCCTTTCAGTGACTGTTTCAAAATGCAGAGGAAATCATGCCTCAGAGCAGCCCTGATTTATTGTAGCATCTCCACTCAATGTGGTTAACCAAGAATGTTTTTATATCTTCTGGTCATCAGTGGGCTTGCTCTATCAGGGACAAAATGCAGCATGTGTTCAAGTGCTCTCCTTAGAGAGGAGGGGCATGAGTGTTCCTGAGCTGGGACAATTCAGCTCGAATTAAAGTTTATATTTTTAACTTTTGCTTATTACTGCTGTCTGCCTTTATACAGCCCTAGTTCCTCATTCTCCTTTCTAAGTACTTTTCAAATACATTGGCCATTACCACGATCCTCACCAGTCATCACTTAGATTGCACATTCTTAGCTCTCAGCACTTTGTGAGTCAGTCTGTTTGTTTTATATAGACCCCATGCTGGAGCTCTTCCTCGTGCTTCCTATGGTTTCTAAGTATTATAATTAGTTATAATGAACTATTAATACTACTAGTATTAGTACACTAATTTGTATACTACTAATACTAATAGTATTTCAGGTGCACATGCACTTGCAAGCACATGATTTGCCACTCAGACTCACGCCTAATAATACTGAGTCTTGAACAGTCACAACATCTTCAAGCTCTTCTTACAAGACTAGTTAAAATATCCCTGGTAATACATTTCATTTCACTTTCTCCTTTCAGTTTCTTTTTTCTTTTTAATTGCTTATTTTCTGGTAAACTATTTTGATAGCTATATATTTAATGTTAGCCTGTTTTTAAAGATAAACCTTCAAATGTCCATATCATCCAAGTCTTCTCTTCCAAGAGTAAGTAGGGCAGCTGTGAGCTGACATACCTGCTCACAGAACCAGCTCAGCAGGAACTCACAGATCCTGTGCAATTAGGATTGCATGGGATCTTTCCAAAATAAGGTGTCAGAAGCACCTAACATGCCACTAACTGAAGTTACCACTGTTAGGGGAGGCCTGTGTTTATAGCCAACAGCTGAAAGGGAGCTGCTGCAGTGGGTTACCTTGCCTAAAGGGCACAGCTTGTTTCAGCTGAGATCAGATTCTTGTGCAAATCTGTGAGGCGAGCTCTGGGCTTTTTCTACAACATCACATCTCTTCTGTCAGCACTTTTGCAGAGCCCTGGAAAGCCACACTGAACCTTGCTAAGAGGAGTCTTTAATTTTATGGTGCATCAGCTCTGGCTATACAGGCTTATCAGCAACCCAGAGTAACTTCTGTGTTCTTGACTCAAGGAAGATGCTAAAATAGCAAGTCTTACTGCTCAGAACTTTCCACATCAATCTCGACTCTGTCCCTGATCATAAGGGGCTATTTTCACATTTCATTGTTGAGTTGGTAAAATTGAGTTTCTTCATTTAAGTCTTGAGCTAGAAGTTGAGCAACAAGCTGAATGAACCTCTAGATTTGTAATGAACCATCTCTTAAGCATTCTTTTTCTAGATCTCTGAAAAGAAAAATTGGTTTTGTAGCTTGTTTGGGGGATTTTTTATGTTTCCTGACATTTGCTAGTTGAAAAAACAAAATTAGAATATCACCTTTAGCTCATTCATCTTGAGGCTGAATGTTTCATTATATAAAACTATCAGCTGAAATAAATTGCGATATTTTGGTTTTAAGTAATGAAAACATTAGCTTCAAGTAGCCTTTATCTGTTTTGCATCACTTTAGAGTAGTAATAGTTTCAGATCCCATCCCTATATATTGTTCTCTCTGAAATTCCATCCTCTCACCATGCAAAACTCCTCAAATGCATTTCCTCTGCTTGGCATGTAATGGGAGTCACATATTCACTGTGCATAACTGCAGCTACAGACTGTCCAGGTCATCTAACTCACAGGAAATAAAGATGGCTGGAAGTCAAATTTATTAAGATAATCAGAAAGTTCAATTCCGTGATGGAATGCAGTCAAATGAATTCAAATAGGACAAGTTGCCCATATCAGAATTTCCTATTAGTACTTTTGGACTTTCTTTTCAGTGGAAACCTCAACAGTCCAACTTTTTTAAACCATTTGAGGCCAAAACCAAATGTTGAAATGTCACCTTTAAAGTGAGTGGACATTTCAAATGATGCAAGCTATATCAGTAATGTTTTAATAGTGGTGTATGTTGGAATACTAACTGCTCCATTAAGTGTTTGTGTCTGAAATCCATGCACAATTATTCAGTGGCAAAGGGAAAAACAGAAATTGGTAGTGGTATAAATATTTTTTGCAAATTCATGAGCAGAAAAATAGACAAGCATTAGCATTGCAATCAGAGAAGCAAACTAAGCAATGTAAATTTTGGCTGCATTTGTAAATATTTAGCAAATAAAAGACTCATCCATGTCAATGGGTTGGAGTCTTCAACTTTGTTCACCCAAAGGAATTAAAACAGAGCAGTTGTCCTATACACATCAATATTTGAAATTAAACATAAATTGTCATGAATGATAATGAATTACATCATGAGCTACACATGCCATGTTTTCAGAGCAGCTGGCCATTCTTCAAAACTAAGTTAATTACAGTCTCTAGAAGCTCTTTGCATTCTGGACTCAGGGGAAGTTTTGATGTTGATCAAGATGTGTTTTGATGTTGACTGCAACTGCCTGATCCTGAGGTCAGCTGTCACAGTCTGGAGTTACTCATAATTTTATCCTCTCTTAGTCTCAAAAACAGATGAGAGGTGTCCAGACCAGATCAGAGAATGGTCCCATGCCTTTGATAACTCCTGAAATCTATGCATGAGCAGGAATAGTGTTCATTGACTTAAGCCAAAGGTATAGAAGGGACTGTTCTCATGATTTAGCAATATAAACAAGTTCCAGTTTTTAAGTGTGGATCCTGTCAAAGTTTAATTTAGTAGTGTAGATGTGCCCCAATAGAGCAGGGATTTCTTCTTGTTCTTACTGATAGGATGGAAGGTTCACCTTTCAGAAAGATCTAATAGATCTTTTGTCTTTCTGAGATGTATACACAACAGGTACTGTGTTTTTTGACAGGGTATTAACACAAAAATATCTGTCCACTTTGGACAGATGTAAATATACCATATGCATCATTACTCTTCACATTAGTAAAGTATGTAGCCTCTAATGCATGATCAAAATCCTGACCTGCTGTTGAAAACGCTCTGTGCAACCTCTGCATGGCCTCTCCTCAAGGGTGCTGACACTTTAGGATAGGAGACAAAATGAAAAATTGCCTTATTTTTAGTAAATATCCTCTGTGCATAACAAAGAGTGGAAAACCAACAATTTACTGAAAACAAGAGGACACAAAATACATAAGAGTTTTCAATTTCTATCATTAATAAGAATAGGAACCAAGGAAATAGACATGCTGCTTAGTATCATGTCACGTTCAATATGATAGGATCTTAAGGAAAAGTAATCTAGTCTTGCCTCCTGGATATCAGAACAAAAGGATTCTACAGTAATAAATGCATAAGCATACTGAAAATACATATTCTTCAAAATGATCTGCAGTTAGCACTCAAAAATTCCAAGGCCCAGAGCTGGAAAATCTTGTGCACACAGAAAAAAAAATATAAAGATGTCATCTAATGAGTAGTGATGTACTGGAAATACAGCATAGTTCCTTGATTAGTATTGCATGTTCCCAACAAACATTTAATTTAATTTAATTTTTTAAAAATAATTATGTGCCAAAGCCGTTTAGCAGGTTTTTTTATGCAACTTTTTTTGAAAATACCCTTTTGAAAGAAGCAACTGTCTCCCATGTTAGTCTCTCATCTGCAAGTGACATTTTAATAAGCCCATTTCTCTGCTTTCAATGTTTTATTAAATAAGTATTTTTGTAATGGGGAAAGGACGGGAATTAATCTAGCTGTGTTAATTGGTTGGCACCAAGTGAACTGTGATTAACCTGCACCTGCTTATACTTGCTTGTAGAGGACATATTCCCTTGCAAATCCTGTGGCATTTGGTACCGGAGTGAGCGGAACCTGCAGGCCCATCTCATGTATTACTGCAGTGGGAGGCAAAGAGAGGGGCCACAGCTGTCAGAGGAGACTGAGGACAGTGCTCAGCAGATATCCAGTGTCTGCCCCTTTCCACAGTGCACCAAAAGCTTCTCCAATGCAAGAGCTCTGGAAATGCACCTAAATTCTCACAGTGGTAAGTATCATGTACTTTTGTGTATCATCTTCTACATTTAGCTTCTTGAAGAATTAATCACTGTAGACATTCAGTAGATCAATGTCTCTCCAAATAAATGCAAGCATTGCATGTAGATAATACCAAAATGCCAACAGTTTCTGCCCTGTGTTCTACACCAAGTACCTCTCCCAGGTAACCAGTGTCATTTATCTTATCTACTAATCCTCATTTGAATGTTGTTTCTCTCTTAGTGTGTGTATACATACGTACAGGCAGCATTTCTTCACTGGTGAAGGTATGATCAGGAATCCAGATACAACAAATTACTGCAGGATTCCAGCTACCAAACATGCACACAACCAGAGAACATAGCCTTCTGAAATAATATCTTAGTGCCCTAGAGGAGGCTTCTTAGTCAGAGGGCTTTAAGGATCATGGACCACAACTCTGTGGTCACTTGTTTCATTAAAAAATTTCTAAAAGGTAACTAGAATCTGTGTTGTTGCAGTAGTGAAATTTGGTCTTACCTCTTTTTAAGGCATTTTTCAATTTCAAAATGCCATGAAACATGGAGTTTTTGGTTAATCGGTGATTGTAAGATATCTTTGGATGTACTGTTCTTGATGAAGTGGTAGTGATTTCATGAGGAAAAGGTGTCATATTATAGCAGTAGTTGCCAATGGCCATTATATGTGAAAGATAAAATGTCAGTGAAGCCATGTCTTACTGCTTCTCCTCCCTCCACAAGGAACAGAGCTCATCAGTCCTTTCTGATGAGGATAGATCTGTAACCTCTTCCCACACTACAGGCAACCTATGCAAGCAAAGAGCTGAGCTTCAGTAATACTCCAAATGCTCCTTCTGCTTTGTCTGTGGCTTTCAGGCACACTGAGGGCTGTACCTCAAGCTACACCACAACCTCGTACCTGTTGACCTTGGAGTGCCTTCTGTGCATTCAAAATTTCCAGTGATTGTGTATGGGGAACATTATGTATCCCTTTAGTTGTAATTTCTGAGATGTTTTTATTTAGAATAAGTCCAGTCTATTTTTATCCTTTCCCTTGTTCTTTCTCTCCCTGCAGCTTTGATGAATGCATGCAAATACTAGGGCTCTCCAAAGCAGAGCAAAAGTCTGGGAATAACCTAGCAGTTTGAGGAAAAAACAAGTATTTTCAGGGTGACTAATACCATCTCATTAGAAGAAAATTAGTCATTCTTACTGCATTTGTACCTTCTGTGCAGCTGATTTCCTAATATTCTTCATGAGGAGCAAAATGGTCACTTTATTTTATATTTTGCTTGTCTTTTCTGTAGGAGTGAAAATGGAAGAATTTCTCCCACCCGGTGCTAGTCTGAAATGCACAGTTTGTACTTACACTGCAGACTCAGTGATTAACTTTCATCAGCACCTGTTCTCGCATCTTACTCAAGCTGCCTTCAGATGCAATCACTGCCATTTTGGCTTCCAAACTCAGAGGGAGCTACTGCAGCACCAAGAGTTACACGTCTCTGGCAACAAAATTCAGAGAGAAAGTGACATTGAACACTCTCCAAGTGGAAATGAAGAAGGTTTACAGCCAGCAACAGACCTGTTGAGCAGAAATGATGTTCCCCAGAGTCAAAAGACCATGCAGACTAAAGATGCAAGTTCTGATACAGAGCTTGATAAATGTGAAAAAAAGGCTCCACTTTTCCTTCCAAACCAGAGGCCAGAAACCCAGCCTGCCACAAATAAGCAGAGCTTTTCATATACCAAAATAAAATCCGAACCATCCAGTCCAAGGCTTGCTTCATCGCCAGTTCAGCCTAATATTGGTCCTTCTTTCCCAATGGGACCTTTTCTTTCCCAGTTTGCTTTCCCCCAAGACATCACTGTGGTTCCTCAGGCTTCAGAGATATTAGCCAAAATGTCGGAACTGGTCCATCGAAGGCTGAGGCATGGAAGTAGCAATTATCCTCCTGTAATTTACAGTCCATTAATGCCTAAAGGGGCTACATGTTTTGAATGCAACATAACATTCAATAATCTGGACAACTATCTGGTACACAAAAAGCATTACTGCAGCAGCCGATGGCAGCAGATGGCAAAGTCACCAGATTTTTCCAGTGTTCCAGAAAAAATACCTGAAGCTGTAAGTCCCAGTAATGGTCAAAGCACTATGAACATCCTGAATCCAGCTCCTCACACATCAGATCCAGAAAATCAACTTCTGCAGACATCTTGCTTAAACTCTTCCAATGTTTTAGATTTGATTGGGCCAAACAATAAAAGTCACGAAAAAGACTTTACTGCACAACCGAAGAAGTTGTCAGCTGCAAGCAACGGTGATGAGAAGATAAATGGAAAACCTTCTGATGTGAAGAATCCCAATGCTTCCTTAGTAGAGGGGGAGAGTGACCCTAACAAGACCACGTGTGAAGCCTGTAATATTACTTTCAGCAGACATGAGACCTACATGGTGCACAAGCAGTATTACTGTGCCACTCGCCACGATCCCCCGCTGAAGAGATCCGCTTCCAACAAAGTGCCTGCCATGCAGAGAACGATGCGCACTCGGAAGCGACGGAAGATGTATGAGATGTGCTTACCCGAGCAAGAGCAGAGGCCACCACTAGTTCAACAGCGATTTCTAGAAGTTGCTAATCTTGGCAATCCTTGTACATCTACTCAAGAGTCAACAGAGGGCCTTGGAGAATGTTACCACCCACGGTGTGATATCTTTCCAGGAATAGTCTCAAAGCATCTGGAAACATCGCTGTCTATTAACAAGTGTGTTCCAGTTTCAAAGTGTGATACTGCGCACTCCACCGTGTCTTGCTTGGAGATGGATGTGCCAATAGATCTCAGTAAAAAATGCTTACCCCCGTCAGAGAGGACATCCACTTCTCCCAAAAGGCTGCTGGACTACCACGAGTGCACCGTCTGCAAGATCAGTTTTAACAAGGTAGAGAACTACCTGGCTCACAAGCAGAATTTCTGTCCTGTCACTGCTCATCAGCGTAGTGACCTGGGACAACTCGACAGTAAGGTGTTTCAAAACCCAGAAAGCGAAAGAAACAGCCCAGAGGTCAGTTATGAGAGAAGCATAATCAAATGTGAGAAAAATGGAAATTCAAAACAGTCCTCTCCTAATGGAAACTTATTTTCCACACACTTAGCAACACTTCAAGGACTGAAAGTCTTTAGTGAAGCGGCCCAGCTTATTGCTACAAAAGAAGAAAACAAACATTTGTTTCTTCCACAATGCCTTTACCCTGGAGCAATAAAGAAAGCTAAAGGAGCAGATCAGCTTTCTCCATATTATGGAATAAAGCCAAGCGATTACATTTCTGGTTCTCTCGTCATTCATAATACTGATTTAGATCAAAGCACAAATACAGAAAGTGAATCTCCTAAAGGCCAGGCGCCTTCCAATGGATGTGCTGTGCAGAAGAAAGAATCTCTTCCACTACTGCCGAAAAACCGAGGCATGGTAATAGTTAATGGGGGACTAAAACAGGAGGAGAGACCTGCTGCTAACCCACAGCAAGAAAACATTTCCCAGAATCCTCCACATGAAGATGGGCACAAGTCTCCTTCTTGGATCTCTGAGAATCCCTTAGCTACAAATGAAAACGTCTCTCCGGCAATTCCTACAGCAGAGGAACAGTTGTCTAGTATAGCTAAAGGTGTGAATGGCTCTACCCAGGCTCCAACCAGTGGAAAGTATTGCCGACTGTGTGACATCCAGTTCAACAATCTCTCAAACTTTATAACTCATAAGAAGTTTTATTGCTCTTCACATGCAGCAGAACATGTCAAATGAAACAATCGGTCACCTTTGGTACATGTGTTTAGCATATTGTTCCATACAGTTTAAAGAAAGCTGTTCGAATTACATCTGGACAATCAGGAGATTTCACTATTGCTGAGTTGAAGACTTAAAGGTGTAATTTCATTACAGTCCATTAGTAAAGTGTATTATTGGTGCCATTTTCAAAAATATTAATTTATTTTACCAGCAGTATTCATAGCTGTAGTTATGTTATTTTTTATTTAAAAACTTTATATTAAAGTCATTTGTAATGTTATTGTATAGTTATTGTGTAGCACATATGGTTTGCACTGTATAGTAGATTTTAAAGAAAATAGTCGCAAACAATACAGAAAAGCATTTTAGAAATAGCTTCAAAAGCACTTGTGTATCCTGATTTTTTTTTCTTATATGCTGTTGCAGATATATGTATATGCTAAAATATAACTTGCAAAGAAGTTTCAACTATGCTGTAAAGTTCGCCTTAAAAATTCAATTTTTTTGAACAATTGGGCTCAGTTTGCACTTTATATTTTAGCACATACAGTACCTTAGTCATTAGGCTTTGCATTTGTATGTAGCAGTATGTTTCTGTCCACTTTCTTAATCTGAAACGTACGTTAAATGAAGATGGCATTTTCTTTCTTGTATAGTACTTGTATTTTCTTTCGCTGATGCATCTCTGTCTCAATTTTTAAACCTTTGCTGTTAAATGCAATACTTTATAAAGAATGAACAAAATTACTGGAAGCAGTATTGTAAGAAATGAGATCATATCAATCAGTTTTATCTTTTGAAAGGCACAGTCTAAAACAAAACCCTAAACTCAATGCTGCAATTATGAATCTAATTCATATATAAGATATATTTAAATATAAGAGTAGCAATACTGCAACTGGTGATCACAAAGATAATGTTCTACTTCTGATAGAAATAATTTCTCAACAAATGTTGTTACTATGCATGTATATGGATGGAATAAAATTCCAGATAATTGGAGAAGTTTGGCAGTAATTTCTTTAATTTTTTTTTTTTAATTTTGTTTTTCAAGGTGGATTTAGAGCTCACAAACTGTGAAAAAGCTCTTAGGAACAAGCCAACATTGCCTTCTCTTCAGTGGAAGCAAAGTGTTCAAAGAGACAACGAGTACAAAGGATGCCTCCACTTCCAGGGAGTCCTTGCTGACAGGTCACTAGTGCTACTGGGTCTAAGACTGCCTAGTGAACTAAAAATGTGAGGGTCTGAAACCAGGAAGGCTGTTCTCCTTACTGGTGCCAAGGAATACCTCCCTGCCAGAGTCTCCATATGTCAAATTCGGTGGAACAATCTCCTTCCCAACACCTCTGATGTGACTCTTCATGTATTCAGTGTTCTTACATGAAAAGCAAGATCATTCGTTTAAGAGAACAGCAGTTTGCTCCACTAATTCAGTATAGAAATATTAGTCAATAATTTATGTTATATTAAAATCTGAACTAATGCACAATTAGTACCATTCACTTGCAATTGTTTGGTCTCCAGTACACTGTTTTCATTAAAAAAACCTAAGATTATAAAAATGACATATTGATGCAATTTCATCCTACAAATTTGAAAGCAAAACCATGAATAGTTACATAAACAGTCATATTTTAGTTCCTGTATCAGCCAAAGAAACAACTCAGAGCAAGCCATATAAAAGGATGGTATTTCAGCAGACCAGCCATGGTCTAGTGTAAGAGCACACAATGCCACTGGCTGTCAGCAACCCCATTTCTGTGTAGTTTGGAACTGAAACTGTCCTTTTTTTTTATTATTTATAAGTGTAGCTAAATGCAACCCAGTAGAAAAAATAATAAACACTTCAAAACTATAGTTAACAATTCTGCTGGTTAGCCAGGCTTTAAATACAAGTCAAGAGTGCTTAAAATTGTAGTAATTCTCACTTACAACAAAGATAGCAGATGTATACATTCATTTCAGTATAGGCCCAAAGTTGGTCCTATAGCAAATACTTCAGATAATAACACTTGTGAAGGAGAAAAAGCATTACAGTCACAGGGAGAATAAAATGGGCAAAATATTCATGATTATCAATTAAACATGCATTAGAAAATAGACCAGGATATCTAAGACTTCACAATATTTGAAATAGATAGTACATTTTGGCCTTTTTGGTGGCAAACATTATTTTGAAAACTATCCATCATGCAATAATGGGTTAAAGAACTAGGTGATTACATTCTGGATTGAAATAACCTAATTCTGAAAGATCCACACGCATAGATGAAAACTTTTTGGGTGAAGCTGGTCAGAAGGCCATAGGTTGTGTAATTTACAATTACAGAGCTCTATGCGTGTGTTTAGACAGTGAGGAAGTAAAGGAAAATATCAGGGTTAAAGCAAATACCTAGTTGAGAAGTGATGCTGAAAGAGGAAAGCCTTATCACAAACGGTTTCTGATCCAGAAATGCTGAGGTTCCTGATATATTCCAGAGGTAAATTAAAGCCTGCCATGCTGCATTATATTCTTCCCACTGGCTAGTCCAATTTCTTTCACACAACAGAATAATTCTGCTAGCATTTTCTCTTTATAAATCACCTATTTGGTTGACTGCTTCCATTTTTACAAGTTCAAAATAAGCACAACCTGTTCATTTGTGGGTGCAGAGTTACTCAATTGTAAACACATTTTATATATTTTAGTCACTTCACAAGAACAACTGGCAACTCTGACATGTGCTAAGCCCCTAAGTTACACCATCACACTCTATGAAAGTAAAACAGTATGCAAGCTAGGTGGGTAGCAGATACTAACATTTCAATTTTTTATACTTTTTTTTTTTTTAAACAGAAAGCATTTTATAAAAAGCTCCTCACATAGCTGGGTTCAGGAACCGTGTTTTCCCCTAACTTTATAGACTGTTTAAAATTGTTTCACTTTCTTTATTGCACTCACTTTTTAATTTGTTCATGTGAAATAAGAACATAACCACTATGACCAGCTAGAAATCTCTCTCCTGTCTCTTAAACCAGTTTACACAATACTGGCCTAATCCCACCTTGGGGCTTAAAGCACATCTACATTTAAGTCATAAGTATTGTTTACCGAAATAAACTACTTACATCTGTTTTCTGATCAAAGGGTTATTTGTGTTCTCTTCAGATTATATCTACATGTTTGTCCAAGGTGATAAACTGCCTGCTGCTAAAAGCTTCTCTTCCCAAGTTCTTCTTTTAGGTTTTTGTAGGGTTATTAATTTTTTTAATCAAATCACCTATGCAAAAGAAGTCCATCCTTAGTCTTTGACACCTGGAATTCAGCAGGAAACAGAGCACCTCAGTTAAATGGTTTGGATCCCTTAATCCCTGTCAGCTGGTGTCAGTAAATAAATCTTTGGGGCTATGGGGTGAACAGCTCAGCAAAAACCATTAAAAAATTTCCTGGGTTTATGTTACAAAAAATAAAATTGCTCCACAAGAAGACAATATTTAGAAGAGCTGGTTTCTTCCTAAATCCCTGTGTACTGATTGCCTGGTAGGTTTTACATTCAACTTTTGTGTCTTTTAAGGAAGATTCCCTTATTCACAAAACATCCCATCCACAGGCAGTGCTCAGAACTAATTTGGCCACATCCCTGTCTGCCTAATTTATTTATCCCAAAATTCAGACTCTGAAAGGCTGTTGTAAATCCTCATTCATACCACATTCATACCACAATCTTCCCAGTTTTCACAGAACAATGGTGATTTCTTTTCTTTGTAGAAGAAAAACAGTAAAGCATTATTGCTACAAGCTGATGCCTGCTTGTTTTGAAGTAATTGTAGTAACATCAGGATTCTGGTGTTATCTTCTCATTATTACAAATAATCATAAAACTACATCGTAGATATTACTGTGGATCCACACTCCTAACTTTCTCAGTCTCTCATTTGCACTAGATAACTATTGACTATGTCCATTGTCTACACTGTCTGCAGGAATGTAGAACTCATATCCTAAACATAATGGAGAGTATGAATAAGGTGATTTCTCTCTTGTTCAATAAACACTGCACCACTGGCAAATGGAGAAGGAAAAAAAATAACAAATAAAAACCCTGATGTAGAAATTTTAAAAATTAAATTAATTCCAGCGTCACTATCAAGATGACATGTGGGTGGGCTAATTCACTTCACTGAATGTACATACAGAAGCTATGAACCAGAAGTCACTCTAAAACGGTGGAACTGAGATGGTGCTCTGAGCAGCCTGGAAAACCTGACTTAAGGAAAATTCCATGGTGAGTATAATGGAAAAAGGGTGGTGTGGGATAAACTTATTGAGTGGCAAAGAAGATAAGGAACGAGGGAAGCAGCACTTTGTTAATGCCTAGAGCGTAGTGTGGGTACACTGATGGTTGCAGAAGACAGCAATTACAAGGCATCAGCACTATAAAAATGCTACACGTCCCAGGAGGCCTGTTGAGAGAGGCTAAAATACCAATGAGAAAAAATCCTTGGAAGATGACTCTCAGATTCTAAATATTGCCAATGCAAAGGTTCCGGCTTCTGTGGTCACCTTTCCCCGAGGCTGACAACAGGGAAGAGAACCACAAGGCTTTTGACCTTCCAGGTCACCTTCACAGCTGGCAGGTTGTGTTGCCATGAGCTGTGCAGGACAGACACCCACAGGACAGATATGTGTGACCCTATTGTAAATTAGAGTCAAGTCAAATACCCAGGCTTCAGATGTGTTAGCCTGGGAGCCCACCTGGTCCCTCCACTGAGGTCTGCCACAGAGGCCACTGACAGTGCTTCAAACCCAGACCACTGAGAGCCACAGCAAAATGAACCGACATAGTGGTGGCACTCATGTAGGGAGTAAAACAGAGCATGGGGAAGGAAGGTGGGCAGGAAATCTGCAGTCACACAGTTAAAGTTTCTGCACAATACAGAAGCATGAGATGAATGAGTTGTGATGGGAAGGGTAAGACAAGGCTTTTATGCTGCGGCAAACAGAAAATTGTGATTCTGACGATTTCAGCTTTCAAAGACATGAAGTTTTTTACTATAAACACACACATGTGTATCAAACATGCACAGAGAGATGAGAATGTCCAAAACAGCGAGACAACCTAAACTAGATTAACATATTAGATCAAGCACTTCTATAAGGTGATTAGAAAAATCTTTTGTTGCAGAAGTAGTAGCCAGGCCCTTTAATCTTCATTGCATAGGGAAACTGGCACTTTTTGGTGCATGGATGGTGATGATACCCTCATTCATATCCAAATTTAAATGTCCTGGCAAAATTGCTCTTTCCCCTTTCTGCTCTCAGCTGTTTTGCACAGGCCCCAACCTCTCAGCTGCTTTGTGCAGTGCCCAAGCCAAGGAATTTGCTCCTACCTACCAGCTCAGTGGCCCTCACTATTTTTTTCCACCTGACAGCTTAGTTGGTTTTGTAACTGTCTTGTTTTATTTCCTATTGTGAGAGGGTTTTTTTAACTCTTTACCCACCTTGAATGATTCATGGTGGAGTCAGGGTGAAGGATTCACCCTGAGCTGGTGCATTGGAGAATGTGGTAATCTCCATCATTGGAGACATGGAGTCACTTGAGAACCCCTGTAAAGGAGGTTTACATGCACTCAGCTGTTCTCATCTCCTCCAGCTGAGACCCCTTGTTAGGACTTTTATATCCCTCTCCATATCTTGAATCTCACTCCTCTCTAAGTGCTAAACAGCATACCCAGAGACTCAGTCATCTGCTTTGAATTAGAATGATTTCTATTCTAAATTTACTATTTAGTAGGAAATGTCCATGAAAGAATGTGTTGGACATGCACTTTGAGTGGCCCTATTGATAGTTTTAATACTCATTTTTGTTATAATAACCTAATCTCCATCCCCAAAGTGGGGGCTGTTCTCCTCAGTAGTCAAGGTCTAGTCATTTTTTAGGGATGTCAGGAGAATCCCAAGCCTTACACGGAGGCAGCTATAGGGACAGAGGGAAGTCAACATTTACTGGTTTTCTCCTCCCACGTGAGTTATTCTGCAAAACAGAGAAAGCCCATGGAACACACAGAAAGGGACAAGAAGGATTTTAAGGGCTATAATGTGGGGAAGGGATTTTTGGCTTCTGGCCTTGAGGTAGTTTCTTGTCTTTTTTCATTAGGCAGACAATGGGAAAATGGCCTATCAGCAACCAAGGCTTGTCTTCAGTGTTAGGAAACTTGGCATGCAGTGTGCTTTTTAAAATTCTATCAGAAATCGCTTTCCTCTTATGAGATGTGTAGTTTTGGGTAGGTAATTTTTATATTTGGAAAAAAGACGTTGGCACAGTTTGAAGAAGTTTTTAACATGCTGAAATCTGTAGTATCACTAAAATGCATTCAAAGCTTTCATGCAATTTGTGGAGCTAAAAGTAGTAATTATATAAAAGATGTTAACATGATTTCACTTATTTGGAACTTTACAGTGCTAGAGGGATTCCGTGTCACTTTGTGATAGCCACTTCGAGGAAAAACTGTCTGCTCTGCATGAACTTTCCTTTTCAATAACATACAGTGTTCCTTGTTCTTGTAACATCAGAATATATCATAGTTTATGCCTGTTATATTAGATTTGATAATGACATTCACAATACAAAAATAATATTTATATAAAGTATTCAACTTGAAGATAACTCTTAGACCTTCTTGATACAAAACTGCTGTGTATACTTGCCAACCATGTATAAGTGTTAAGTGATAATATTACTTTGTGCATTTGCTCTAAGTTCATGGCAAGCATAATTAATATCAATGACCAGCAAGATGAAAGTAGGATTCATTCTTAGGTGGTAAAGATGCCAATTTTCTTTCCCAAACAACAAATTCCAAAACTTTCTTATCACCAGATAAGATTAAAACAAAAAAATGAAATGTTGTAGAACTTTGTCCAGTGACACTTATGAACCATTTCTCTGAGCTGCGAAAGATCACGCTGTGGATGCATCACTGGTGTAGACAAGCACAGTTCAAGAACCTTCTACTGATGTTCAGAACCAGCAGAGACATGTGATGCAGGCTCAGATAAAAGCAAATTACTTGTTTCATTACAGTAAATAGTTTGAATCAAAAAGCAGCATTTTGAAAACATGAACTACCCTGCTATCTGAATTTCTCTTAGAAGTGGAGATGAGTTAAAGTTAGTACTCAACTGAGTATCAAAACCTCTCCTCTCCACAGTATTATCCACTACTGCTAACAAATCACCCATAAAAATGCAGGTCAGGCATTTGGAACCTACATCTAATGCTTACAAAACTCCCATTGAAATGAATTATGGAATCGCTCACTCCAGTTGCAGTGCCTACAAGTAGATAAAAGAGAATATGTCTTTGTGACCTTTATACAGGTTCTGCTGCATTTATACATTATACAAACAGCTTATTTTGTATGCGCTATCACAGGCTGTGGAGTAGGAACCATTACCTCCTCAAAATTTTAGAGGGGTAGAGCTATGTCCCAGTAAACCCAGTGTCACAGGATGGCTGAGGCTGGCAGGCATCTCTGGAAACCACCCAGTCCAACCCCACCCCTGCCCAGGGTCAGCTATGACAGCCAGTTCAAGGATGTGGCCAGTCAGGTTTCTGGATATCTCCCAGGACAAAGACTGTACACCCTTTCTGGGCAACTTATTCCTGTGCCTGGGGTTGCTCCTCTCCAGGAGTGGGACTCTGCACTTTCCTTTGCTCGACTCTATGAGGTGTCTCTTGGTCCATTTCTCCAGCCTTTCCAGATGCTTCTGAAGGACAGCACAGCCACCTAGCCTGTCAAACCTTCTTCCCAGTTTTGTGTCATCTGCAAACTTGTGTAGGTGCATGATGTGCCAGCACCCAGATCATTGATGAAGATGATCAGCAGTATTTACCCCTTTAGAGCACCACTTGTGGCTGATCTGCAGCTGGACTTCATGCTGCTGATCACAGCCTTATCAGCCCAGCAGTTCAGCCAGTTTTGAATTAACTTCCCTGTCCATTTAGCTAGCCCATATATCCATCAGAATGTCTACAAGGTTGTTAAGAGAGACTAACATAATAGAATAAATAGAATTCACTGCTTTCCCCTATTCACTCCATTGTACAAACCTCTCAAGTCAGGCATGATTTCATCTTCATAAATCTATGCTGACTACTTCCAGTAACCTTGTAGTCTTTTATTTGCCTGGAAATGGTTCTCAGAATTATTTGATTATCACTTTCCCAAAGATCAAGATGGAGCTCTGACCTGTAGCTTCCCAGAACCTTCCTTCATGTCCTTTGGAAGATGGTAATGACATTTGCTTTCTCTCAGTACCAGAAATCCCTGATCACTATGACCCTTCATATGACCTTAATCAAGAATGGACTCACAGAGATACCAGCAGTTCCCTCAGCACTTGGGGGTGCCTCCCTGTAGGTCACATGGACTTAAATATGTCCAGTTTATTTCAATGTTCCCTGTCCTGATCCTTGCCCAGCAGAACTAATTATTTCTTGCTTCAGGGTCCTGTAACTCATGGCTTTGTAGCAAAGATGGAGGCAAAGAAGGAATTGAGTACCTCTTCTCTGCTCACACCACCACCAAGTTCATCATGGCCTTGCCTGTTCAGCAGCTGGCACACTTCATTTTCCTAGTCTTTGGTGCTGGTAGACCTGCAGAAGCCCTGCTTGTTGCCTTTCACAGCCCTCACCATGTTCAACACAGTGCTCTGACAATGTGCACTTGCAGCCCTGAAAGCCAGTTGTATTCTGGGCTGTGTCAAAAGCAGCATGGCCAGCAGGGCAAGGGTGAGACCCCACCTGGCCACCAAGATGATCAGAGCATGGATGGAGCACCTGTCCTACAAAGACTTGGGGCTGTTCAGATGGGAGAGGAGAAGACTCCAGGGACACTTTATTGTGGCCTTTCGATACTTAAAAAGAGTTAAAGGAAAGAGAGACTTTTGACCAAGACCTTCAGTGACAGGACAAGGGGTAAACAGAATGAAAGTATGTTTAGATTAGATATTAGGAAGAAATTCTTTACTGTGAAGAGCGTGAGGCACTGGCACAGGTTGCCCAGGGAAGCTATGGATGCTCAGCCCCTGGAAGTGTTCAAGGACAGGTTGGATGGGACTTTGAGCAACCTGGTCTATTGGGAGATGCCCCTGCCCATGCCAAAAGGATTGGAACTAGATGATCTTTAAGGTCCCTTCCAACCCAAACCATTCTATGATTCTGTGAACTTTAGTTGGACCTTGTTCATAAGCTTATGAATGTGCCTACATTTCATTTCTATTTGGCAGGTCTTCATGCTCTTGGGCATCTTCATGCATCTTCAGACCTTCTGCCTGTACTTTTTCCACCATGAGGGTGTTGTCAGTTGGAATAATGGAAGTCTGAAGAGGTTTTTCAGGGAGCAGCACAGCTCTCTGGGCTACCAGTAGCATAACTGAAAGCAGCATCAGACCTACAGGCTGCATGTGCAGTAATTGTTACAGAGCCTTCAAAATAATTTTGTTTTAAAATAGTGGATTCTGAAGCCAAAGTCTATAGTTACCTGTAAGGTCTATAATATCCTGTCTCCCACTAAGCTGTCAAGTTCATTTTCACTTTTCCTCCTCCAATATCCTTGGTAACACCATCTTTTTCTCCACATTTTTCCTTTCCCTCTTTCCCCCCAGTTCTAGTTTCGGCTTGGCCAAAAATGTGTACATAATAAAAATACAAAATAATTTGCAGTGAGGTGAGAAAAACTTTTAGACCTTAACACTGCTAAACTTGGAAAAGTTTTAATTTAAATGCAGACTAAGACCTCAGCCTATTTTTGCCATCATATCCCAAGTCCCATCTGGCAAAATATAGAAGTTCTTTTGGGGAGAAAGGAAGTTTTGGCTCAGAGAGGAAAAAGTGATTTTTCTCCAAGTGTTGGATTTGTTGATTTTCATTCAGACCCTAATCAGTTAATTAGTTTGCTTTGTTTTTTGTATCACTTTTTCATTGGAAGGGAAATTGATTTTTAACATATATAAATTTAGCCTGGAACAGTTGTTCCAGAGTTGTGCTCACCTAATAGGAATGCAGTGAAAACAAAACCAGCTGAGTACCACATGAAGCACTAGGGATACACTGAAGATCTGTCCATCCACATTTATATTACAGATGCATGAATATAGATCTAGGAATTTTTCACTAAAAATAGACACAGTAAGTAGTCATGCTGTTTTTCATTTAGCATTAATCAGACTAGATTCTTCTTTCTGTTTCACCAGAACAAAGTAAGTAATTTATTCTAAATTGCAGCTGGAGTTACTCCACATTTTTTCTGATGCCACAGAGAACAGAATACATTCCAGAAACTGCTGTTAGCTTGTCTAATTCATACCTCATATTACCATCTTCATAAGAACTCATTTATTAAAATAATTTTGAAACAATGAAAGAGCTTGCTTTTACTGGCATTTTGGGTCAAGCTCAGCTACCATTGTATAACCATCTAGTTTTGGAATAAATAACCTGCAATATGTTGAAAGGCCAATTACTTATAGAATTGCTACCATTAAAGAAGTCACATCATTCTCTGACTCCTTTCTTCTCTGAAATATATATGACAGCTGAAATCCCATCTAGACAACAGTTCATGACTTCTGCCAAGAGGATGATTTTGTTGAGTGTAAAAAGAGCATAACCAGTGTTTGAACTAAGTAAGATTTAATTTTTCCCTGGACTATTGTAGGGTTATTTACAGCAAGGAGTGGCTGTGTGCCTGTGGGACTTGACACTGGAAATCACACACATGATAGCACTCTTAATGGTGCAGCTTGAGAATTCACCTCTTTGGGAAGCAAGGTGCACCTACAGAAACTTATCTCAGTGTCTGCTTGGGCCTGATTCCCCAGCTGGTGAAGTCTTCTCCATCTAATGGATTCCCAGAGAAGAAGAAAGCAGACATTGTGGCTTCAACACAGTCTGTGATCCCAACAGTTTAAATCCCCTGAGATCATATAAGATGTTCCCCTTCATATCTTCCCTGAACACAACTTCAAAATCAGCTTCAAAGACAATAAAGGCTTCCTCAAGTTCCAAGACCATTGCCTTCCCAATCTAAAGGGTGATGAATCAATTTTTATACATCCATAGCTGTGTTCTTCTCAGCAAAAATTGTGCTTTAAGAAAGTATGGAACCACTTTTTAGTTTACTGGGTGGATGAACACTCATGTACAATTTTAGTTATCTGCTGGTCTCCAGTTCTCTTGAGGCATCATTGGAAACATTTTCTTTCCTCAGAGCTATATTAAGTATTTTTTAAACTTATTTTCAGAAGCATCAGTGATGCTTCTCAAGAAGCAAAAGTGAGATGGGACACTTACCCTGGTCTCTGTTTAGAAGAAGAGCTGAGAAGTAACTGCACGATTTGAAAACTTCTAGATGATGTCCATGTAAATTGTGGGAACTCACAAGAAATATGTTTTCTTCCTGCACTACTCTCAAACTATCAAAGATTTCTAAGACGCATTCACTGCCCCTCAATTGCAGTTCATTCAGGAAATTCAAGTTCAGATTCAGTAGGGCAGTGTAGCTACATGATGTGATTTGCTGGGCAGGTGTAGATACAGGACATAGGAAATAGAGAAGCTTGGCTTTAGGGGGTATAGTCACTGACACACGAATGAGATCTCACTGGTTCAGCCATGAGCAGCTCATATCCTGAGCAGTGCACATGTTTAAAAAAAGATTATTCCTCAGACATAAAGTATTATGTGAATGCAGAGTATTGTTATTTTCCAAATTTAGTGGTGGCGAATGTTTTCTCCCCAAACAAATAATCTAGTTTAAACATTAAGCGTAAAAGTTATTTATCTTCTATTAATGATTTTTTTGTTTTATTTCAGTGAAGAGTATTTAAATATAATCATTAAAAACTGAGAGACAAACTTTAAACATATCCAGATGACAGTTCTATAGTCTATATCACAATTTTCAGAAGGCTGAAATATTTTCAATACAAAAAGCACAATTCTGCCACACCACCATGCAGTTCCAGATGTCTGTTCAGCCTTTTGAATAACAAGAGGTCAATTTGATCAAGCCATTGTGGCAGATAAATGTAATGATACACCTGCACTGCAAGTGTTATTATGTTTGGCAGGTGCTTATGTAGTGGTCAGACAAAGTGAAGTTCAGCACAGATTAGAATATATATTTTATTGTTGGGGTTCAGGAAAAGGCTTACATTTGAATTATTTGCATGTGATTGCCTGAGAAAATACTACATCCTTGTAGAGGTAAAATGAAAAGCCTTACTTACCAAGATTGACTGTCTGTCAACAGCTCATCCTCTAAACTTTTCCTAACAACAGTCTGAATGCCAGCTGGCATCTTGAGAAGAAGTATAAAAGAGCTGTGAATAAGGCAGTGAGAAGTGTCTTGAATTTGAAAGTGAATTTCAGTTTAGCAATGCTTTGGATTTTTTTGTTGTTTTGTTAGACCTTTGAATTTTTACAGTGGAAGTTTTTGTGTAACAGCGATGTTCGCTCTGAACATTTCCTAGACCTGAGCTGCAGATTCCATTTTCTGGCTTTCCTCTGAGGAAGGGAAGCTGGTCCTGCACTAGTAAGCTCAGGAATGACCTTTCTGACTAGCACCAAACAGCCTGTCTCCTACTTAACATAAAATATATTTCTGAATTCGAATGATATTAATTTCCCTAGTTGTTATTTATAAAACAAAAAAAACCCAGAAAGTGTTCAGAAAACCATTTCTGAGCAATTTTGATTCAGGTGATTAAAGAATATTGAGAAATTAAAGCAAATTGTTTGAAAGAATCAGTCAAAGACTACTCAAAGTTCTGCTCTCACCTCTCAGCTTTCCTTGACCATAGATATTTTATGAGTACTCTGTGTAGTGCTTCATATGTACATATAGATATACACTATACAAATACATATATATATATATATGTGTGTGTGTGTGTGTGTGTGTGTGTGTGTGCATATATTAAGTCAAAATATTCTAGACATATATTTTAGCTCTGAAAGTCTGATTCATTAGCTGATGGGTAACAAAATATACTTTTCCTGATACAACCATAGTTGTATCAGGAAAATTAAACCAATACCTGGAAAACAACTTGGATCTGTATGTGACAAAGTGTGCTGTGTAGGTCATCTACCCAGGAAAAACAATCATGAATGCTTGGAACTATCTTGTACTTTCATGTCCAGAAGTTGTTCCAGGATTTTGGTCTTGTATTTCACAAGGCCAATTTCACTTCAAATTTTTAATAGTTGGTATTGACCTATCCCCTATGCAGAGAAACTTCTTTACATTATTTTTAAAATGTCAGAATATGCTGAAGAACGTGCTCATGGTGCATACATCTAACATAGAACATGGGGCATGCTCATCTAGACTGTCCATCTCCATCAGAGTTTTAGTAAATTCCATGAATAATTTTAATTGCCATGTTCCCTTTCTCATCCAGCAGCAGGCCTCATTGGCAATTAAATACTGCCACTGGAATTTGTGCTCCTCTCAGAGCACTATTTAGGGCTTTTCTTGGAAATAGATCAGGAATCCATGGCTATTTCTTAGTTCTGGTAATATCAGGAAAATGTGTAATAAAAAAGAGAATATAAGTTATTCCTATGATGTGTCCTAGCCCATTCTGATTATCTGTTTTCCAGAGTGCCTGGAAGATTGGTACAGTTACTGGCATGCTTCTAATCTCTGTGGGTCATATGGGAAAGGAGGGGTTAATCCTTTATTCTTTACAAATTGTCATGTAGATATTTTATTTTTAAAGTAAATGACAAAAAAAACCCAAAAAAACCAACCCACATTGTACACTATGGTTTGATCAGAAGGCCTATCAATCAGGTAATTTAGTTTCCAGTTAAAAGATAAACTAATACTGATAAATTTGCAATTTTTCCCTCATTCTTTAATCTGACTTCCATATTTTGTGAATGACATTGGACATACATAGTTATCAAAAAATGAATATTTTGTTTATGTATATAGATTCTTCAGATTGCCCGCATTAATGACTCTTAACCTTTAAACTGATTTATAAACATGTAAGAATAAAATGTCAGCATTCATTTGTCATCTTGCAGTAAACTGTCAGCACTCGTTTCTCAGCTAAAATAGAATATCTGTCTAAGAATTTACATTAGGCTTTGTAATCAAACTAGATTAACACCAGTGCAGCTCAGCATGAAAACTTGATATCGAGCATACACACTCCATTAATACCTTAATGTGCATTCCAGGCTACATCTCGTCATGATCTAGTGAATTCAGTAGGACTTGCTGCTGAAAAATGTGACTAACTCATGCAGTCTCTTTGTCTAACATATCAGTATAATACTGGATTGTCCTTAAAAGGGAAGGGACAAAGTTTTAAAGGATAAATACTAAGCATTGGCAAGCAATGGTGTACGTTCATGAAGAGGGAGAGACAAAACTTCAATGAATGGATCTTGGTGGTTCTTCTGTGGACCAAAAGATGAGCAATAACATAGTTTTACTGCAGGTTGAAAGGGGACATTCCCCAGGGAGATTTATGATATGATCCATTAAACTGGAAGGCAATCAGATTCCTGCAAATGTTCTGATAATCAGTTAAGCTGAGTGACTGCTATTTTAGACCTGTGGTTTATTTCCTGGAACAGAGCTGAAACTCTTACTGAAGAGGTGGAAGGAGCAGCCCCCCTGCATGAAAAGGAAAACCAGTGTGAATACATCCTATGTTGAATTGTTCTGTCTTGGATGCAAAGGAAGGATCAAAAACAGTGTCTCACTGTTTTCATTGGTGAGATCCCATATTTCTGAATAAAATACGGAGCTGGGGAAATCATAGAGAAGGACCTATGCACCAAGCTGAAGTGGATGGTAATAGTTTTGCTAAGCAGTGGCTGCTCCTGAAGGTGAGGAGCCCTGTTTCCCAGTGTGATGTTTCCCCACAGTTCACTTCCAGTCATCCTCTGCAAGACAAGCTACTGTGCAATGCAGAAGAATCACCAATGTAGGTGTTAAAAAAGGCCTGTGAATGCTTTCCATCTGAGATTTGTCTGAGAATCTGTAGCAGGATGCTCTGCCTGGAGTGGGGGTAAAACAAGTCAAGCAGTACCCTGTTTGCCAAGCTACCAGTGGTTAAGAGAGGAGGGGATATCATGTTCTTTTCTTGTTGAAGAATACTGAAACCGGCCTGACTCATCAATTGCAAAGTTAATCATTCTGAGGAAGAATAATATTCCTGATAAAATACCTCATAAAGGAACCAATAAGTGATACTAATGATAAATTATTTAAGAATGCTGATCTGACACAACTGGTTTGGAGACATATGAATGGCAGTGTCTACAAAAGCCCAGTCCCAGGTTCTAACTTCCAGCATACCCCTACTTGGAGTGTGTTTGGAGATATCTGTCTTGAATGGGGATGCCCCTGAAGGTTACTTCTTGAGGAAGAGAAAAAGAGATTTGTCCACGTATGGGTATGGGATGAGTAACAGCATTATCTGCTTGTTTTTGCTAATTTTAATATAATTACTTCAATGTTGCTTCAAAAATTATGCTAGTAGTTATAGCTACGTATACTGTGTAATAAATAATTTTAAGTTATTTTAGTCTAATCATTTTCATAGTAAATCCTTTATTTTCATAGATATATGTTTGGTTTGTCATATTTTATTCAGCAGAACAAGGTTGTATAAAGCTCCAATTACAGCTCTACAATCCTTCACACATAAACCTTGATAAAGTCGGGGGCTACGACTGGAGCCAGCCGCGCCCGGACTCCTCCCGGAGGAATTTGGGAAGCAAGGGGATACCTTTCTGTACCTCGTGACTCGGTGGGAGGTCTTCTCTAATAAACTTTGTCTGAAGCTTCCTCTCTGCCCGCGACCTTTGGGCCCGTCCCGGGGGCGCCCGCGGTGGATGCGCGGATGTTCCTGGCGGGAGCTGCCGGGAGCCAGCGCCGGCGCGGCTGTGCCGGGCTCACACCTCTGCCCCGGGGAGAGGGCATCTCACAGCTCAAGTGAGCCGAGAATGTGCTTCAATCGGCGTGTTAAAGTGTAAATGTTGTACCGAAGCATTGCATTTAAATGTAGATCTTGAGTAGCTACATTGCAGAGGAGTCTGTATGAGGAAAGACTGGATGTTTAAAGTCTTAACAGCTTTTGTTTAAAGCCATTCAGAGTACTGTAAATACATTTCATAATGTTTTATATTGTTTACACTGTTTTCTGTGTGTGTGTAGTGTTTGCTTACTCAGAAACTCTATAGAATTCTCTGTTTGAAGAGAATGGGGAGTTGTTAACATTTATTTATCAGTGTTTTACATACCACCATTCCTGATTTTTAACTATGTAATGCTTTCTCAAAAGTCAGAAAAGAAACCTGACTTATAAATGAACATGAAGGTTTTTTGTGGGAAAGTTAGGTCTACAAAGCAAAATATAATATTATCTCAGTTTCCCTATTATGTAGCACAAATATTTCCAAGTATTTCATCTCAAGTGTATTTGGCATGTTTTGTATACTGATCTTTACATCAGTCAGACCTTCGTCCCTGTGGTGAAATTCAGGATATTTTTCTCTATTGCTGCCAGTGGCAAGAAGTCTGGCTGCTACCACCCTTGAGGTATCCACAGACCTTTAGCAGTTGGGTAACTGGGCACTACAATTCACCAGGGCATATACAGCTTTGCTGCCCGTGGATCTTTCCTCAGTCAAAAGAAAGAGCACTGCCTCCCGCATGGCCAGTGCTAATAGATTTTTATTTGTCCTTCAGCCAAAATCAAGGCTGACCAGAACTGGTTAGTTATTTTTAGGAAAGATAACATTTTCTTTAGACCCAGAAATTACCCAGATTTTTTAATCAATCAGTAGAACATTGGAGTTGCAGAAGTTATTTCATAAGTATTCATGCTACTTTCTCCTCAGTGCCTGTCATGATCCTGTTTCAGCAATTTTGCTTTAAAAAAGAAGGGTAGTATTATGTAGAGTGTTCATATTCTGATATGAGGTTACATATTTGCTCAGAGAAAAAAACTTCTGATCCTGGACTTCCCTCTTCTGGCAGCTCAGTGTATTCTTCAGAGTTACGTGACTCCAATGCCACGTGACTTGGGCGGTCAAACATAACTAAGCAGTGTAGCCTAAATGATGAATATTGAACACTCCATCTGAAAATATTAAGTGAGAAGAACACTTATTTCAAATTTGGCGAACAAATTAAAGTGATACTGACAAATATGACATATTTCTGCATATAAATATTCTTCTTCATCATTTATTGATTCGGTATCAGTAGACTATATTGGTAAAGCTAGCCCTCTAGAATATATTTGCTATATTCACAGATCATTTTATTAGAGAAAAATATTCTTCACAATTAGCTGAATCCTCCTCACTCCTAATGTAGCACTCCTGACCATGGGCAGATTAGTGTGAAATTTAATTTGTGCTAATCTGTCCAAGACCGAGGAAGCACAAAATATATTTTATGCAGTGTTTACTCACTTTACCATATATAGCTAAATGCATGAGTGACAAATCATGCAGCTTCAGGTTTACTGGAGTGAAAATCTATAGTGCCATTAGGCCTGGAGTTCATTATTCCATTTTTGTTGCCATGGGAAAGCAAGGACTGGGCTCATATTCTTAAGCATATATATAAATGAAAATCTGTAAAGTTTTAAAATAGGCTAAGACATATCAATTTATATTTACAGAGTAGATATAAGTTTTCTGCTACTTTCATATGGCTTATGTAGAAAGGATTCCTTTTTTTCCCTTTGTATAGTACTGACGATATTTTAGATAACTTAGTTAAGTAGATCTCTTTGGAGGAAGACTATGAAAAGCTGCAGATTTTGTGATGGAAAGTAAGAGTAATTTGCAGCATGAACACATGAAAACAGCTGCTCCTCTGTTTTTGACTGCAGTAGGAGTGCTGCTGGCTTTGCAGCCTCTTGTTGCAGGAATTGGTTCTGATCGTGATGCAGGAATTGGTTCTGATTGTCCTTTTTTTTTTCTTTTAATTGAGCCTGCTAAAACACCAACTACAGTGTCTCCAAAGAGGGCTGCAAAAAAGTTGTTACTATTCAGACATTGCAAAGCTCTCTCAGTAATTCTCACATGGTTTGAAATTACATTCTATCCCCCCACAAAAGTGAGATGAATGCTAAATAATGACACAGTTTGAGAGTTTTTTATAAATTATATTTAGGATCATGTTTGCTGTAAAAGCAAGGGCCATTGAGTAGTTTCCAGGAGTTGTTGGCAGTTATTCTTTTTTTTTTTTCCTTTTTTTTTTCTTTTAATGAATTTTTCTCTGCAATTTATATTTATGGCCAAAATGGAATTGAGTGTCTTTCCATTAGGAACCTGGCAGGGTTCAGCCCATATTTTGCTATCTGTGGACATCTCTGTCACTAATTTACTGATGCAATACAGGAAAGCAAGGCAAGGGTGTGGTATCTGCAAGCAGTGACAGGGATGCTCAGGGTGGATAAACAGGTGCCCAGTATTTCTGTGAATTTGGGCATATTTCTTTAGGATTAGATCCAAATTGGACAACCAGTACATTGTGAGAATTTACCCATTGTGTGATTTGCAATCTGCTGTGGAAGTGCTTGCAAAAAGCTGCACTGGGATGTCCCACAAGGACTTTATGTTGCATAAGTGATTCAATCTGGTCAATACGAACTTCCTGACAGATGGAAGCAAAAATCCTTATTTTTCGCAACTGGCTAAAAGCAGAGCTAAAACATCTTCAGTTTTGTAGGTATTTTAACTGCTGGGTTGTGGGGCGATTTCAACAGGATAACAGCAGTTTGCATTTGGTCTTTTACGAAGGCAGATTTTGATGGGGTTTATGCAGCAAATGTTCTCCCCTTGTATTTGCTGCTCTCTTTTATGACTCCCACTGTCCACGTGTGCCTGCTAATCAGGCATAGCCAATATTCAGGTGGCCAAGCCGTGTGTTGGCAGACTGCAGCTGGGTCCTGTTTGTTTTTTGTAACCAAACATAAACAATGCACCAATACACTTTGAAAACCTTTGCTGCTATGGTTCAGCAGTTGAGCTAAATTATTAAAGGGCTGGAGTGGCAATGTGTTGCAAGATCACTTGTGGAAAATAAAGCATTCTGTAAAACATCCATACAGTTCAAGAGAAAATATGTGTGTTTTGCCATCGGATAGAACCCTTGTAGTTAACAGTCATCATTACATACTATTTATTGCTTCTATAAAACTCCAGAGTTATGGCATATTTTTATAACAGGTCTGTACCTCTTACTGTGCTAGCCAGCCAATTATATCGTGAACCTCTCCAACTCAAATATTCATTTGAATTTCAAACATGTTGAAAAGAAGCATTTTGATATCTCAAATCCAATCTGTTTAAAAGCCAATAGACTTCAGGTCAGATTCAGCATTAAATGTGCCTTTGCCTTCCCTGCTGAGGTCCCTGATACTTCCCTGCCACCCTGATACCTCTTCTCCCTCATGGACTGAGTTTTATTTCCATGAGCAATGCCCTTTAGAGGCTAAAAGCCAAGATGTAGTTGGAAATTTCTGTGTTCATCTTAGCAAAAGATTTTGTCCATGAAGGGAGATGTGTGGCCAATACACACCTCTAACCTGAAGAAGTCAGCTTAATAACTGAAAAATTTAAAACTAGGCATTATGCAACTGTGTTTTCCCTTTGGATCTCCATAATCGCAGTCATGACCAACCTGTGGATTACATCAGACTGTTCTCTTGTCATCCAAAATCCTCCTTGGCTCCTTATCTCATTCCGGTGCTCTTTGGAAAAAATCTGGCATGCCAGGCCGGCAGGGAGCAAAGATTGCAAATACTTCTTCCTCTTTGGGTTGTATCTCCTGACAGTGCTGCTATTGACCTAGCTCAAGAGAATAGTGAGAAATATGCTAACACAATCAAGCATTGGCATTCATAATATTATTACAAGCAAATAGTCTTTCTCAACTAGTTCTGTCACTAAAAAAAACAAGCTATTCTTAGATTGTTAGATGTTAGCAGCTGGCTTCTAAAGTAGATGTTAACTGCCTCCACTCAACTTGGTTATTAATACATAGCATTACTTTAGCTCCAGAAATTTGAACAATTCTTTTGACAGTGACAGAGATTCAAATATATCTTTTAGAATATGCAGGAAAGGCCAATGAACATTCAAACAAAAAAGGAAGTTCCTAAACTGCCTTATGCAGAAGTGCACAAAGGAAGTTCAAAGGAGAAATGCAAGTATCATATTCTCATGGATTTTTGACAACATTATATTCTGGTCAAAGCTCGGCAGCAGTTGAACCACAGTATTCTGGTTGCTCTCCTGTTATGTTGATTAAAGAGATCAAAAATGTAGACTGGATCAGATTTTTCTCTCTAGATTGTCAAGTAATTTGCACATCTCTTTTACATTTTTCAAGCTAGCAGGATGCTGATAAAACCTCTCAGTGTAAATATCCTCAGTTACAGTTAGGACTGTTTTTTCTTCACCTCTCAAAACTGTTTTAACCTCTTTCTCAAGTTCATTCAAGAACTGGGCCCTAAAATTATTTACAATAACTCACTCCCTGTGTGTGAAATTTGAAATTACAGTTCAAATCACTTTCTTACTCCCCTACACAGAAAATATATGATACTTGTGCTTACACATTGCAGACCCACACTCCCAATTGCAGCTGGCATTATAGATTATAGATTATTATCTGTGCCTTTTTACAAGGTCATCCATTCCTTTCTTGTTGCTTTATGGGTTTTCTGCTCTTGTCGTTTTAAGTGGTATCATGTCTATTGATCATCATCTTCATGTCTTCAGTTTTCATGTCAGTCTCTTGCTGTCTCAAATTGAAGCTTTAAAATTTTTTATCCTGTGCAGGCATTGTAACTGGAATCACACCTAACCCATTACAACTGCCATAATGTCTTCCACATGATTACTGTAAGTACAGTACATCTGATAGGGTCTGGAAAGCAAAGTAGAGACTGTAGTCAATAGTGACTTCTCTCCTGCCATTGGAAAACATTTTTATCTTCCCAGGAGTTATTATCATGAAGGGAATCTAAATGCCTCAAAAACACAATAAAAACGAAAACCTGTTTGCTGATTGGTTTTATCCATTTCACCTCAAAGTATTAAAGCTATAGATTTCCTGATGAAATAATTTGATACATTTAAATTGTTTGGCTTAATAAGGTGAAGATGAAAATACCTGACATCACCAGAACAATCACAATAAAATGATGCCACTGCTGCTTTTATGTATTTTGATCAGCTCTGTGAGTTACATGGACTTAAGCTAAAGGAAAATCATTTCTAGCACTTTGTGTCTTATTTGAAGTAGAGCTGTGTAAGAGGATCAAACTCTTCTTCCCATTAGCCATTCCTAACTTTAATTTAAAGGCAACTCCCTAACTTTAATTTAAAGGCAACTAAGTTATCACAGAATTGTTTAGGTTGAAAAATAATTCAATAAAATGTTGCAAAAAGGTAAATAAAGCTTTAAGTTCATATAAAAGCCTATAAAGTATTAAAAAGACATGGCCATTAATAGTATCCATAATAGTGGATATTTACTGTACTGATAAATTGTTCTGTCAAGGCTGAGTTCAGAGCTGAATTGAAAAGATTGAACATTTACAGTGCAACTAAGCATTAACATATCACCAAAGGAGAAACTTGGATAGCTGAGGTTATAAACTGAAAAGATTAAATGTGTTTTAAATTTCTAAAAAATTATTTATCATACACTATTGATATTTTGAATTGTCCCAGATGCATTTTTACTTTACTTATTGCTAATGATTGTCATTTAAAAGAGTGTTACAAGCTATTTTTATTATAATTTTTATGCATATATATTTAATAATAGCAAATTCTGTGTGTATGTGTTTTTTTTTCTAAAGAGTATAACCTTCTAAGTAGGTGTGGGATTATTTCTTCACTCCAGGTACCCTCAGCTCATATATTTTTCTCCTACCTTCTTAATAATGTTAATACCTCTTGTTTTAGTAGTTCAGTGGTTCATAAACAAGGTTTTTTGGTTTTGTTTTTTTTTTTCACTAGCTGGCCAGACTTATGACAAATTATGTGTCAACATTAAATCAGAAATTAAAGAGAAAATATTAACCAGTTATTAACAAAATTAAAGTTAAGACTCTAGCATACATATATACTGAGTGTTTAGAAGTTCATAAAATGTGTAATTAATTTCTGTAAGTTGTCAGACTTAAAATTTATTTTATACTGTGTTCCTACTCTTGTCTTCACATTCTTGTCAAAACATTAACAACTCAGGCAAGCTGACTTGCTGAAGCCCTTAGGCTTTATTTACTTCACTGAGTTTGGAGTGATTCAGTGTTATTTTAAAGGGGAAATCTGGGTGCTCTCTTCATGTCAGTGCACCTGCAGGACAGTGCTTGCCTTGCAGCTTCATGGAATCCCAGCATGGCTGAGGCTGATGAGCACCTCTGCAGTTTGTCCAGTCCAGCCCCTGCTCAGACAGGGTATAGATCAGAGCAGTTTGCTCAGGGCCAGGTCCAGTTGACTTTTTATTATCTCTAAGGATGGAGACTCCACCATCTCTCTGGGCAAACTGTTGCAGTGCTCCATCACCCTCACAGTGTAAAAGTGATTTTGTGTGTTTGGATGGAATTTTCTGTGCTTCAGTTTGTGCCCATTACTTCTGGTCCTGTCACTGGGTGCCCCTGAGTAGAGTGAGGCTCTGACTCCTTCACTCTCCTCATCAGCTGCGTTTAAATGTTGATGTATCTTATCTGAGCCTTCTTTGAACAGCCCAAGCTCTTAGCCTTTCTTTGTACAGTCCAATCTCTTAATCATCCTTGTGGCCCTTTGCTGAAGTCATTCCAGTATATCCATGTGCTCTCTTGTACTGGGGAGCCCAACACAACATCCAGAATCCAGATGTGTCTCCCCAGGTCAGAACAGTGAGGAAGGATTAGTCCTCTTGGCTGCAAGGGCTCACTGCTGTCAACTTGTCCATCAGGACATTCAGGTCTGCCAAGCTGATTTCCAGATGGTCAGCCTCCAGTATGAACTGGTGCATGCACTGGGGTTATTTCTTCCCATGAAAAGGACTTTGCTTTTCTCTTTCTCGGACTTCACGAGGCTCATCTTTGTCCATTCCTCCAGCCTGTCCAGATCCCTTTGAATGGCAGCACAGGCATCTGCTGATCAACCACTCCTCCCAGTTTTGTGTCATCTGCAAACTTGTGGAAAGTGCATGATGTGCCAGCAACCAGGTCATTGATGAAGGTAATAAACAGTGTTTGTTCTAGTGCTGAGGACAACGCTGGTGACTGGCCTGGAGCTCGACTCCATGCTCCTGCTGGGACCTTGCAGCCCAGCAGCTCAGCCAGTGGTCAACCCATCTCCCTGTCCATTTAGCTCCTGCTCCATCAATATGTCTTTGAGGAAACTAAGGGAGACAGTGTTGAAAGTCTTGCTAAGGTCAAGCCAAAAAGTATCTGCTCCTCTCCTCTTATCCATCGAGGCAGTTGTCTCATTACAAAAGGCTTTTAGATTGTTCAGGTATGATTTCCCCTTTGTAAGTTCACATTCAGTATTCACATTCTCCTTCTTATCCTTCAGATGTTTGAAAATAGTTCTTAGGATTACTTGCTACATCACCTTCCAGGGAAACAAGGTGAATCTGACCAGCCTACAGTTTACTGGATCCTCATCTTGCTCTTTAAGTGACATTTGCTTTCTTTTGCCCTCAGGAACTTCATTGAGTCCCCATAAACTTTCACAGAACTTCAAGAGTGGAGTCCCCATGCACCAGCCATCTCTCTCAGCAGCCATGTGAACATCCCATTAGGCCACACGAACTTGGGTATTTCCAGTTTGTTTCCAGTTTGTTCCCTGACCTGATCTTTGTTCACCAAAAGTAAATTTACTTTGCTCCAGGCTTTCCCTCTGGTCTCAGGATCCTTTTGGCCCTCATAGGTTTCCCATGTTCCCTTTCAAAGATAACAGCAAACAAAGCAAAGGAGGTCACCTCCCCTGGAGCACTTGGATTTTGTGCCAAGGGGCACAAGTGAGCTGTGCCAGCAGCCTGGGCTGAGGCCAAACACAGGATGGCTACAAAGTGTGCCCAGCCTCTGGAGCAGCACGGGTTCAGGTGACTCCAGGAGCAATCTGAATCCTTAGAAAGGAGTTCTTCCACTTCATGACAGCTTTCCAGAGGAGAAACTGAGACCAGTTTGACAGCTACAAATGCAGCAATAAAGATTCTGGGCTCTACTACTAGCCAAGCATAAGAGTTAGTCTCCAGGTGGAAGTTTCACTTCTGGCGACACATCATACAAAATGTACAAGTCAATGTGGGTAGATCAAAGTTTATATGACAAAAATAGACTACAGTGGCCCAGTTTACACATAGTCACACCCCGACAAGTAAATTTCTTCTTTGTGAAGACACACTCTTCCAATTTGCTTTCTCTCATGCATTTGAAATAGGTTTTGCACCAAAAACATAGAAAAAAAAACTAATTTCATTTCAGAAACTAAACCAGCTCATTGCTGAATTTGATGAGCAACTTGGGCATCAGTTATTAATGAAGCTGGCGTAAAGTAGATATGAGGTCAATAGGATGCACATAGTAATTAAAATGCAAAGTTTGCATTGTTTTTAAGTAATGCCATTGGGACATGGAATGCTGTTGGTGAATACAGTTTAAGAAACAACCCAATAACATCTAGAAACAGCAGATAAAAGGATTTTTTTGGCCATTACAGATAGTAAGAAAAACCTTATGGAAAAAAAGAGATTAAATTTTAAAATTATTTAATATCGTTATTTATTTTTATGGTAGCTGTTTATTAAAGTAAAATTGATCAGATCACTAGCCAATCAAATCTAAAATTAATTACTACAAATATCCTCTATGTGTTTTCTGTCATTTACATGGTATAATTTAACTTGCAGAGTCAATGGGGCCATGATAACCTCCTTTGCTTCTACACTGACAGCCATTTCTTCCTACATAGCAGGTCATGAAGTCCATAATTTGTTAGCTTCCTAATCAAGTATATAAATATTCCTTTTAGATTTTACTATTTTTAGAATTTATTGTTTCAGCACACAAAGTATTTAAAATAAAAATCTACTGAGCCCCTTACAGGTTGTTTTGAATGTCAAATATTGTAACAAAGGTGCCAACAAATTATGGCAAGTCTCTCAGTGCTGAATTTGAGGAAATTCCCAGCATGACTGCATATGCAATTATGTATTTGCATGAATATGCACAACACTTGCCTTGAACCTCTTTGCAAACCAAATGTTTTCTAACACAGATGTTAGTGTTGGATTTATAAAAAAAGGTGTTCAACATCATGCAGGAAGAAAGCTCACAAAACCTATTTCAATCTGTTCATTAATTTACTCCTTTCCAGAAACAAACTCCACCATATTCCTAACTGTTGCCCCAAGAATATGGGGAAATAAATTGTCACATGAAGGAGATTACACAGATCCAGAAAGGTGTAATCAAAGAAAGTTCCTCTGGGAGAAAAAACAAACAGGATGAAAGGAAGAGAAGAGAAGAGAAGAGAAGAGAAGAGAAGAGAAGAGAAGAGAAGAGAAGAGAAGAGAAGAGAAGAGAAGAGAAGAGAAGAGAAGAGAAGAGAAGAGAAGAGAAGAGAAGAGAAGAGAAGAGAAGAGAAGAGAAGAGGTTACCAAGCAGCATCTGATTATAAAGCTGGGTAGCACTTGATTTGCCAGTTCATTGCATTGCTAGAATTACTGAGTTTGATGAGAAAATACTGCAGTCTTTGCCATGGTTTCAGATGAAATCATTACAATTCCTGTCATTTTCTGCACAAATTGCCCATAAGGGAGGGCTCCTTCAAACAGACAGCAGCAACTAACTCCTGCTCATTGTACAGTGGCTGCTGTTGCTAAGGTTATAGCTACACAGCAGAGTGCATCATAAATTCACAGACCGTAGCAGGAGAATTCACATTGAGTATCTGCCAGTGCATCCTCACTGTTTGAGCCTGATCACAGCCAGAGGTTTCCTGGCTGGCTCACAGATTCCAGTGCACTGTTGCAGTCACTGCGCCTATCTACATGGCAGATGAGATTTAAAAAAAAGAAAAAAGAAAAAGACCCTGGAAAAATACAGGCTACCTTTCACCTTGGGTACATTCTGCACTGTCTCTTTACACAGGTGTATGGGACAAATATGGAAGAAATATAAGAGAGAGAGGGATAGTGGCAGGTTTTCTTTTGGCAACTTGAGCTGCCCTATAGGAAATGTAGCATGCCAGAATTGGATCCTGTAGTTAAAAGACTTCATACTGCAATTAAATGGGATACTTAGATGCAGGAGCAGAGTAAGGACAGTGATGATGAGCACCCTCAGTAATTGTGATGTATACAAAAGGCAGCCAACCTGCATAAACAGGGCTTTTCCTCCACTTCATTTAAGAAATCAGCATTAGGGGTTTTGTTTGGTTTTGTGCTCTTTATCCTGGACCCTGGGCAACCAAACCTAGGCTTAAAAAATCCTAGATGATTCAGTCAAGAAACCTGGATAGGTAGTAACCACAACAGAAGTGGCAATTTTCAGTTTCTAACAGTCCATGTCCAATCCCTCAAACTGAGGTTTTATCAATCCTTTTTTTAAAGGATTTTTTTTTTTTTTTTAGACAGCATAGACAGCAGAAAATCCTCAGTAGCAGAAGCTATTTAAAGTCCCTGGCCCAATATCGAATCCTCAGATTTGGCAGTAGCAGGTTTCAGCTGGATTTTCTGGGCAGTAAGTAACTCAGCAGCAAATTTACTCTTTTTAATATAATGGCAACAGTCCTTGGAAGTAACAGAAATTACTTCAGATGGTGCCAAAATTTAAATGAAAAATCTGACTATTGCTGGCCTCGCAGCCTGCTGGCAGCAAACCCTGCACTTGTGTGGGAGACCAGGGCTCAGCAGGGAGCTCAGGGGTCCTGCCTGGCTGCTGCAGACACCCTGGGAGTGCCCAGGATGGGCTCTCACCCCACTGTAGGCTGATGTGCTCACCTGACCCTCTGTCTGAAAGTGCAGGGAGGTACAGGGATCAGTGACAGGATGGAAAAATATGGATCTCATTGGACAGAAAAGGTACATGTATGAAAATCTGATGATCCAGTTACCATTTTTGCTAATTTTGTTTCTCATTCCTTTCCACTAATGACTACATTATTCCTTTACATGGAATTGATATAAAGGTGGAAAAAACCACCTATCTTCAAGAACAGCTTTTTCCTTTAGGAACTACAGAAACTAGAGACATAGTTGGTAAGGTTTGGGAGGTTTCCTTTAAATGCAACCCATGTAGGTTTAGTATCTCTACAGAACAAGTGTACACAGTCATCAATTTCTGAGAAAAAATCTGTAAAATGCCAATGGAGAAGAAATCTGCTGCATGTAAATTTGCCTTTTCAGATCCCATGTCTTCTAGCCTGTCTTGTCCACACTGATTTCTGCTTGGGATAAGCCTTAGCTCTCGCCCAGGAGATGCAGTGGGTATGTGACATACAGCAATATATACACAGGCTGTTAGAACAGCCTTGGGAATTGGGAAACTATCTCAGGTCTGCTAATGCACACACAGCCTGTGGGGCTCTTCTTGCCATGAAATCCCCAGCACTGTGACCAGGGAAAAGCAATGTTTTCCCCTGTGTGGAAAAGACTGAGGGTCAGCACAAAACTCCCAGTCCTCTTGGACTGCCAGGATGAGCATTATGGCAGCTGCACATTTTTACAACAGCTCTGTCTAATCAGTGGAAATTTCAAGCATCTTCCACCCCTCAGAAATAAAATATAGGTTTGACAGTACTTAAGAGAGACCAGAAAAATAATCACTGGCCATATGCTTAAGCTAAGCACATGCCTCAGAGCTTTACTGTAATATGGCTTCAGCAAAAGGACTAAGACTTGAAAAATTGTATTAATACAACTGTTTGGATTACAGTGCACCATATTCACCTGCCCGCTTCTAGTGAGAGGATATTATCTGTAGGCCCCTTTAAAGTTTACTTGCTCTGATGTTGGGAAACTTTTTGCCAACATTTGGGGAAAGAAAGTCTGTTTTCAATCCAGGGTGTAAACCCATGAGAAAGGGATTTTGAACAGATGCCCCACTGTGACTAGAATAAAAACATACAGGAAAAAATGCATGTTGAGATTGTTGCCTCACATAAAATAATGCCTTATCCTTCTCAATCACATTCTGATTGCCATCCTTTTAAAACACCTTAGCCATCTATCTAGACATCTTGTTTTGCTTCCATATATACCCTGGGAAAAAAAAAAAAAGAGCAAAAATGAAAATGCATAACAAACCTGGTATTAATCGCTTCATTGCATTTTAATAAACACAGAAATAAAACTATGGACTCGCTATAGATAACAAAGCTAGAAAACACAAAAAAGTTGCTTGGGAACAACAAATTAGATCCCAGATAGAGGAAAGTCTGACTTGTTTGTAGTGCAGTGAGGATTTTGAAACAATTGTGTGGAACAGACCATACCAATAAACTTTTATTAAAGGCATTCATACACACACTTTCCCTCTTATTTTTCACTCCCCCTCTTATTTTTCACTCCCCCTCTTGTCAAACACTGAATGCAGAATGAATTTCTCTCCATTGAGAACACTGAAATACCTGAGTGTACAAACCAAACCTCTACAGTTTCCGCTCTTGGAAGTCCTCCCTTCAGGATCTTAACTTTGCCTGTTCTGCCTTCTGTGCATGTACTTTTGAAGCTTTGAAGTTATTTGAATGTAAATTCAATTAATTGTTTAAAACCAGAAAGCAAGAAAATTATTGTGTTGGGTTTTTTTTTATTTTACAATGGGGCTTTCTTACTTGGAAATAATTTTGACCTAAGTTAGGAAATAGGATGAGGCATGATCAAACCTAGTGGGAAGGATCTCAAAGTCCATAGCATAGTAACTTGCTATTGATAGCCAAGAAATCCATTAGCTGCTCATTTACTAGAGACAGCTCATAAGCAAACACAGTTGCAAAGTATTTTCAGTAGGAGGAAGACAACTTACATCATTTGTACAGCTTGTTCACTATGACTTGACAACAGTCAATGTTATCATAATTACACCTAAGAATATTGAGCTTTTATAGTATAAGGATCCCATGGCAAACTGGTTTTGTCCAAGATTCTTCCTGTTCTTTCTGAGGAAGTGTAATAGTTATGTATTACTATGTTGTATCTATATTTCCATTTCTTTACTGACTGCTTGAAAAGTTGTTTATTTCAATACAAGTACATAAGGAAGAAACAAAGACAGCTACAGTTCACAGTCTAGAGAAGCCTATCAAGAAATGTAATGTTAATATCTCTTCTCCCAGTACATGTTATGGAGAAGGAAGCATAATGGAAGAGGAAATAATTTGATCCACTGTCAGAGTAATTTAATAGTTTCTTGGATTAGCATTCTCTGTAGGAGAGATTTATGTTTTCTCTAAATTCTAGATGAATCTTTAAAAACATTATTAATATTTCTAGTATTTCAGGCTCAAAAATATATCTTCTCCTGGGTTTAGCTGATGGAAGTAGTCACCAGCCCAGCTGTGCTGGGTGTTCATTGTCAGCCATAGGATTGAATTTATGCTCTCTTCAGACCTGCTAGTGGATATGTTTTAGGATTGTCCTATAATCTTGTAGTGCTCCCCAACCCACTGCACTTAAAATAAACTGAGTTTCCAAAGCCCTCCTAGACAGCATGGTGCACATTTTCCATCCTGAGAAACACAGGTTTGGTATGGACCATTTTAATCACTTTTCACAGGTGTGCTTAGAAAAACTAAAGAAATTGATAATGGTTCTCAAACTTGTGTTACCAAATAAGTTGTATTTCTTTAAGGAGTCCATGCAGCAGTAGGGGAAGATGTCATAAAATTCTTTTAACTTTAGCACAATAGTGCATGATCCCTGTATTCGTGGTTAATGTTTCGTTTTGTACCATACAGATCTTAGTACAAATGGCAGAGATTAAGGTGGCTTTGTGTTAACTTCCTACATCTGGGACTAGTAAGTCTTGTGCCAGCTAATGCTTCCTTGTTTTCTTACATTTGTGATTAATATGTACTAGTACATGTCTTAGTTTAGAGAGCAAAGATAGAGTGTCAGAGTAAAGAGTGATAAGAGAAGGGCATCATAGCCTGACCACATATTTGAGATACTCTCAAAAAAAGAAGATAAAGCAAAAGATCTGCAGCCATAATAGGGAATTTTTACCACCAAATGACCACCCATGACCCTCAAAAAACCCCTGCTCATATCCAATAAGTTCCCATACGTTTATTCAGGCCATGTAATCAATAGAAATTGGATGGTATGTTTTAGTTTCATGAACATAACCTGACCTGTTAGGTTGCTGCTCAAGCATGTTCTAAGGAGAAATCCCCATGCATCTGCACCACTAATAAAGCAGTGTTGACTTTCTAATGCAGAAAATTGGTTGGAGAATTTCTCAGTTTTCAGTGTTACTTGTGTCAGATGAACACCAGTAAAATACCAAGAAATGAGGTTGTGAATATTTTTCAGGAAACTGAGGAGGTCTACAGTAAGTGCAAAATACAAGGCAGAAAAAAGGGTCTTCATGGGGATAGTATTTGTATTATATTATTAGATATGTTTTATAATCACTTAGTGTGCCTAACTGACTTGGCAAATGAAAGAATATGAAAGAGTACTTGGTCCTGGGAAAAACATGTTGACCTTGAGGAAGACTGGTTAGAGAATGATCTGTAGTAGTACCACAATATTTTTTCACTTCTTATTTATCTTTTACTTGTTTTCATGTTGACAGTAGCAAATTCAGGTCTGGATTTGTACATCCTTGGAAGAATGAGAATTGGATTTTTTTCCAGTTATGTACAGCAAAGTTGGAAGTGTTGTGTATGTGAAAAAGTGTTAGGTAGAACATTTTATGTGATTGTATAGGATTAATTTTTTTACTCTTCAAGGAAGAAATATTTTCTGTTTATGAAAATGTTATAAATGTCTTCGGGGCTGGGAACTGGACATGGTGGAGGTGCAGGCAGAAGAGCTGTGTGACTACTGCCATGAACCCTACATAGGCTGTCTTCACAGCACTGTATGAACTTGTGGGTTGACTAAATGTCAGACAAATCCTGCCAAAATTCAAACACTGTATTATAGCACTAATATATATATTACTGGAGCTCCACAGATAACCTCTATGTGAGATGTTGTGAGTAGTTTTCTGAACAGAAAAAAACCTATTGCCTGATTTTAATTCTCTGCTTCAAGCCTCACATTTGTGTTAAAAGAGGCTGTGCCAATAGAGGTCTTTTCTAGTTTGGACTTACTGATTTTCTGATTCTATTCCTTCAAGTTTCAAAGGCATAGACATGGTATGGAAATTGTACAAGTGTGTTCCTTGGCAGGTTTTGTCAAAGTTACCAATGTCTTTTGATGTTGCTTTCCAACCTGACTTCATAAATTTGGCTTTGGTTATTCTAGGAGAAAGATGACAGAGAATTCCGTGGGTTATTTTTGATTTGAAGTAGTGGTTTAAAAGAGAACTGTTCCTTTTTTTTTTAATTTTATTTTTTTTTTACCTCCAGATTCTGCATGTTATAAGGTTCCTAGCAGGCTACCTGGAGAGGGATGATCTGTGGTGTATGTGGGAGGTGCAGCCCCAGACATAATGGGAGAGAGCTCCTGCCCCAGCAGCAGAACTGTGGGGAGAGGGGACCTCACTGGAGCTTGTCTCATCCATCCTTGCTGTCTCAGAATAAATTCACTTTCCATCCTGTCCCTAAGAGAAACTTGTCTAAGAGATCTTTCAGGATATCAGTGCTCAAAGTACTGCGGCATCTATTGCCAATCTAGTTCAGTGTATTCAACATTAGAAAGGTTTTCGTAATACTTAGCAATTCTTGGTGCAATTAATGCCATTTTCTTTCCATTCTATTTACCATGGGCATGTAGGACAAATTTACTACCTTCCATACTAAAGTAACTTCTGTGTACTTGTTAACTTGTTCCCATCATTCTTCTCTTTTAAAACTAAGTGAACCCGGTGATTCAACGTTTGATGAAACAAACATTTTAAAAATTTTTATAGTCCCTTTTCATTCCACTTGGATTCTCCCCATTTCTTCTTACCCTTTTTAAAGGCCTGCATTAAACTATCCAGAGGAAAGCATCTCAGTTTGTATCAGTGTTGGGAGGATTGAAAAGGTTGACCCTATGCACCTTGTAGTCCATGCTCCTGTTTGTATGTGCAAGGTTTACAGGTTGCTTTTTCTGTAACAGCAAGGCTCTGTTGAGCTACATTTTGCTGCACTGTACAGCCTAACCCTTTTTTGAACTACCATTAAACCAGTGATTTCCACCCTCTGTTTCTGTAGCTGAACAGCTGTGACTGGCTCTGGTACCATTTCTTAATTCCTAAGGGCTGGTTCTCCAGGGTTATTAGCAAGAGCTAGAGAGACACAATGAGTAGAGAATAAAGTTTTTGAAGGAATTTTGTGCCTTGCACTGTGCATAACCAGTATTCTGAGCCAGGTTTGCAGCTCAAGACTCTTGCTAGACCTGTTGCTATCTGGTTTTCTGATGAAAACTACAGTAAAAAAATTTCCCTCTCTTTGCATTTGAAAAGCAGGCCACGAATAGAAATATTCAGCTTGCCTTTCATGTATGTCCCTATTTCATGAATTTAAAAATACTGTTACAAGGACCAGACAAAGTACTATTCAACAGTTACAATGTTTTTCTTTGAGACGAAAAAGTTGATGAAAGAAATAAAATTTTTCTGCAAAGATTTTTCAGATTTTTTGAATGACAAAAATTACAGCTAGAATATGTCCATGTACATTTAAAAATACCTGTTTCTGTAAAGTAATAATTTTTACTAATCTGGTGCACTTATGACAATTAATTACTTTCAAAGAAAATATGTTTAAAAATTAGGAACATTTTCTTTGTCCTACGTCCTCTCTTTAAAATTGTACTTATTTTAATATAATAAAATTATGTTCATAAGGTGGGTGGACTATTTTAAATTTTTATTTAAAGTTTTCCATATTGAAAATTTAAAAAACCTTGATTTTAAAAAATAATATTTCAGTGAAATGGAATTTCTTGCTCATGGTCCTTGCTTGTGCAGAAAATAAACAGAAGCAGTGAGGTTACTGCCAATGCAGGGCACCCATAACACTTGCTAGGCTGGACAGGGACTCAGCAGCCTCTCTTGTTGAGTGTTCTCCACTGAATATAGATGGCTCTGAAAATGGATGGCTTTGGGAGAAGGGTTAGGGTGTTCAAAATCCTGCTAGTCACCATTCATTGCTGGCAAAGTAAGCCAAGCTAAGTTCAGATTTGGCTCATAGAGGAAAGACAATAAATGGCCCATTTATTAAAAGTTGGGAGAACTCAACCAAGAAGAAATCACAGAATAAATATATGTCCAAAGGAGCTTGAAGCCAAGGTAGAGCTGTTTGTATTTGAATTTCTGGTGCCTGTTGCAATATGAAATAATTGTCACACCTTTGGTGATTGATTTTTGCAGCGGGGTCCCCATCATTGTTGTTCATTATTTAAAGATCCCAGACCTGATTGCTGGCTGTTGGGAGTTTCTGAGCACCACTGTAGCAGGATGCTCTGCCAGGAGTTGGGGTACACAACAACTTGAACAATACCCTATTTGCAAAGCTATCAGTGGTGAATGGAGAGAGGGATGTCATGCTGCTTTTGGTGTTGAAGAATGCTGAAATCAGTGACACCACCTTCATAGTGAGGTGGAGATGTTGCAGGTGTGATTGAGCATCTGATGAAGGAATCAACAAAGTGATACTATCATAAATTATTTAATGATTCTGAGCTGACACAGCTGGTCTGGAGTCATATGACTGACAATCTGCCACTTTATAAAAACACAGTTCCAGTTTTTAATGAAAGGGTCTTCCAACATAGCTCCTACTCTCAGGTGATGCATGTCAAATCATCTGGTCAAGGAAACAGCACAGGATCACAGAACCACGGAATCACAGAATGCTTTGGGTGACAAGGTGTGACAATCAAAGGGACATTAAAGATCATCTCGTTTCCACCTCCATGCAAGGGCATGGGTGTCCATCCCAAGGGCAAGGACACCTTCCACTAGACCAGGTTTCTGAGAGCCCATCCAACTTGGCATTGAGCACTTGCAAGGATGTGGCATCCACAACTTCTCTAGGCATCCTGTGCCAGTGCCTCAACATCCTCACAGTAAAGGATTTCTTCCTAGTATCTAATCTAAACCTACGCTATTTCAGTTTAAACTCTTTACCCCTTGTCTTACCACTACAGGCCCTTGTAAATTGTCTCTCCCCAGCTTTCTTCTGGGCCCACTTTAGGCACTGAAATGCTGCTCTAAGTTGTCACTGGAGCCTTCTCTTCTGCACATCCTCTAAAGGGGCTGTGGATGCTGATTTGTGCTTAATTAACACATTATTTTTAAGCCTGTAAAATCCCTGTACATGGGTGACCTCCCTGTTGGTTCTGTAACAAGCCCTATGCTCCTGCAAGTCTCAGCTTCAGATAAAGAGTAACTGCAGCCACAGGAGGGCAGCCATTCAACACAGCATGCTGAAACTTCAGCCTCTGCTAGAAAATGTGATGAAAAGGACAGGAAAAATAAAGCGTTATATTGAACAAATACCAGCCACAGCAACTGGCCTCATTCCTTCCTCTCCTGTGTAAGTGACCATGATGAGGTGCTCCAAGTGTAGCATAAAATAATTTTTAGACAAGTTGCAGATGAAAGGGGTTTTTATATTTCTCTCAAGTTATGTATCAATTTACAGCAACCTCAAAAAATTTATTTCTTCCCTTTCTCAGTAAAAATGTGTAGCAGGCAGACATGCAATACTGGAGAGGTGCTTTATCAGGGTACTTTTAATACTGTCATTCCGTTATTGCAATTATTCCTGTGTTGTTTGGTGAAGGAGATGCGGTTTAACTTACATCTACGTTTAAATATTTGCCTTCTTATTCTATACTGTATTAAGAATACTATTTAAATAAGTAGCAATTTATTAAAACAATAAAGTGATTAAAAGAATGTCTTCAGCAACAAAATTAAGAGATACATGGTTTAATTATAGTCTTAATTGTAATTAAATTAACTTAATTTTACGGAAGTAAAAAAACCCAGCCATGTGAAAATTAGCCTTTTAGTGAGGATTGAGAGGGGAAACAAGCTTTCATGCAGCAAGTGTTGGAAATGCAGCCCTATTGCAAAGCTCAAGACAGAAACTAGTTCAGCATCCATTAGATGGATGTGAAACTGGCTGTGTTTGCCTCGCTGGCAGAAGCAGAGTGAAGGGCATGCTGCACTTCCTGGCCTCCCCACTTCTAGCTCAGACAAGCTGCCCTCATCCTCTCTGCTCCTTCAGCACAGAAACCCTCCCTAGTTCCCATTGCCTTGGCACAAATGAGCTCAGGCTGCCTGGGAAAGGACACACACAAGATACATATTTCCATCTATAACTCCATGGATCATGGTCACCGTGAATTATGGACCAAATACATTTGGGCATGGCTGTATCTGTGTCATGCTGACTGCATGCAGTAACCAGTGCTAAAAAATTACAAGAGTTCAGACTTCTTTTCTTCCAGGTTCTTGGGAAAACTGCCCAAAGCTCACTCCTGAATGCAGGCTTGACATCAAGCCACTTGGCTTGACAGCTACACTTGACAAACACAGCCAAATGGCAACAGCAAAGAGAAGAACAACAACACAGAATTTTTTTGTGTGTTCATGTGCCCTGAAGTAAACCCAGTCATTTTAACTTTGCATTTTTAACCCCCAAGAATCTTTTCTATTCCTGACTGTGACATCCAGATGTTCATCCATAAGCCTGAACAGTATTTTTACTGCCAATGTTAAGCCAAGTCTAATCTCAGGATTTTTTAGTTGCCAAATTCAGCTTTGGATACTTTGTGGGGTCCGTTTCACAAACGTCACTTCAGCAGGTACCTGTACCCTGCTGAGATCTGCAATGGGATCTCTGCCCTTAGCAGGCAGTGCCAGCTGCTGCTCAGAATGAGGAATCTGCCTGCTAGAAGTTTACTGAAAATTTTGTCACTGTAACTTTTTCAGATACCCACAAGATGGTGCTGCTATCCTTTGGTTGAACCTTTCATTGAGGCTGGAAAGACGTCAAAGCAAAAGTAGCAGAGAGCTGGAGTCAGGAACGTCAGAGATACTGCATATATCACACTGCACAGTTGACATATTTTTTTGACAAGTATAGGTGGACCTTAATTGCAGTGAACAAAACCTTTATAAAAATATCTTAGTGGAGGACAGTAGAGTACAATAGACCACTGTCAGTATCTAACACATCAACAAGGGGAAGCCTAATAGCAATTTTTAAATATAAAATTCAACCTTTCAGTTTATAACAAAAGATTCCTTTCTAGCCAAATCTCATCTAGATTACAGCTCTTCATTGTGGACCCTACAATAAAGCAATACTACTGCTATGAGGAAAGGATATAGTTTTTTTAGTTGCTTCTTTGTTAAGAATCAGAAGGCATAACAGAGTTATTTGTTCCTGTCATTTTTATAGAATGACCAATTGGTCTTCAGAAAAATTAAAAAAACCTAAACACTGCTTTTTCTAGTTCCATATGTGTAGTTTTGAGGTCACTGTACTATTCCTGTAATGCAGCAAAAGAAAAAAAATCCCAGGTATTAATTTAATCCAATAGAAAACACTTGTATTAAACAGAAAGAGATTAACTAGGCAAACAATATGTGGCAAATGTTGTGATTGAGTTTCAACACCCAGGGACATGCTGAACCTGGCCAGCTCCTGCACTCTGGTGTCATTCTCTTGCCAGAGCCTCTTCACACTGGCAGGTGGCACAGGACAGCGAGTCATGCCACTGTCCTAAGGAGCAGGGCAGGTAGGAATGTCATGTGGAGAAATGAGCTTTTGCCTTAAGCAAGGAACCATCGTCATCCCACCCAACCCAGACTCACCATGGCAGAAGAGTTCTGGCAGCATGATTGATTACAATACAGAGAAGAATGAAAACCTCAACTACAAAGGAAATGAACATACTGGGGATACTTCTTTCATTCTTATGGCAAGAATTGTCTTTTCTCTTTAAGTGTTTGAGGAAACCAAAAGCCAACAGTGACAGAAACTGTAAGAGTCCAAATAACAGGACATATTCCTCTGTTCAGGGAAGAGACTGAATTCATAACTGCTGTGCTGGAGTCACCATGCTATGAAGTGCATTTAAATTCCATGTCAGTCACTGTGTAAAAGGCAGACCAGGATAGTTTGTAATAAAGAAATGGATAGGAGCACCTGCTTCTCATATCTGCCTCTCAACTGTTCATGCAATGTTCATGTTAAGTTGAAACAGCTGGGGTTTTTATCAGCACATGTAGATAAAGGGAAGTATTAAATATACCAGTGGCCTATGGGCCATACACTGTCTGGCTGTTCAGTAAAATTCAGATGAGGTTGTTGTGCCCCTTGACCAATATTGCTGCATTGGCTGGACATTGCCTACAACATTAGAGGTGGCACACTGCTGCCATTTAAAATGTGGTTCTCCCAGATCACACTACTCCTGGTGGGGCCAAGATTGATTCTTAGCTGCATTCAAAAGGCACTTGTGTTGATGTTGTCAGATGACCCAAGCAGGTGTCCCTACCAGCCTATGAGAGCCATGGCATCCTATATGAAGCTGATTTACTATCTGTGACAGAATAAGTAGCCACGTGGGCATGTTGCTGATCATGTCTTACTGCCTTTGCAAAATTTGATTTATAACATTGTCAGATCCATTACTATTTAGACAAAATTAATTGGCATCAAGGACAGGATGGAGCCTTTCCAACTTGCTGGAAGCCTTAGGAAAGGAACAAGGTTAGAGTTTGCTCCAGTGGGCAGCAGATTGTGTCCAAGATTACCAGATCAACCTGCAAGCCATCAGAGATTAATTTGAATGGCAGCATAAGACCAGCCATTGGAAGCAGGGTGAGAGCCAAGATGCCTTGATCAGCCTCCTGAGCTGCTCCAGACACAACCAAGTCAAAACTGCTGGGCAGTGTGACATGCTTGGATGGATGGGAGAGGTAAGCAAGGGGCCAAAAGGAGCATAGCAATCCAGCTGCCTGGCCTCTTAAGCCCAGGCCTCAATGTTGGAGTATAAATTGGCCACCTTTGCCCAGCAGACCCTCCATACTGACCTCCACTTTCATTGTATCCTATGATTAAGGAGGAAATTGCTGACCATACTGCCTCATCTTGGCCTAGTCATAGCCCAGTAACAGTAGCCCCTACCTTACCTGCCTTGAGCACTTAAGCTGCCTGACTGCTTTAGTAAAATATCCCTGAATTATCAACACTGCTTTCAGCACAAATCCAAAGCCTAGCCCCATAGTGGCTACTATAAAGAAAACTTTACCCCGGCCCAAACCAGCGCAGTGTTGAGCAATATGGGACTACAATAGAGCACTTAGACATGTTCAGTTTACTCATTCAAGCTGACATTGGGGGAAATCCCCTGTGTCCAGGCTTCTCATGGAGGACATGGCTTCACCTGTGACACCCACAGGTGTAACACTCTCACAGCTACAGCCCAATAATGCAGACCCCACACACAGACAGAAATTGTCAGAAGGGGAGTGTATGGTTGGCCAGTTTTTGACAAGGTTCACATTTCCCAGTGACATCCCTGACAATGGCTTCTGTGCCTGAATGTGAGATGTGGAGGAACATTCACCTGGACAGAGGGTGGGCACCTCCACTGGCCAGACAGAGATAAGCCACCTTTGGTATCTGCTGGAAAGGGGTGTTAGCAAACTGGGAGACAGCAGTGCAATGTTTTGTTACTCCTTTTGGATGGCCACAGGCAGGTGGCCACCACAAAGTCCATGCTGCAGAACTTGTGTGAGTCCACTGCCAATGAAGATCTGCCTCCTACCCCTGCTTTCAGAAGGCATTTTTGCTTACCCATGTCCTAGTCCTGATTATTAGTTCTCATGAACAACTGGCACCTGCTCAACTTTGTCATGGACACCAAGGCCCAAAACTTGACGTTGAATTTATTGTTCATCCCTTCAGTTAACATGGTGAAAACGTCCCAAGATCCCATGCAATATTTCATTACTAAGGTCAAACCTCTTCCTCTGGCCTTGATGTCTCTATAGCCATGGCACTGGGACCTGTCAGTTTTTCAGATGTGGACCTTCTCCAAACCCGTGCTGTAGGAGGCCAATGGGACCAGTGGATCCCAGTCACTCTAAATGCTTTGATGTAACTCCTTCAAACTGCATCACCTTTGCCACTCACTTAATAAAATACAAAACAGTATCACATGGATCTCATGTCCACCAAGGCATCAACTGCCCTCCTCAAGGACCTTTAGGTAAGAAGGATTATTGTCACTGCCAACTCTTTGAATGCAACCTTTTGGCCCATTCAGAAATCAAACAGTGACCAGCAGCTGACAGTAGATTACTGTGCTGTCAACAAAGCATCAGCAACCCCTTCGTGTGGCAGTCCCATCTATCTCAAACCTTATTTTTCCCACTGAGTGTGATTCCCATTCTTGGCTGGGAGCCACTGATGTTAAAGGTACATCTTTCCTGATTCCTCTGCAGCCCAAGGACTGACAGTAGTTTGTGTTCAGTACAAATCCATTCAATATGTGTTTACTCACCTTCCTCAGGGATTTATTCATAGCCCTAAGAGTGCACATGTCATGTTGTTAAGCTTTTGTAACCCTTCAGGGGTGTGCATTAGTGATATATTGATGACATCCTTGACAATAGTCCAGACTGCACTTCTGCCATCGTCATGATCACATTTTCAGTATCCTGATGTTGTCATTCCAGAGCTTAAGTGGCATATGCCTGCCAAATATATGTCCCCTCCCAACATCTTGTGCACCCCCAAGCTACTGGCCTTGGGCCTTCAATCAATACCTTAGGATAACAATTTCCAGACCTTAGGAAGAGAATTTATTTTAAATAGGGTTCAGTTCAGTGTGCTAATTTTGTTTTACTGAAGGCAGTAATCTCTTAAATTTATTACACTTAGAAATTACACATTCAGACAGCAAGTCTGTAAAAGGTCACAAAGAACTGTTCTTGCAAACAGTTTTCAATAGTTCGCTGAGTTTCAGATGTGTTTTGGTATTTGAAACTTTGTAAAGTATATCTCTGTGTACCTTCAATGAACCTAAAGATAGCTTATATTTATCTTTGGTTTTGGATGCATTTTGAATTTGATCTAGTCATTACTGAAAAAAATCTCTTGTTGCTTTGCTTTATTCACAATGTTGCACTCATCTAGAGAATATAACCCTCTGGGGTACTCTGCAAAAGGCAAGAGTAGCACCAGATCCTTCCAAATTGTGTTGGGGTACCCTTATTATCACAGCACATTACCAAAGTTAATAAACGTTTTTGTAAGCAACATTAATTATCTATGTTTGAATGACATTCCTTTCAGTCACACTAACTTCTGATAGCATATTCAACACTACCATTAATATGTTGGCATAGCACTATGCTGCTTTGTGTGGCTATGGTCAATTTGTGAATCTGTATCAATGAAAGTAACATGGACATCTTCTGCATTCAGCTATTTTCTTGCCAGGACACTTTGCAGAGCCATTAAAGAACATAGTGTGCTTTAAGATTATATATTGCTGGCAAAGAAACCTGACATCACCAACCCTGTTTCTGACACAACTTATTTGTCTGCGAATGTCAGCCTACACCAAGACCCATTTGAAGAGATTAATGGCCATGGGAGTCTGCAATAATACTGGTTTATGAAATACACTTCATCAGGCTGTATCATAGCTCAGTTTCTTCCTGTATGGATTGCTTTGGTCAGAACTAAAATCTTAATAGCAGGCTGATGACATATGAAATGCCAACATGACATATGATATGCCAACATGAAATATACTTACAGAAAGATATCCCAGGGACTGTTCTATAAAGACACCACTCATATCTGATGCTGCTGGACCTGAAGCTGGTACAGAATATGTCTGTGAGGGCAGAGTGTCTTATTTATTCTGTAAATAATTTGTTCACCATGGCCACAAAACTGATACAATTTCCAGACTATTCTTAAATATTTCATATTTTAGGAGACCAAGAAGCAGTTGTATACATAGAGCACTTTGCCATCTCCTTCCAGGTGTGCACTGTAAACCTTTGCAATGAATATTTTTACGAAGTCCTCTGAAGGCAGAACAGATCCCACAAATCCAGATTATGAGATGAGTTTGGATAAGGGTCTTTTGACAGTACATCTCTGGTGCTTAGGGGATTCTCAGAGAGGTCACTGGATCACTTTTCAGCCTACAGCTTGCCTTGTACAAAGTTGACCCTATTCCTTCTCAGAGAAGTCAAGGTTCACTGATGGCTGTAGGATTTGTTACGCTGTTGCTTTCCAGTGGAAATAATGACACCCTCAGGGCTTTTTGCAGAGAGGTGTAACTGTGTTCTAATCTCAGCTGTAGAGGTGAGCTGAGCAGCTGCTCTGCCCTCCAGCACTGTTTGCCCTAATGGACTTTGTGGGCTACAAGGACCCAGGAATATGATTCATGATAAAGTCAGTAGTGCTATCTTTATTAGATGAAGATTGAGGATCTTAAAAACTCTCAGTATTAGGGCAGCTTCACTGCTATTTATTCTGTTGCAGTAGTAGTTGTATAACTTCAATAGTAGCAAGACCTAACACTGATGAGTTTTTAAAATTCTTTCCTAGGTTGTTAACTGTGAAATTTTAAAGATTATTTTCTCATTAGTAATTCTTCACTGTAGGTGGTACCCAGGAGCACACAGGCAGCATGCTGGAGAGTCTCCCATAGCTCAAGTTCCTCCCTCCCAGCCTGGAAACAATGGAGAACAGGGACAGCCCAAAACCTGGAGAAGTAGTTTGACTGAATGACTTGTGCTGCCAAGATGTCAATTCCAGCTGTGATGGTGGTCACAGCTCAGGCTCTCTCTCTGTCAGGGGCTAGGTGGTGGCAGCAGTGCAGGTGCTGGAGCAAGTGAAATCCTCTTAGCAACTTATTTGTGTTCACCAGGCTGTGTGAAACAAATGTGTGATTTCAATCCCTTTTTAGGTGCACAGGATTTTGAGCCAGCCAAACGTGGGATCATTGGTTACATTTGAATCGCTCTCACCCTTCCACATCTCAAACTGCTGGATGTCCAATGCTGGGCCACTGTCAGCAGCAGGATGGATTGTGAATGAAGTCTTCCCACCCACAGTGAGTCAGACACTGCCATGCATGCCAGGGAGGAATGTGAGGGCAAGCACATTTCCACAGCACAGGATTACCTTTTACACTTGAGCTGCAAAAAGCAGATTCACTGACTTTCTTCCTTCTGGGACATCAAAGATTTGTCAACCAAATGCACAGACAAGTGGCATCCCAGTATATGAAACTGGCTCTGTCCTCTGCTGCAAATTCACAATTTGTATTTTGGGGACCAAAAGGCTGAGTTTTGAACTGGCAGTTGTGAGCACTCCTCCCAGCCACACCCAGCCCACAGTGAAGTTTGGAGTACAGGATCCCACCCTGGAGCTCCCCAGGCCATGCGTGTTCCCAGCGAGGGCTGCTTTCCAGGGCTGGCACCTTTCCATCAGGGTCATTTGTTCCACTGCAGGAACAAAACAATCTCCACCCCAAAGCACCACAAGTGGGTTAGCTGTCCCTTGCAGAACCTGCATACAGTCTCTTGTATTCAACAAGAAAAGCAAGTGCTGGGCAGCACGACAATTATAGCTATAGCTGGGTCACTGTATCTTAGGGGAGACAAGCTAAATCCAGATGGTCACTTAGAGCCTTCATTCATTATCCTTTATCTTCTCTGAATCATCTCCTACACTAAGTAGAGACCAACAAAAATATCAAAACAGAAGATAAATATAACTAAAGTACAGAAAAAAAATTAATGGAATTTTTATGTTGAATAATTTCATTATTGTTCTGAATTTGGTGATTCATCTTTTTGTATATATAATTAATCACAAGCAATCAAGAAGTAGAGTTAAAACTTTTTCAATCTTGTATAATTTTCACTCATAAATTTAATGTATTTATTTGGCTAAATGCAAGTAAGTATCAGTATCACATTTAATGTTTTCTGCGTTGTCAGAATGTACCTTCAACCATCTAGAGCCTGATAGTGCAATAGGTTTTCCCACTATAAATTCTGTGATCTTTTAAGATGGCAAGGGAATTGGATAAGTTCCTGAGTCCAAGATATATTTTGTGCCTAAGGTACCATAGACCTAAATAGAATGAATAAAATTTTAGACTCAAATGACAAATTGTATCTCCAGAATATTTTAGTACTTGCTTTTCATCTTTCATTTCCATGTGATTCTTGACCCTTTGCAGTCAGATTTGTCAAATGAGCAATATTTTAGAAAAATGGATGGAAATCTGAGAAGAAGGTAAGATGCAGTAAAGGTCATAATTGTGCTAAGAAACCATATTTCTGGAGCAACTGAGATTAATTATTAGTAAATCCTATGCCATGTTCATCAGGCCACAAAATTTAAATAAGCAATTTCAAGCACAAAATCTTTAAAAATAAGTTAACTAAGTTATATATATATTAGTTGAAAGCTGCCTTCATGCAGGTGCTGTAACAGTGCTAGAGAAATCAAATGTGCAGTCCCAGGTACGTACAGAAATGGTCAGAGGTCACTCCAAACAGGCAGGTATACAGTGGAATCTTTGAGGAGTTCCAACAAAAGTATGGTGCAGCTGTGATGCAGCTGATGTCCCCTGAAGTCCAATTAAATTGTCCTCAAGGTATTTAAATTCCTTTAAATTTCCCAGTTTGACACAGTTGTTACAGATTGAAACAAGCCCCAAGTGTTTTTTACAGTAAGAATACAGTATTTTATTAATAAGGATCATCACAGTGAGACCAGCAAATTTTCATCCAGTTGATCTGGCCCAAGAAACCTCTTCCTGCTAAAGAGTATATTCTGATAACTGTAGCAAAGCAGATAATTTCTGTGGGAAGTACAACTACCACCCTATAAATATGAAGGTTTTGGGTTCTAATGCAGGTTTCACGAAACTGATATTTTAATGATGGTCTTCATGTTCTGGAAAGATCTAATACTTCAGTAGTAAAACAGTGAAAGGGCCTTGTTGTAAAATTCAGTAGCCGGATAGCACTTTGTAATATTCAACTAGCAAAACCACAATACATTTTTCATTATAATGAAAAAAGAAGAAATGAAAAATTCATCATTAGCCGTACGTGAGGTGATATAGTGTTAAAGACTGAAAGAGAAAATGATAATTCTTTATTGCATGAAGTTACAGGAAAATCCATCTCTCTGGATTAGATAATAGTTCCCAAGCTTTTTGAAATAAGATATTAAAATACCTCTGACAGCAATTGAAATGTAGTTTGTCTTAATTAAAAGTTGTTCTGTTTATCTGTGTGTTTCATGTTAAGTTTATTAACATGGTCATTAGATATGTTTTGGTTTTGAGGTTTTCTGGTGGTGGTGTTTTTTTCTTCCTGGTACACTGGTCCTAAATTAAGGACTGTAGTTATGAGGCAGGGGTAGTGCACAGAGTGAGACTATAACTTCCAGTGCAAGTTCCATCTTTCACTTCCCTCTTGACAAGGGAAAAACAACACATGGAATGCAGCATTATGTATTTATCAAGTTCACAAATGAACTGACAGGGAAATGCCATAAAGGAAATGTATGTATGGAAATATATGGAGCTTAGACTGATTTATCATAAATTACAATCAAATCTAATAATCTAAAAGAGTGGAGTTGACTGGGAATAGCAAAGCACACAAAAATGCATGTTTTCCTGTAAAAGAAGAACCTGGAAGGCAGCTCCTCAAAACTATTCCTGACAGGACTGAGTAATGTAAATATCATACAGTACAAAACCTGAAAAAATAATCTTGAAAAGGCATAACTTCAAAACAGAAGAAGAAGAAGGTTTACCTCAGCATATATCCTTGGCCTGGCTGTCTTTGAAGACAGAGCCTTGGAGGCAGGCTGGCAGAGACAATCAGCTTAGACTGGCCTTGGGGCAGAGCAGCTCTCAACACCATGACTGAAGCTCATGCTAGCTGATTTTAATGTGAAATCTTGTTTGGGAGGAGGGGATGTAAACTAATACAACCTGAAAAAAATAGCCTGGAAAGGATGAACTGAGGGGAAAGGAAAAGGTGCACTGCTCTGAGAGACTCAGAGGTTATGGTGAATCTCTTAATTCCTCTCTGTGTTGACAACTCCTTTTCAGCTAGCTTTACTTCATGACCTTTCTTCACAATCTGTGTGGCATACCTTTTGACAGTTCAGTAGTCCTTATGGCCTTCCTAATTTCCTCTTGCATCCTGGACATTAGTATTTTTCTAATAGAGAGTAATATTACATTTTATATTCTCTCTGTCAACCCGCTGTTCTGGATTTAACCAATAATGCACATCCACGTTAACTTTGTTATGTGGTTTATGATCTATGTCATCACAGAATAATATAATTTGCCTGTAAATTTTAATTAAAATAAACTCTAGCGTCAATGTGATCCAGGTTTCCCTCTAGTAATCTTCAAAGCAAAGCAATGTTTCCAAATGCAAATGCCACTCGAGCCAGAGCAATGCCTGACAGGGAATTCACCGTGCAGGATGGTTCTGGGAAACTCAGTTTTCTGCTGTGTAAACTGGTCAGATAATTCTGCGCTGTACTCTGGACCTGTATCTTCCATATGGGAAGAAGTTTTGCATGTGGGAAAGCTCTGGATCAGTCCTACAACTGAGATGAACTGAAAGATGCTCATTGCATATTTGTATGCTTTGTTCTGAGATGAGAATATCTAAAGTGTAATTTATGCCCACTTGTTTCTGGATTGGACAGGTACCCTTCACCTAACAAGTTCTTGTCTGTCTTGCATGTGGTCCAAATGTTTCCACCACTTCCCAGCTATACCACAGGGACAGGCAGAGAAATTATGATCATGAAGGTTGAAAAAGGGCTGGATTATGACCTGATTTATCCCACTTTACTGTTTGCAGTAAAGGCTAATAAAACATGAAAGAAAGCAGGTCATTGTTCATCAGGGTGACATCCTTAATATGGAGGTTGAGAAGAAGTCCTGATGCCTTAGTACAGTTTATTCCATATCTCTTTATTACCAGAGAAAGGATATTGGATTGCATATGGTCTCATATAGTATCTCCATTCCTCTGCAACAGATTAAACTGAATAGCCTCAAGCCTACCTATGCCAGCACAGAACAACTGAAGGGAGTTTTTCACAGCTGGTAGTCTGAAGAGCTGTAACAAATACCGGATGTCTCTCCTCACTGATTGTCATACTATTGTCTCATTATCTTCCTTCTTAGGTGAATGCCTGTTTGTGATGAGGAGCTTCCACCAGCTGCATACCTTTTTTACCCCAAAGGCATGCTCCTTTGATTGTGCTTTGATGGAGAGCAGGTGTAAGGCACTATGGATTCTTCTGGGCAAATTAACGTTTCACCCTCCAACCTGGATTAGCACATCAGTGTACATTAAAAAGTGTGTTGAGTAGTATAACGTGATTGGTGAGCTCTTTGTTCCTTCCAGGAAGCTGGTGTTGGCTCCTGGTTCTGACCAGAAAAGCATTGTGTCTGCAAATCTGTTTTCAAAATCTGCAATGCTGAGATCTGATTTTTTGCAAAACACTTTCCAATTACAGAGTTGTTGGATATCCTAAATCCTTAAAAAAACTTTTACAAGGAGACTGACAGATAAAAGTAGGTGCAACCTGTATTTTTACTGCAGTTTTAAAGTAGTTCTAAAATTTTATTACTTTATTTAAGGCCCCAAGCTAAAAGATTTATCAGTCTGCAGTAAGCAGCATCCTCTCATAAGAGCTCAGCAGTAAGCAGACAGCAAGCTGCATTACTTGAATGAAAAAGTGAAATATCATATAAACTCCCCTCTATTGGAAATGGATTAAAACAGAGCCTGTGGCCTTCTCACTAAATCACAAAAGAGACTTACTACTGTGAAGGCTATTTTTCCCAATTTTTCAAAGGGATATTCCTACTAAGAATTTTGGTTTCTTTCTTTTTCCAAGCAGCTCACCTCTGGATAAAGCAAGTGTGTCTCCAAGGGGCAAAAAGACTCAGGAAATGGAAAGAGCTCTTGCTCATATTCAGAGCTCAGGGGTCCAGAAGGCTCTGCTCCCCTTATGAGCAATGGTGCCTGCTGAATATTCTTCCTTGCAGAGAGAAAGCTAAGGGGGGAATGTCATTTGTCCCCTCTCTGTCATCAGCAAAATGAAGCCTCTGAAGAGGCTTCTGCAGTGGGGTCTGCTAATGCAGTACTTGGAAGAGGAGATAACTTTTGGAAACATTTATAAGCCTCTAAATGTGGTCATCAACAGGTGAAATGGAGCAGATTTGACACTCCCCAACTCACCAGCAAGCACCATTGTAGACACATGAGCATCTGTATTTCAAAAGACAGAAAATAGTTTATTGGCTTTTTTGAAGTCTGTTTCCAAACACAAACCCAGAATCCCCCTGTGATGTGTCTTTATTGGTGTTTTAAGGGCTGCTGCCTGACTGGGCATGGACAGGGAGGTGGAAGATGTTTCACATTTCACCAGCAGAAGGGTGAGGCAGCACAGAGACTCAAAAATCACAGACTCAATCAAAATGCAAAGTGCAGAGATGTGGTTGCAGCTTTCTCCATGAGAAGGGAATGTGCTTGACTGTGTTTGTCTTATGTGCTCTGTTTAGGGCATTTTACCATTTAGCTACAAAACTAGCAGATGGTGCAGAGATTTATTAATTTTCTGCATATGGAATGCACCAGATTTTACTGCTGCTTGGTTCTGATACAGGTAGATAGATATGGATAGGGTTTTTTAGTTAACATTATTTTATCTTGAGCTGAACAAAAAGTCCAGATAACTTGGAACATAATTATTTCTCATAGCTCTTCTTATTTCCAATTTATTATAGCTTTTATACTTTCTCAGGGTCAGGATGGTATTGAGGCCCAGCAGTTTAAATTTCCAACTAAGTTAAAAAAAAATTATAAATATTTTTCCTGTATGGAAAAAAAAAGGAGTAATATTCTCTTCTGAAAATCAAACTGCTTTTTAAATCTCAGAGGTGAAACAGACTTTTCCTTCATTCTCATATTTGTTCTGAGTATAAATTTCATCCTGCACCTGAGATTTTTTCTTGATAAAAGCTCAATTTAAAAGACTGAATTTCAGAAAAAGTCTAATTTTTGAGGTGAATCATATTCAAGCTCTAAAAAATATTGACAATATTTGATTCTGGTTTTAATTTTAATCATAATGTTTTTCTGTATTTCACTCATGAACCATGTCAGCCTGTATTGATTTACATGTAAAAAAGAAAAGTACTGATTCATAGTAAAGGTCAGCTGTGCTGAAACAGATCTCACTGGCATGCAAAAGTGATAGGTACTGTGACAAGATTTTAGCAGATTTTATAGGGTAAAGAACATTGGGGGCAATATTTATCTAATCTGCTGGGTGCTGTCCATGATAAGTGAGCAAATGGGTAAATGCTAAAAATCAAGACAAAGTGGTCATCTATTAGACACCGGAGCTACCTCTTAGTTATACAATAAACATTACAAAATCTATTTAAAAACTCCTAAAAGTGATCAAAAAAAGCAATGTTTAAATTGGGATATTTCTTTATGCCAAGGACTGCTCTGAGGGACAAGGGGGGAGCAGAATTCAACTTAAACAAAACATTCTACACCATCCTGCTTGGCAATCCTTCCCTAATCCTTCTACCTGTTATCTGGGTAGAAGCACAGCCAGCTGGGACACACAGTCAGCTGGAAAGCTGCTCTCAGAGGTTTGCTGTCAAAAAGGTGCCTCGAGTGGATTCCCAGGAGAATATGTCCAGAGCTGGTTCCATTCCATATTTCCATTAGCCACCTGGATGATGGAAGGGAACGTATGCTTATGAAATTTGCTGACAGCTCCAAGGCAGGACGGATGGCAGGTGGTATGTGGGATGGGATCAGAATTCAAAATTATCTTGATGCACTGGAATGGGAGGAGGTCAGAACTGGGGAGGGAGGGAGAGGGAGAGAGAAGGAGGGAGAAGGGGGGAGAGAGAGGTAACAGAAAAGCTCTACATTGTGAGAAGAGAAAGAATGTTAGTAAATACAAAATGGAGACTGAATGGCCAGCCTTTAGCACAGCAGGGAAGGATGTGGAGCTAGAAACTGGCTGGAGTTCTGCCACGGAAGAGGCAAGTTACATACTGGGAGCAATCCATGGAAGAAACAACATAAACCTGGAGAAAGAAATCCATTATCGTTACTCATGTTTTTATCACAGACAGAACTAAATACATGTGAATGTTGCCTGAAATTATTCAGTTACTTCTTTCAGGAGCTGAGCCAATCTTTTATACCTGAATCTTCCATATGGAAATGCACCAATAAAATAATTGCAGTGTTGTCTTTATGCTCAGTCCTGTAGCAGTGATGCTGCTAGCTTTTAAGAATTACTTGGCTTCCATTTCAGAGTCTGATTTTCAAGAGTTTATGTAACTTGGAAATATAAAGAGAAAGTAAAGCCAAGGTTAAATAAGAGCTCGTTATCCTGGCATACTTCTTTTTAATTTTTGAATCTTTCATTCTATCCCACCCCCACACCTGGCACTGTCTTTCTTGCAGCTGCATAATTTCTTCACTTATACTTTCTATTTATAAAAAAGAGAACCAAAAACCCCAAACAAATTAAAAAAAACATGCCCAAAACCAAAACTCTGCAGCAAAACCCCTTAGATATTATGATTCAACATGCTTTAAAATAAGATGGTAAATATTTATAGCTAGCTTAGACATGGGGGAGTAGTGCTTAAATCCCTTCAGTACTTGCATCAAGGAGAATGTAGCTCTGCTTTCAATATGAAAACAATTGGTTTGTTATTGTGTTCTTTTCCCAGAAAAAGGCATTTTCAAATCTTCTCAGTCTCCCATCAATCTCTGGGTGCCACTTATCTTGGCTTTGTCATTCAAAAACTTAAGTCTATGTATACTTGATAGTGACATTCATATTCATTGTGACAGCTGAGGAAAAAGCCACTAAACTGTATAGCTAAATCAGTTTATTCTCTGTACCCTTAAAAATGTATAAAGCAACATTTATAACCTTCATGGCTTCTCTTGTCTACATAAAGAAGCCCTAGAGACAGCTATTAATATAGGGCAAGTAAAGAATCCTTCTTTTCACCATTTTAGCTCTACATACAAAAGAAATTTCATCTCCATCTATTATCCCTTGTGTGCCCACATACAGAAGCTGAGAGGTCAGTCTGCCTGAGTGAGTATGCATATAGTGAGTGATATGCATCACCATCCTTTTTGTATAGAAATGTACAAACTTATTTAACATTTAAACAACTTTAATATAAGTGGCTTTCAGCATGGCACTTGCGCTTGGAGTATACATAACTTTGTTCTGTATTGTTTGTTCTTGAATATTTACCAGTGTGCAAAAGTGGCAGCATTTGAGGTACAACTAGATATTACTCATCATTCTACAAGCTGAAAAGAATCAACATCTCTGGTAAGACAGAACACAGACACCTGTATAATTCAGTCTGAACTTTCATAATCTTTTCCCCAAGTTCACAGTACCTTCCTAGCCTGTCCTACTTTTCAAAGCAACCAAAGGCAGAAAAGGTATCTAGGAGGTCAAAAAACTTATCCTATGAAAAGGTACAGAGACTGATAAAGATAAGTCTGAAAGGAAGAACTTTTATAAGGATATTAACTTGAGAAGTAACTCATTTGTCTTCTTCAGGCAGTATCTGGAGACATTCAAATATTAAGTCCTCTTCTATAAATATATACAGGTAAGTACTGGCTTCATAGTACTTGAGCAGATCTATCATACAGTGGGAAAATTTTCACATTATTTCATAATAGCTGTTCTTAAAATTTCATTTTCTGTTTTAAAAAGACCTAATCATGCACATGAGGTCTCACTCTTACTTCACAACCCATGGACCAGGCTTCATATGTAATGAAGGGTTTGTTGTGGCAAGGCTCCACATGCACTTAAGATTTTTAGAAGAAAGGCATGATAAGTAGAGGGGACTGAAAGAACATGCACTTCCAGTGTAGCTCCTCCTTTACCTCTATTTGTAGCAATACATAAGTTTCTGTGAAATATCCTTTTGTTTTGATATATACATTCATCATTTTGAAGAGAAGGCAGGCCTCACTTTCCTGTCAGTACCCTGTCCAAACAGATCGAGTGACATTCTTTCAGACACATAAATGTGCACAGATTTTGTGGTACACCATCGTATTCCTTGACAAATTACAAGAAAGTGTGATTACGATAACTTTGCTGAAGAGCAGCAGCAGTTCTTGATTCAAATCTTAACAAAATACTAGCTCTTTCCTTACATTCTCCTTCATTTATCTCCTAATACCTGTGGCCAAAATTATGCTTGTTTTCATTAATCATTCCTGACTCGTGGTTGTCAGAATTAACTATAAGAGTTTGTTTTCTTGGCAGGTGTCTTTGAATCATGGATCTGGAAAGATGGCTAAGACATGCTTCTCATTCTTTAATGCACATTATGTGAAAGACCTTTTCAATTTTAGGCAACTTGCTATCCAAAAGGAAAGAAATTACCTCACCTGTCAGTTCCATGTGTTTTGTCTCACAGAATGTTTGCCTCAAGCAGGGCAGTGGTAATGTATTTAAAATGTTGCCACAAGGCTTCACAGCATTTGTTCTGACTTACCCAGAGGGTGTTGAGAAGGATGGTGCACTATTCTCACTCAATTTAGTAGGTGATAGAGATGAGGAAACTTGGTCTTCATCACCATTGTGACATGGAAAGTGCCCCATGCTCAATATGTTGGTCTTACACATGTAAGCAATGGATCATGCTTGACTTGAATTGTTGTATTTGTCCATCAATAATACTTATCCCTTCAGTCTCTGATGATTATTTTTTTACTTTTTCTGTCAGTTCCCACTTAAATGGAAACAATATTCTCCATGAAAAGCATGGAGAGTATAGAGCAGATTATTTCATTACTCCGCTGTATATTCCTTAGAGGGTCCAAGTAGGCACTGATATAAAGATGAATTCTTCTGGAGCCATTTTCTCAGCCTTGAGCATAAGGTTTCTGATGACCTAGAACTAAACTGACTCAAAATTTTACAGTTACGAAAATTTCTGTGAATCCACTGATGTGAATGGATTTATGTACTTGTACATTAGCTGTGGCTCTGTGTATGATGTGCAGAGCTGTTTTCCCTTATGATTCAGTTTAAAATTCATTGTCTTTTGTAGCTCTTCATTCCTTTATTCTATGTACACTGCAGACAATAGCAGAATTTCTTGTCTTTGTCCTTCCTTTCTGCACAAGCTTTATCCACAGGAGGTTGAACACAAGGAGCTGTACCAGACTAACATCACATTCAGATTTGCTCATGACTACTTAAAAAGTCATAGAAATTACAAGAAAGAAAAGACCACACCGAGCAGTGAGAACTTCTGTGTTACAACCTCACCAGAACCTAGGCAGGAATTCATGGAGCACTCAGGAGTTGAGATTGCTGTCTTAAATGCTCAGTTGACAGATCTCCATTTAGGAGTGTACAGAACAAGAGTTATGGTACTGTAAAAGCCTTGGTACTTCTCTCTGCCAGACTGAGTTTCACCCAGGCTCCCCATTGCAAATAAATCAAAGCCATTCTCCAGTAAAATGTCTCAGTACAACTGAAAGGTTGCTCTTTGGAATTAGTTGTTGTCCTATTTGGATTCAAGGCATGGCTTGTTTTGCCAAACTAGGATCCACTGCTTTCTGTGCTATTAATAAGTGACAACGGTTAGTATATGATAGACCAGTTACTATCTGATGGACTGCTGAAAATAAACATAAAGTTTTGTAGGTAGGAAATCTTTACCCAAGATGCTCTCTGAATTGTTCAAAAAAATTCAATAAAAGCACAAAAAATTACCAAAAATATCACACAGGAAAGCAGCTTTTTAAAACTAAGAGTAAAATCTATGAACCAGATTATTTAATAATCTTGTCTATCTCAATTGAATTTGGGTTTTATTGTGCTTGAAGGAAATGGAAGTTAAGCAATTGCAACAATATTAAGTGAGTCTTCAGAATCCATTTTATGTTGGTTTACAATTACCTAGGAAAATGCAAAAATATCTAATGCTCTTTGTGGCATTTTCAATTTCTCTGTGTAGGCAGCACAGATGATCTCAATAGAACAATTCTTTCAACAAAGTTATCTGCAGAGTTATCCTTGATTCACAGTAAAGGCCAGCTGTGCTGAAATAGATCTCACTGGCATGCAAAACTGATAGCTATTGTGACTAGATTTTAGCAGATTTTTATAGGGTAAAGCACATTGGGGGGAATATTTATATAATCTGCTGGGTGCTGTCCATGATAAGTGAGCAAATGGGTAAATGCTAAAAATCAAGACAAACTGGTCATCTACTAGACACCAGAGATACAGAGAATAAAATATTACAAAATCTAAATGTATATTTAACCACCCAGAATAACAAAATTTGGACTACTATCGCAGTCCCAGAAGCTTGATTCAAACTCTGCCTTCAGTGTCTGATGATTCAGCTTTTTTCCCCCTCTTCATTTCTGCTATATAAGTTAGGACTTCCTACTCACTATTCAGCTATTCAGTCTATGCTGAATGTTGTCACTTGTGGTCATTTACCTCCCCACCTGTATAGAATTTTGCCTTTTTAACCATCTCTGAAATCAGAATTGCATTCACACAAGGTAGTTGAGAAATTATTCCCACCAGCAGAGGTTATTTATGACTACCAAATCCCATAGCCTCAGGGAAAGTGGGAGTCATGCATATTTAACTTACTGACAAAATGAGCCTTTCTGTGTAATTAATTGTTTGAAAGTCAGAATAAAACCAGATTTGAAGATCACTTATCTTCTAAAGTCAGCTTGTAGGTCCTGAAAAGTGTAAATTGATTTTAGGAAAGGTCTTTTGCCTGTATGCCACCTATTTTACATGTAAATATGGTTGCATGCATTTTAAATATTTCACTTTTGCATCCCAAAATGCTAGTTATTAATTAGTAAATGTTGAATAAATTTGAAAGTCTACAGAGATGTTTCCCAACTGTGAACAAGACATGAAGCTCATGAAATCTATACAACTTCACATTTGCTTAAACATTCCTTTTATCTTTTCTCTGATACAAATGCCTTGGAGGAGGTAGGAATGAGGAAAATCTATAGACTGGGATTAATTTTTCTACTTGAATCTGGAGTAGATACTCAAAGAGCATTAACAGAAAAAAAGGGCATTCTAATTCTTTCCAGTATCTCCTCCCTAACCTATTTACATATTGGAGCCCTAGCTTTGTGCAGGAATAAAGCATCCCAGTGATAAAACTGATAGAACACCAATATTATGAGAGGGATTAGGAAATCAACCTGGAAGGCTTCCAGTAGTATCAGATAATCAGGATGCAGCACTTCACACGTGAGACTGTAAAATCCAGTTCAGCAGAGAGCATACATACAGCTGCAGCAGGGCAGACACACAGGGCAGAGGATTTTCCTGCAATGTCTACACAGGGCACGAGATCATTCTAAAAAATGTGTTAGCCTGAGAGTAGCTAAGCTGCCCTGTGAACATGTGCTCATTTAAGTCACGTAAGCAGAGATTTTGTTCTGCCTTTTTGTCTCCTCAGCCAAGCAGTGTGTTGATGTTTGCAGCGAGACACTACCAATGAGAAAATAGCACAGCTCATCTCTTAGGTACAAGGAGAGTTTTTCAAGCTCAATATCACTGCTAGATGAGTCTCCAGTTTCCTTACTGATATCACAGTCACATTGGTTCTGGGTCTCTGAGCCTCCAGGCTTCTCTTGTGCTACACATCATGTGCTCATCAGCAGCGTCTTTTGACTGCAGCAGCATTTATGAAAGGTCGATCATGCAGGATCTTGTTTTGCCTGGGATAGAGTTAAAGTCCTTCATGGAAGTTTTGGATTTGTCTTGAAAACAGTGTTGATAACAGAGGGATGTTTTTGTTGTTGCAGAGCAGCATTAAAACAGAGTCAAAGCTTTCCTGCTTCTGACCTCATCCCACCAGTTAGGAGGCTGGGGTGCACAAGAATTTGGGAGGGGACACTGGGAGGGGCCAGGACAGCTGACAACAACTGATCCAAGGGATATCCCATACCGTATAGTATTATGCTCAGCCTATAAGGCTGGGAAAAGCAGGAAGGGGGGACATTCAGGGTGATGCTTCTTTGTCTTCCCATGTCATCATTATGTATGATAGAGTCCTCCTTTCCTGGGGATGTTTGAACCTGCCTGTCCATGGGGAGCGGTGAATGAATTTCTTACCTTGTTTTGTTTGCCTGCGGGGCTTTCGCTTTGTCTATTAAATTGTCTTTATCTTAATCCACAAGTTTTCTCAATATTACTCTTCCAACTCTCTTCCCACCCCCCTAGAGAAGAGTGAGTAAATGGCTCTGTGGAGCTGAGTTGACAACTGGGGTTAAGCAACAACAGAGTCAGCCACTCCGGCATTCATTGGGTTGCCATGTTGCTGACATTGGTCCGGACACCATACTAAAACTGCCTTTCCAAATTTCTGCTCCACTGACCATGTGGTAAAATCTCCTGGAGGATTAAAATCTGGGCCAGCCCTAATCTTGGGTTGCATCTGCCATTTCTGCTCCTGTGCCCAAGGCAGACATCTCCCCAGAGGTCTGTAGAAGTGTGATGTTCTCAAGCTTTGACTATTCTGCGGATAAACTCCATTCCTGTGCAGGCTGTCTCCCACTGTAGGTTTCACTTTGGCCAGCCAGCAAGCTGCACCAGAATTGTAACAATTTATTTTCACTGGTTGTAAAACAGAAGCTGCAGGGGCTATCCTTGGAGACCTCCACCCGCAGGGCTCTGTAGCATAAGAGGGCCAATGTGTCACTATTTGATGGGCTGGCTCTGTGTTCTCACCATCCCAGAGCACGTGAGAAGGTGTCATACCCTGTGACATCCAAGAGGAGACAGACACTGCTCACACCTCAGCCGTTGTGGCCATGTAGACTTCTAGCATGCCCTCCCTGGCAGCTGGTGTCTCACACAGCTGGATGAAAGTTGATTGTGTGCTTTGAGACCTGGAGTGCAGCTGAGGTGATGTCCCCTGGTGTCACATGCAGACATTCCACAGCTGGGCAGCAATAAGGTGTCAAACCAGCTTTGCCTGATGTCTAGGCCAAACTGCCTGGGCTTTTGCCTGATATCTCATATTGAAAGGTTCTTCTTGCATCTGATTCTGTCAACTGGATGGTTTCTTCCAGTTTCTAGACTAATTAATGTTTCCTTAATTTCAGATTTTCATTGAAGTTTTACCTTTAAATGTAGTTTTCCAAACTGATGTTAAGATGGCAACTAAAACATAGTAGATATAGATATTCTTACTGGTCAAGACTTATTTGTGGAGATCCCATGTGAGTCAGGCTCCAACACCATGTTGATTTAGCTAATTAGTGAGAAAGTATCTGACAAAATTATTTTCATTGCTATTAATTTGATCACTGTATTAAGATGCAACTGATCCATAAGGTAATGTTCAAAATTAATTAATTTCTGTGTTAATTATATGAAAGCTGCTTAACAAAGACTGCTATGAACCCATCATCTCCCTTTTCATTAAAGTTGCCAAGTTAAATTACATCATAAAAACATGATCATTTATAACTCTAGCTACATCATAAACCCTCATATCTTATACAATCAAAATGCTAAAGAGGTTTTATGTTTTATTTCATAGACTGGAGACACTATCATTAGGCTCTTTCAGCCTAATCATGTGTTTGGGAGAATCATTGTAATTTCTATTCCTTTTGTTTAAATGTAAAGCCCTAAAATCTGATCAGGAGAATGGGAAGTGTTTCATATGAGGAAAGACTAATCGAAATTGGAATATTTTGGTTGGTAAATTGGTATTGCAATGAGATATCATCACTGTTTCTATATGGGAAGTGCTGACAGGGAAAGAGAACAATTTAATGTAATAGACAAAGTTGGCTTTTATGGCTAAGAAGGTAATCAGAAGAAAATTTCTAAACTCAAAGCATCTTGAAATAACTTTTCAATCACTGCAATAACTGAAAAAGCCTTACTTTTAAGGTGGTGCTTAAAGGGTTTGTGGAGATAATTGTCTGAGGATGTTGCTAGAGAAGAAGAGTAGACTTGCATCCTTGGGGATATTTTTCCAGTCCTATGCATTAGGTTATCATATTAAATCAACCCCAGTGATTGGTGATGACCAGAGGAACAGTGACAGACCAAGAAATTAAAGTAAACTGATCGGGCAGCACATTAAATCATCAGCACTAAAGAAGGATCAGGCCATCGTCTGATGTTTCAAATATAAATAAATAAATAAATAAATAAATAAATAAATAAATAAACAAATAAATATACACATATACATATACATATACATATACATATACATATGTAAAACCAGGTCAGAGAAAGGAACCAGCTACCCAGAATGCTATGCAGCCTAAAAAAGACTTTTGTGCAAAAATCACTATGGGATCCATTGTATGTTGAATGACAATATTTTGTTGAGAGAGAAAATTTGGAGACGGTACAAAACTTATTATGGGACCTTCAAAGGATGGCTCAGTGGCAGGGAAAGAAGGGATCAAGATGGACCACAGAGGACCAGGCAAAGCAAAATGGAAGAGGGGTACACAAGGGGCATGTTAAGTCACCTGCTGCACAGCACACTTGTCTCACTGAGTCCTGTGCATGATGGCCGTGCTCAGTCCTGTATTCTTATTAAATGCTATTTCCACCTATTCTCTGTGTGTGTGTGTGTTTCTTCTGACACTACTTGTGTGAATTGCTAGTGAACTTCAAGCTGGGTTAGGGGGCTGTCCTGGGTTGGCTTTATGATGCTCTTTATCCCCATTGATCTGTGTAGCTCAGAAATAAGTTTTGCACCTCTAAGATTGGTTCTGAGAGCAAAGAGAGGAGTTTGTTTTCAGAAAAAGTTGTACTCTCCCCTCCTCCATGTGCCTTCTGCAGGATGGTGCTCTCCTTTGCTTTTTAGTTAGTTTTAGCTAGCTGAGGCAGAGAAGCTCTTTGGACTGTGGTTTTTTCTTTTTCTTTGGAGCTGTTTAAACTTGCTCTGGACTGAACACCCAGAAGAGGAGCACACACAGCCGTGGCCCACCAGGCTGGGCTTGAGCCGTGGCATTTCCAGTGCCAGAGGGACTGATAACAGTCTGGGACTCTCTGAGTTTGTCATCTCTTTTGGAGTGGCAAGAGTTTTATTGTTTAATATTGTTTATTTTTTATTTTAGTGCTGCTGAATGCTTTGCCTGTTAAATAAACAGGTTTTTCCACTTTTCACCAAGGAAATCTTTTTCCTGAACCAGTTGGGGGAGGGGCCATTTGAATTTGCTTTCTAGACGAAACCACTTTAGGGGATTTTCTCCCAAAATTGCCCTAAACCAGGGGCAGGGCTAATAGGACAAGAGCTTGGAGTGTATCTCCTGGAGAGACTGGGATCAGGAACACTGGATTCAGCTACCTCTAGCACCCCATTCTCATATTCCAATTCAGTTACCTAACTTTTACTACTATTTTATCTTTACTTATTTTGTCTACCTTAGCAGCATTCTTTAAGTTACTCTTTTTTTTTTTTCTTTTAGCAAGCTCAATTTTAAAATTCTATAGCATTCATGGACATAATGTTGAAGATTTTGATGGCTTTTTGTTTAGTCTTATTTTTCCTCATCCTTTCATTGTACTGTCAGTAGAGTGCACTCTACTTAATGAAATGTTGAGAATGCTGGATTTTGTTTTGGATGAGAAAGATAAAACCCCTCTCTTTCCTTCTGTTACTGATTGCATTTTTTTGTTTCCTTTTATTTATATTACTCTTCTTTTTAAATCTCTGAAAGTTGTTAAGGACTGCATTTTAGGTAAGTTCATGCTGTTTCTCATTGAAAATGAACCCCACCCCAAGTATGACAATTATCTTGGGTAGCTTTTAGACAAACTGTTGACAGGTTTCTGGTTGAGTGCTTATAATAATTCTCAGGATTATAGCTGTGCCTAATTGCAGGCACTGGAACTCTAGTATCAAGACTGTCCTTTCACTGAAGACTTACACATGAAACTTTCATATATTGATGTCAACATAATCACAGGTGTTCTACTTCTGGCAATTTTATTCTAGGTTTATCTCAAAACCTTGTAATTTTATCTTTATGGAAGACTGACAGTTTGAAATGTTCAAACAAGTGCAAATGGTGCAAATCCCTTGTTTCAGCAATACAGTTTGTTTTCTAACTTCTCTAATAAAAGCTTAATTATTGTGAGAAACATTGAACTAACATAGTTTTTTCTGTTACAGCTGCTTATCTTTGCCTTCCAGAAGGAAACTCAGGGATAGTGTCTCAGCTTGAGTAAATCACCTCAATCGACTAGTTTGAGTTGACCAGTTGATTTCAATCAGAACTATCTGCTGAAGGAAGTGTCATTTCTATCTGGTATTTGAAGTCACTCTTCTCTTTCTTCCTTTGCCATTTTTCAGAACAACTCCAGCTAGGGAACAGTCTTCCTTACAGGAGTCAGTGATCCTCTCCTACAATTTTATATCTCCTACCACCACCAGAAATAGCCATTCTTTTTATTTTATTCTCACAGGCTGTCATTTTTTATTGAATAACATCACCTTTGATATCTACAATAAATACAAACCTGTGTCAAACATAGGAAAAGCCCCACATTTAACAAAGTCTGGTAAAAGAGTAACTCTTCTGACTGCCTTTGGCCAGTTTGCAGCTCCCAGTTAGAATTTACTTCCATTGAGAGTCAAGTTAGAAGTCTTTAAGCCTGACTTGGAAAATAAAAGATCAGCTCCTTCTTTTTCATGATACACTAGTAAATCTGAAACACTTTTGAGGACTTCGGGGCTTCCGTTTTGCATTAGGAGATGAGAATTTTGTCACTGAGTCTACCATATTTGAAAGCCTACTAATTTTACAGGATAAACATAGAAAACTATAGGCACAGTTATCATGCATCAGCAGTAGTCCTCTTTTAGTATCTGGAAAAAAAAACCAAACAAGTTCTCCAGGAGGTGCATACAGAACACCAGAATCTGGGCTTTAAACAAGCTTCTGTCTCATCCTTGACAATAGAAGTAGCTCCTTTAGGTTCAGGTTTGTTATTTCAGGTGATATTTAACTGTTTAAGTCAGTCATAGCCACAGAAAAAATCCTGTTTCTCTCTTAATGCCTTCCTTCTGGACTGGTCCTTGTTTGAGATACTATGACTGCTATTTATTAATTCAAACACACTTGAAAATTTTATGCTTTCTTATAAAATGTCATTATTTGCCTATTAAGGCGATCATCTTGTGCACCTCACTTATCTTTTGATGCATTCAATATATAATAACAAAGCTGCCCAGCTGTCACCTTTCATACACTGTTAGGATTTTTTCCTGTTTGTAGCAACTTATTTCCTTTAGCAAATATAAAATCTGTAAACTCATTACATGAGTTATGGATTTTAAGTCATAAGTTATGATTTCATCATGAGTTACAATTTTAAGACTCATGATTGCTTCTCTCAAATCTTGAGAAAGTCTATTTACATTCTAATCCTGAAAACCAGTATTCTCAAAAAAAAAAGAACTATATTAAAGACTTTTTAAAGAGAACAACAGTAATAGAGTTGATGATCTAATTAGTACCTCATCCTTCTCTGCACATTGTTTAGAAATATGGTCAGAAGAGCCACAGACAGAGAAAGATAAGTGAGACAATAAGATTCTGAAGGACACTGAAAATAAATGAACCAAGTTTGTTCTGACAAGACAAAGTCTGATGTGTAATTCAGAGTGATTTACCTTAGAAGGCTGACTGGTTACCACACAGAGTCATGGCATGTGTGGCCGTACATCTGGACATAAAATGAGTCTAAATAGGGTACTTAGGGTATACATTTTACTCCTTAGGGGTTTTCCCTACATGTATTTGTATATCATGTCACAGGATAGCTACCTCATGTGTGGTGCAGGTAAGAGCTGGAGAAGAAATAAATGTTGGGAAGCAGCCTGCCTCAGCCTGCCACTGATCACTGCAGTAATCACACGTGGTCTGTGAGGTACTGCCAATACTAAAAATGGGTGTGGAAACAGCACCTCCAGAGGAGACAGTGCCTCAGAGGCAAAGGACTGGGCACAGGAAGAAGGCTGTGCAGGAGCAGCGCACAGAAGCAGCACACAGAAGCACACTGCTGTGTGGGTTGGATGCTCTCTGCCAGGACCAGCACAAGCCCAGACTGCAGCCAGGACATCTGTCAGTCTGGTCAGAGAGGCTCTGCGCTGCTCACTTCACAGCCCAATACAGGATGCCTAAAAGTAGCTTCTCCACTGGAAGAAGAAAATTTAAAATGCCTATAGCTTGCTGGAGGATTATGTTGAACAAGTAATATTCTTCCCATTTTAAGGCAATTTAGTAGCTACTTAACTTTCTTTAAAAAAGAGAATATCGCTGACCTTTCCTTTTTGATCTATGAGCTCCCTGACCATGTCTGGGCTTCATGAAATTTAAGTGCACTGGGGACCTCATTATTATATTACGTTTCAGCACTGGTGACTCAAGAATGTGATTTTTCAAGTTATGCAATCTTCTGTGAGAACAAAATCTTTGTCTTGGGGAAGGAAAGAATATAAATAGTAGTTTAATTACACACCTCAAAAGAACCTATTTGAAATTGTTTTGCTTTTTCAAAAAGTGTAGTTTTTCTGAGCTTTTACTCTACAAACTAATGTAGATTACGTCAAGCTAATTTTATGTTGATGTTCAATAGGATGCATCTTTTAATATATATTCATTAAGGATACTAAAACATTGAAAATTTCCTTCTTATAAATGTAAATGAGATGGCTTCATCCTAAGTACTGAATATATTTCTTCTAAAAATGTAGTGAAACAGACTGCACTTAAAATAGGTTTGACTGCACAGACAAAATGAAGTAGCAGGGAAGGGATTTCTCTCTATTGCAAACTTTTTCTATTAATTATTTGCATGAATATAAATTAGTATTCTGAATGTCATTAAAATAAAATACCTGCAATAGCATTCAGTTGTTCTTGATATTCTCCTCATGCACTCCTGCTAAAGCACAGGAGGAGAGAATAAGCATTAGCATTTAGAGGTTATAGATAAAAATACTGAACAATTATCCTTAGATCAAGACCGGAAGCAAAAGCATGTAATTTTTTAATGTTTCTATGTGTGTGTATGTGTGAATCTGAAAGCTTCCTGAAAATTACCAAAATTTTGGGCTCGCACAAAACTTTACAATGATCTTTCTTGAAAAACCATTGCTTTCATTCATTCCTTATTTGCAAATGAACAAGACTGTTTATTGCAGCAAATCCAGCATGTATCATTGTTTTCCTTCCTTCAGGCTGCTCCCTTAATTTTCTGTGAGTACAAATTATATTCACAAACCCCTATTTATTCAGTTAACATTAGATTAAGATTGTTGACAATTCTTGCACTGCTTACTGTCTGATTTCCTGCTCCACTGCACATGAGAAACAACACTAACTTTTAAGTCAATGGGCCAGCACAGATGATGTGGTCTATTTGGTATAAAAGTGTTGTTTAAAATACATCCCCAGAGCAAATACTACAAGTAATGTGATTTTTTTTCTTATGCTGTGACTGCTCTCAAATTATGTGGCCAGTGCTGAATATAAAAACTTTTACATATATTAATTTCTCTATATTTCCTGCCATCAACTTTTTTGAGGGTATTACTCAATTTGTGCATCTAACACTTCAGATTGTAGGATCAAATCACATAAAAGTCAAGCAATAATTTGCTATTAACATTTGTGCAGTTACAAGAGAGTTCAGGCATTAAACTCTAACTGTACACAAATTTGTTTTAAACTTAGTAGATGCCAGCAAAGTCTATAAGAACTTTGTTCTGGCACATTTTTATTTAATTTCCATGACTATATTTTTAGATAAAAGTGACTAATATAATTTGCTAGCTTTAATTTCTGTTTTAATGTTTGTTTTGAGAAATATATCCTGCCATGAGATAATTGGATATATTTTTAAATAACAGAATTAAGGAAAAAAATATAAGTAATGTTTTCCAGTGTGTAAATCCCCAGACTTGATTAAAGAAGAGACAGAGGAGCCCATTTAATGTCTTCCATCTGTCACTGATCTTGCACCTGCCATTGGCAGGCTCAGGAGTATTGTTGAACGGGGCTCTGTCATATTTCAAACAGCAGGAATCTTCTGGCATTTGTTCAGGAACTCACCTCCATAATGCCTGAAAATCCACATGTGGTCCTACTGCCAAGATGCCTCTGCCCATCCCTCCTCTTCCAGAGGAGGGGGAAGATTGAGAAGCCTTTTTGTATCTTCCAGCTAACAGCTGCTGAATGGAAGATACCAAACTGGTATTCAGTATTGTACAAATATCCAGAAGGAAAACCCTGGTTATGATAGATAGTGGAAAATTAGTTGAGCTGAGAAAAATACTGGAAAAATGACATTATTTTTTCCAAAATAGGAAATGCCATTCAGAGCATTTTTCAGAGTCTTTTTTTTTTAAACACAACCTTGCTGCTTGTATAAGAACATCTGCAAAGATTTTGCTTTGGGCAGAGAGAAGCTCAGTTGCTGAACTGATCTTTGACACGATATTCTTCTGTTAAGAAATCTTGTGCTTAGCACTTCTATAGAGCTGGGAAAGTATAAGTTTTATCAAATACTGAAAAATCCTCGACTTAGACTGAAATCTCGTATTCTTCTCTTTGCATTTGAGAACTCTGTACAATTTTCTTTGCAAGAAAGATATTTCAAGCCAGGAAATTTTAAAACAATTACAACAATTATGTTCATCACCAGACTCTGCCTGACAAATGAGTGTGACTGCAGTGACCTCCTCAGTTTCTCCCAGATGCTGCCTTTCTCACCACCAGTGCCATTAATCAAAGATGTGACGCACATATCTCTGTACAAAACTGGAAATGAGTCAGCCACTAGAGATCTATGTGACTTCTTGCAGATGCTCAGGCACCACTGAGTCGTGACTTGAGCAGCCAACTGCTTCAAAGCTGCATAGTATTTGAAGTATTCTTTCCCAGAAAAAAAAATCAGCAGGAACCTTGTTCCTAGTTTAGTTCTATTACATAACACAATGTGCAGGGTGCCACATATCTATGCTGCACATAGATACTGCAGGGATGGAAATGTGAATATGTGATTTTCCCCTTCCTTTTCCTACTATTTCCAGCTGAGAGATCAAATATATGTATGTTTTATACATCTCTGACCATGAGCATTTCAAGCTTTCATTGACCTGAATCTCACTGGGGTAAGTTTTTATCTTTCAGCATTTTCAAATATGTTGTTAATAAAGAAATTGAACAAGTGGTCTTTATAGTTATAGCACATAAAGGCCTTAATTAATTCAGTGGTCATTAATAATTAATTCACTGGTCAGAAATTTTAATGCAAAATGTGTTATTAAAGGCTAAAATGTTATTCTCAGCCTGCTTCAGCAATCTAACAGTTAAGCTTCCAGTCCGAGATGGGCATTCAGGATCTCTCCACCATCAAAGGTGAGACATCCTACAGAAATTCTATGATAAGTTAGTCACTAACTCCACCTGTTTTAAAATAAAAATAAATGCCCTTGGTTCTCTCTGTTGACTTGCTTTATCAATTAGCTACTCAATTCTTGGATAGCTAAAATTAGTTGCCATGAAACCTAACTGAAAAATTATGGAATACCCAGCAAAGTATATTCTTAAAAAAGGGGGTTGCCTCGTTTCAGGTACTTGTACTAAGATGCCTCCATTAAGTATTTAGTCCCATTGTTTTACTATAAAACAGCCTTAGACAGATACCAAAACCATGGGTTTAAAAAGCCTGCTGGCAAAAAATTGTTCTTTTTTACACAATGAACAGACATTTCCCAGTTGAGAATAGCCCTGCATTAAACATCAAATTTCTGCTCTGAAAAAAAGAGTAGTACTATTCTCTTCACAGGTTTCAATGATCTATCTAGTGGCAAAGATAGTAAATGTTTAATTTATTGTTACTTTAGACTGACAGGAAGCACAGCTCTTCAGGGCTCACTGAGGATATAAAATGTCCAGTTTATCATTTCACTAAAGTGACTGGAAATATTGGTTTTCTTCTCAATATATTTCTTTGCAAAACGATTTGTTCAAATCTGTAAGCGTTAGTCATCTTTTGATGATCCTCCGGCTTGAGCCTATGCAAAAGAAACCAAACCAAATATGTATAATCACCTGGAAAACAAGAGCTAAAATTGCTTGTGTCTGCTTTAATTATTGCCAATGCAATAACAACCACATGTTAATTAAGAGTCTATTCACACATCATATTTAATTTAGTGCTGAGACTGGATCCAAGGAGAAAGGTGAGGAGGGAACGATGTTGTGGTAGTTTTCTGTTCTACATGGCAAGAGTTTTTCATGGGAACTCTGGGCTTTATGCTTTTCTAAACCCTAACCCTAAGCTGAACCATAACCCTAGGCAGAGCAGTAAATGTGCATGGGGGTGAGACTGGATCCAAGGAAAAAATCCTGGAGGGAGCCATGTTTTGGTAGTTTTGTGTTTTACTAGGTGAGAGTTTTTCAGGCGAAGTGTGTTTGGAACTCTGGGCTTTGTGGTTTTCTGAACCCTAACCCTAGGCTAAACCCTAACCCTAGGCTGAGCAGTAAATCTGCGTGGGGCTGAGAATGGATGCACAGAGAAAATTGTGGAAGGAACCATGTTTTGGTAATTTCCTCTTCTAATTGGCAAGAGTTTGTCAAGTGAAGTGTATTTGGACCTCTGGGCTTTGTGGTTTTCTAAACCCTAACCCTAGGCTGAGCGCTAAATCTGCATGGGGCTGAGAATGGATCCAAGGAGAAAGGTGTGGAGGGAACCATGATTTGCTAATTTTCTCTTCTAATTGGCAAGAGTTTGTCAAGTGAAGTGTATTTGGACCTCTGGGCTTTGTGGTTTTCTAAACCCTAACCCTAGGCTGAGCGCTAAATCTGCATGGGGCTGAGAATGGATCCAAGGAGAAAGGTGTGGAGGGAACCATGATTTGCTAATTTTCTCTTCTAATTGGCAAGAATTTTTCAAGTGAAGTGTATTTGGAACTCTGGGCTTTGTGGTTTTCCAGATCCTAACCCTAAGCTGAGCCCTAACCCTAGGCTGAGCGCTAAATCTGCATGGGGCTGAGAATGGATCCAAGGAGAAAGGTGTGGAGGGAGCCATGTTTTGTTAATTTTGTGTTTTACTAGGCGAGAGTTTTGCAAGTGAGCTGTTTTCGGAACTCTGGGGTCTGTAGTTTCCTAAACCCTAACCCTAGGCTGAGCGCTAAATCTGCATGGGGCTGAGAATGGATCCAAGGAGAAAGGTGTGGAGGGAGCCATGTTTTGTTAATTTTGTGTTTTACTAGGCGAGAGTTTTGCAAGTGAGCTGTTTTCGGAACTCTGGGGACTGTAGTTTCCTAAACCCTAACCCTAGGCTGAGCACTAAATCTCTATGGGGCTGAGAATGTATCCAAGGAGAAAATTGTGGAGGGAGCCATATTTTGGTAATTTTCTCTTCTAATTGGCGAGTGTTTGTCAAGTGTAGTGTATTTGGAACTCTGGGCTTTGTGGTTTTCTGAACCCTAACCCTAGGCTGAACCCTAACCCTAGGAACAGCAGGAAATGTTCTTGGGGCTGAGACTGGATCCAAGAAAAAAGGTGTGGTGGGAACCATCTTGTGGTAGTTCTGTTTTCTACTTGGCAAGACTTTTTCAAGTTAAGTGTATTTGGAACTCTGGGATTGGTGGTTTTCTAAACCGTAACCCTAGACAGAGTACTAAACCCTAGGCAGAACACTAAATGTGCATGGGGCTAAGACTGCATCCAAGGAGAAAATTTTGGAGGGAGCCATATTTTGGTAATTTTGTGTTTTACTAGGTGAGAGTTTTTCGGTTGAAGTGTGTTTGGAACTCTGGGCTTTGTGGTTTTCTGAACCCTAACCCTAGGCTGAACCCTAACCCTAGGCTGAGCAGTAAATCTCCATGGGGTTGAGACTGGATCGAAGGAGAAATTTGTGGACGGAGCCATATTTTGGTAATTTTC
>VWZP01004282.1:2403-261817 GCA_013396995.1 Dicaeum eximium
TATATATATATATCTCTGTCTTGATTTCAGCGCTTGATAATTCTTGTGTGGGCCAGAGAAGGTTTAATTCTTCTTAAGGTTATTACTTTTAAATATTAATAACAAGTAAAAAATATATAAACTATTAAAATATAATAGATATATTGAATATACAAAGTAGAAGATTGTAGCCCTTTTTACATAGAAAATGCTCTACTAAAATAATGGATAGTTTGAATTTATTTCTTCCTGCTATCATGATCTATAGGATATTTTTGATCATAGAATTAGTCCACCTTAACAGTCTGCCTTAAAAGGATAAGATTATTCAGCTTATTCAGGCTGTATCTCTGCAAAAGGAAAACACCTTAACAAAGAATGGTTTGTTGCTGATCTGCAGCTGGTTATGGTATTTCATCTGAAAGTCTATTTAAGTCCTTAATGGTAACATTTACTCCCTCTCACTCAGAGGAGTATTTCACAAACAAAATTAATTAACGAATGAGGACAGCCAATTTTGTGCTATAGTTGAAGCTGACAGTCACCCAAAACGGGTGTTGGCAGTAATAATAATGATTATCCCAAAGCACTGAGAGGTCTCCTGCCTCTGATGAGCTCCCTGCTGGAGCTGCAGCTCCCAGCCTGGGTGCCTGTGGAGCACAGAGAACGCGGAGCCACTGGCAGGAAAGCAGAGGCTGCAGCAGAGGGCTTGTATACTAATAATGGAAATAGTCCACGAGTACTGTCTGACTCAAATTATCCCCCTCTGCACCCTGGAGACCCCCCCCAGTTCATCCACACTTCCATTAAAAAGATGACTGACATGCTTCCAGCTTGTGAGGCTTTTTTTTTTACATTTCAGAGCTGATCCTTTTACACTGAGTGGAAATACACATTGCAAATTATTCAGATTGACCTGACTTCATAACTGCTCCGAGCTCAGATCTTCTGCCCTGTCTAGTTCTTTCTTTTACTGCTTCTGTCCTGATGCAGTTAAGTGGAAGCAGGGAACAGTGAAGTATTGGGAGTTCTGTAGTTCCTTTGTACCAGCGACATGGACTGTGTTTAAGAAATTAGTCAGGCATTTAGGAACTGCTAATCCTTCTTGTGACGAATACAAGGCTTGTTCCTTCCAAGGAATTTCTTACTCAAGAGCCCATGACACAGCTCAGTTTTACCTACTAAATGTTCTTGCAGCAATACAAAAAGAGCAAAAATAGGTGTTTAATGTAATTTTCTTCCCTTTCTGCTATTTTTTTCTTGGGCTGTTTGGTGATGGTGTTGTTATGATCAATAATATATTAGTATGTCTGCTCTTTGAACAACTAATAATTGTGCTTATTAATAACGATAACAAAGAGAACTCCAACTGGTCAAGAAGCTTAACAGTATACAAATTTAGAAATAATTTCAGTTCAATTATTGTGGTCTTGAGAAATGGACACAAGCAGGAAGCTTCCTCCAAATTACCAAATAAATTCTTACCATCGGTATCTCAGATTTTCCTGTCACTGTGGGTTATATATCATAACCTGTAGCAGCTGGAAAGCCACATCACATACAGTGACAGTTTATTTCCTCCTTCTTTTACATACAAAAAAAGTAACGGTTGCAAAATAAATAAGAAAAAGAATGAGACAGGTAAGTCAACTAAATCCCAAATTTCTAAATAATGACATTTCATTCCTACTGTGACCCTATTTTAAGTGAAAATCAAAATTCTGGAAGTAGAGATTATATAACTAGATTTGCTTCATACCAGAATTACAGAATTGAAGCTCCTTTGCCTTATGTAACATTTATTTTAGCTTATTTTTAACTGTGACTTGAAAGTCATTCTAGCAGCTCCTTAAGCATTTTTTGTCAGTCTACTACAAAGGAAAATCAAGATGAAACTGCACCTCCTCTACATTGTGCATAAACCAAGAGTGCCCCCGTGAGGATATTTATATATATATATATATGTATGCATAGGAGTAGACAGCTTGAGGGTGACTGTTCAACTACAAGGGAAATGAAATTTAGTACTTTTTCCTAAAAATGAGGCCATTAAAGTTGGACACTGTATTTCTACAGATTTTTTATTAGGCCAATGTGGATCCAAAGAGGCCTTATTCTTTCCAAAACTCTCTGTAATTTTATCTAATCCTAAGACTACGTAATTGAAATGCCCACCTCCACAAAGCAATAAAAAATCTACCAAATCTTAACAAAAATAACAATGCTGGTTTGCAGTAAAGACCGACATAAAAAGGCTTTGATTCAAAGGATGAAAACAGGAAAAAATCCTCAGAAATAATGGCAGGTAAGAAAGGTTTCAGAAATAAACAAGATTTATGATGATATACCACATTATGAGCAGAAAAGACAAAAGCATGTTAAAACAAAAGTTCCCTGACATGGAAAATGTATAAGTAGAACAGCATATGAGAAATTCTGAAAGTGTTGTGTATAAAATCTCATAAGAGAACTGCTGATTTGAAAATCAAAGAGTTGCTTCTGTTCCAGGGTGTGTCCACATAGGGGAATGGAACAAATTAATTGTACTAAGCTCAGTTAGTGCTGACTGAAACAATCTGATCCTATATATCCATCGGATACAGTCAGTGACTGGCACCATATCACACAGCTACTTCTGTATGAAGTGGGGTTTGAATGCACAGTGAGCTGGTACTGCCTTTGATAGCGATGCCTCGGAGCTGTACTTTAGTTTGCAGTCCTCCTGGTGCTTTACCACACAGCCTGCCTCCTCAGCAGCCCAGGCAACTTGCTCTGGGATCTGCTGTCACCCTCAGAGCCTCAACGTCCTTTGTACTTACAGGACTGGCATTAAACTCAAAGAGCCTCACGCAAGGGACTGGCTGAGCCCTGAGAAGCAGCAAGTGCTCGAGTGGGCCCTGATAACAAATCTCTCAGCCCTTTTATCTGCCAGCTCTCAACTCCTGTGCACACCCAAAGATGCAGACCTGCAATTGAGATGTATGCCATCAGCTTTACACTTCATTCACTATGCACCTGAAAAAAAATAACCCTTGCCCTGTGTATCTCCAATCACCTGCTCCTTACCAACCAAGCCCCACTCAGCCTGTCACAAACTGTCACCTTCTCTTTTCAAGGTCCCTGTCCTGACTTAGTGTCAGACCTTCTCACTCATGTATTCTGTGGTGAACAGTGAAGGCCTGGCAGAAAAACCCACTTAATTCACTTGTGCTCAACAACTCCCTTATCTTATTTCTTCATGTTGGTTCAGCTTCAGAGTTTGCTACTCTGGAAGTACTTCTTTTTCCCATCCCTTATTCACTCTGGCATTCTGGATTTAAAAATTAAAACCCTACCACAGAAAGTGTTCACTCAGCTAAACATTTGTGAAGGTCAGTTTGAATCACTCCATCCTATTACAGATTAATACACAACACCACATGAGACCTTCTGGAGGCATTTTCCAAGTAAAAAATACAGTATTTCATCCCTACAAAAGCTTTCAGGACATATTTTTCTCATATAAAAGTATTCTGGCACAAAAATGCATACAAGCAGCAAGGAGCCAGTAATATTAATACCAAACATAGTAAACTATTTATTTCAGCAAAAACCATCTGTATTTCTGCAGGGAATGTAAAATTGAATTTCAAGTACAGGAAGTGCTCTATTACTACTCTGGCACCACAATGTAGGGCTGCTTTTTTGTTTGCTCTAAAATAGTAAACTAAGCCTGTCTACCCAAGCAAAGTGTCAGGAAGGAGCCTTCTCATCCCTAGCTCCAAAATGGATCTGGCTGGTCTCTTGTCAGCTTTCCCAACAAACACTTGTCCTACTTTATCTCAGTGAACACATTACCAGTATTAAGACTCCCAGCAGAGTCTTAAATGCAACTTCCAACCTCCCCCCGACCCCTGTCCTCCATCCAACTTCCCTCATGGCCTAAAGTCCTGCCAGGATTTCTGCCAAGAGTGCAGAAGCACGGATTAGCTTCACCCTGTGAGCCTCAGAGCCCTGTTTGCCAGCCCACTGTGGGCATATGCAAACCAGCAGAACTCCATAACACCTTGCAGGGAAACATCAGGGCGAACACTTCTGAACAGGCACTGAGCTCTGAGGAACCAGTACCAGGAGCAGGCTAAGAAAACATCATAACCACCACCCCACCCCCAAAAACCCCAGCCCCAAGACAGTAAAACACCAAGAGCCCTAACCACCAACAAACTAGGAGGGATAATCCTGGTCAGCCAAGATCCCCAAAGCTCCTTCATTTTGGGGACAGTGGTTTACCTCCAAGGCTGTCCAGTCAGCCTTTCTCCCTGCAGGCTACTGAAAACAGAAGTTCATGGCTGACTTCTGAGCCCTTCAGCTGAAAGCATATATATCTTTCACTCCTCTCCAGAAAGTAGAACTAAGACTGGACAGAAAAACCCAGGGCAGAAAGCTTTGTGCAGTGGTAACTTTCTGCTGTCCACCTTCCATTGTCAAATTAATTTGAAATCACAACTTTTTGTACTACTCATTTCACTTCATTCCTGATCTTTGTTTCCTACAAAATCTAACTAGCCTGCTTATTCACACCTTTGTAAAGACTGGTGACAAGTTTCATACATTTGATATATTTGGCAAGTTTTTCAAGGTTAAAAAGCATGAGCAAAACATGCAGGGTGAAATAAATCCTCTGCAATGACAGCATAGCCTCCAGCTCTGAGCTCCACTGTGAGGTAATCTGCGGTGGCGCAGATGGAGTCACCGAAAGCCACCGCCTTCCCAAGAGCGTCCTATTGTTTCTGGTGTCCCATCGGGGGTCAATCAGGACTCCTTGACTCCACTATCAGAAGGCTTATATGATTTATTAAAATGACTCCATTGTTCAGAAGGATTTTGGGCTATATGTGCCCAGGTTCTGAGCTAACATCTTTTCGTCTCCATGCTCAGTACCCAGAACTACTAGGATGGCGGAAAATGCTTACAAAGTCAGAGAGATAACATTTCTGTATATCATAGGTTGAGAAAGAGAAGGCTCCCAGCCTCCATGTGGGAGACAGGGTAAAATAATGCATCTGTGTCCTTGAACACACACACACACACACACACACACACGCACGCACGCACGTACGCACGCACGCACGCACACACACATTTGTTTACAGAAAATCTGTGCTTAGAAGTGAGCTTTCCCTAGGAAGAAAACCTCAGCAGGCTTTCACCTAGAAACTCATAAAATGTGCAGGTGACAGCCCAGGAAGGTCTGATAGCTCAACAAACCCCAGACGCTCACGACACCCGGTGTTATGTATAAGTCCACAGGAAAAATGAGGGGGGGTTCTCTGTATGGGGTTCCAGCTGTAGTTTTTTTCCTCCACATGCTGAAGGGACCACAGACAGAAGAACCACGAGCAAGGCAGGGTCCAGTGTTTTTTATGGGACTGGGGAGGTGGAGCATCAGGTCTGAGGGCCAATGGGAAGGGGGACTGAGGGTGGTACAGAGGTGTGTCTTTTAGGATGACAACCAACTGTGAGCAGGGGAGGAATATTAGGTAACAAAGAACCAATAGAGTTAACAGGACAGGGGAAGTTTGTCGAACTGGGGAGGAGATGGGGCATGAACAGGGGGTGATGTAACTGGATAAGGTACCGTAAACAAGAGAGAGTGAGTCCTTCATTATAGGGGGTGTCTCCCAGGGCACCCCAACCTGGAGATCCACCTGGGATGCTATAGTAATCCATGATTCAGTGTCTTGGTTTAAAAAGACAGGTGTCTGCTAAGGAAGAAAAAACACAAACCCCCTCCCTCCAAATCACCACAATTTTTTGAAATTAAAACGCTCTCAGGCAAAAAAATATGGGGATAGGAATAACAGTTTTTACTAGGAAAAAAAAACTAAAGGAAACAAAGGTACTAGTACCAGCAAACAATAAAAGAAACAAACAAACAAACAAACAAAAACCTTGACAGAGTCAAGATATGACCTGCCACCCTGGGGCAGGGTGTGGATAACAGTCCAGTTGAGCAGTGGCTGCAGTTCTCTTAGAGTGGGAGCCACGGCTCTGTCAAAACAACAGTCCAGAAGAGAAGAGTGTAGGCAGATGGGTCTGGTTTTCCTCTGGAGATCCAGTGGAGAGTCCAGGCTGTCTTCGTTTCTAAAAGTGTCTCTTTTTATCCCAGTAGAAATGCTTGGCCCCTCCCCCCTGGGCAGAGCACCTCACAATGGGAATAATGTAATCTTATCAGTCATGTGGAGGCACTTAATGGCCCATTAACAAAAAATGTCTTCCCAGGGGAGGTATTGTTTGTGAAGAGATAAGGGAAACCTGCCCAGATAACAACCCCATCTTTATCAGATGGCAAATAGAATATTTTATTTTAACAATCCAGGACATTCAGTCACAAAATAACTCACAGTTACACACAGCATCATTTGATAATGAAAATTTTATAAAGGCATGGTTGCCAAATTGTTTTTTTAAATCATAACATTAAAGCACAAGTAAAAATCCCATAGTCCACAAATACAAACTACTTAATAAATAATTCATGGTGCTTTCTTAAAAATCAACTATTAAAAGTTACAGAGCTTAATGAAAACCATGCACACACAGGAATCCTACAGTGTGTCCTCCAAGTGAGAACAGGAGCAGCCCTGCTTATGCTGCTATCATTTAACCTGTTCATGAAGCTGTGAAAATCTCCACTCTCCGTCTCACAGCTCTGTTTGTTATGTCTCTCTGAGGTCATACCTACTGGTGTGGCAGATGTATCCAGATATAGAGAGAGATACAGCTCAACAGCTCCTGGCCACATCCAACACGCCCCAGCTCTTCCTGTGTTCCAAACAGAGCCTCTGCTATGAGCCCCAGTAGATGGCACCTTAGAAAATAAAAAGGAAATAGCACAGCAAGAGGGAAGCAGCAGCACCACAGCAGGACCTCTATTCTCCCCAGTGCTGGCTATGGTGGTGGCAAAACCCCTTATTGATCAGTGCCCCTCAAACCTGCAAGTTGCTGGAAGGCCAATTGCAGCAGTGAGGAGAGTGAATGGGGTGGTGGGAGGAGTCTGGAATTCCTGGGCTCTGCTCAGATCTCAGAACAAGTCACCCTGACACTCCTGTGTCACCCTGAACATGGGGCTCCATCACATCAATGAGCTGGTACAGCCAGAGCATGAGCTGAGAGCGTGGAGTCCCTTCTGCACCTGGGAGCCAGATAACACACCCTGGAAAATGGGATAAACTGCTTCTCTCCAAATGTACTCTGCTAACCTAATTTGTGTAATTCTTCCAATATCTGACTTGCTACAAGTCATGTACACCTGAAATCCATTAAACAGGACAGATGAAGTGCTGTACAAAGCACTTCCATCTGTATCTCTATGGAAGTATTTCTTTCTTGTACATCCAATTGATTTTTCTGTTTCAGCAGTAGAAAACACAATTTCTGTGAGGCACTCCAGTGCACTGTTTTCCTTGGGGTTTTTCTTTGGCTTTTATAATCAACAATACAATGCAATTAGCCAAAGTTCTTGGGGGCAACTGAAACATGTGGGTAATAAAACTCAGAAATGCAAACTCCAGTTCTTTCCCAGAGCCCCCAGAACCAGCACTTTGTCTGTAAATGCCTTCTTGAAAGCCAAGCCCTGAGGTAACACTAAATGATTCAAACTCATGTCTCAAATACATTCTCTCTTGCACTGTGCAGTTGAGGAAACTCCAAGGCTGAGCAACCTTCAGACCTCTTCTAGTCCCACTCCCCATATAGCCCCAGGTAACATTTCAAAAGATTACAAAAGAGTAATCATAATATTGAGGAGTCCTTTTTAAGGGAAGTTCTAGGTGGAAATTAAAAATGCATGATTCTCACAGTGGTAAAAACTGAAGAGAAAATGAAATGAGTTTGTGTGTAGAAGTTTTTTTGCATAGCTTTCATGACTCTTGGCTGAAGGTGTTAGAAGCTGGACTTGTAGAAAGCCGCCTAAGCTCAGAAATAAACATCTTTCCCAAAATCAATATACAACTGAAGGTTATATTTTTTTCTTTTTTAACTATTATTATCATGGACTTGGGGCAACCATGTTCCCTGACTTTCTTCTTCTCATATTCTGAAATGAATGAAATGCCCATGCATCTGGCAATTTATTATTTTACTATTTCTAACCATCTCATACCCTTACTGATACCACTTCATCCTCCACAGATGCCACCTTTCCTGGTTCAGTGAAATTCTCCACTTCTAAAGAAAGGGCTTTTTCCTTTTTTAAACCTGCTCATGGCTGCAGAACTCCATGCCAGAAGAGATTAGAATAACAAAGCTCACAGGCTTCAGATCAAACCACAGGCTTCACCTTGCTGTAGTACATCTTCCATCAATAACAATCAGCTGAAATTGGACAGAAAAATTTAAACTGTTACAAGGCTTTTTAGAATTCAAGAGGTGCAGACACCACAGAAAAAACAATGGTAAAAGCACTCCAGTAATTATTAAAACACTGTCAATGTGTGTGGAGAAAATCCCCATGAAAAGTGTATATGGGAATAAATCCTGTTGTTGCTAAATAAAGAACAAAATTGGCTTCAGAAAAATATATTAAATCAGGTGTATGGATAGACTTTCGGATAAATGTGTGGGTAAAATGTGCATGGTTTGTGGCAAGTATATAAATGAAAAAAAAATCTTAAAAAGAAACAATATTCTTGTAGTTCTAGTAGCTCTTATTTTCACAAGCTATAAAGAGAAAGCATTAGATGTTGGACACATGCGATGCTTTTAAGATTAGATAATTTAGCTAAGAAGCATTATTATAGGAAAAGCAATGGCATATGCTTATTGTTAGATAATTATATTAGGAACGGCCTCTCAGGCAGAATGGATTCTGTGAAATAGCTTTATATTTGTATAAAACTTCAAGTCATAAGAGAAAACAACAGCTTCATAAAATGAAAGAAAATTACCTAAATAGGAAGATCTTTAGAAGTTTCTTCAGGAGCTCAATATCCCAGAGGGGAGGAAAATGAAGATAAGTCACAATTCCTTACCTGACTAGGCACTTCTTCAGTATGTCTGCATTGCTCAGAATCAATTTCTCTCCTAGTTTAGCTTTGACTAAAGTACAATGAAGTCCCTGAAGTATCGCATATTTAAACAAAAAATCTCCACAATAAATTGTTGCCAATAGCCCGAACTGATCAGTGTTTTCATTTTCAACCTTTTATACAGAAGTCACATTTAATTCTGTCTACTGGACTGAAAGAAAAGGCCTTTGCACCACAGGTATTCAGAAGCTTGAGCTCAGTGTTCTCTTTTGAGATCAGATTTATTAAAAAAAATCCCTCCCAGACAAAAATTTATAAAAACAAACTGGAAAAGTTTCATTAGGTTTACTAAGGTAAAAATATTTATAGCTGTTGCAGTAGTAAGACTATTACAAACTAGGTGGATGGGAGAATTAAAGCCTAAACAAAAGAGTAATTAAAAATAATACTGTTTAACTGTTAATCTGATAATTTCACTTTTGCCAGTATCCTTTAAATTGCTCAAAACCTATAAAATTATCCACATTGAAGAAATTAGAAGTGATGTAAAAACCACCTCAGCCAAAAGCTAAGCAGCTCATCTGTCTCACTTCTTGCCTCTTTATTTACTAATAGATAAAGAAATTTATAAATTCAGCAACAGATTAAAAATGGCATTCAGCAAAAAGAAGTCGGATATTTTCAAGATTCTGGAATTTCAAACTTCTTTATTTTTGTGCTTGTGTGTGGAACCCACTGGATGTGAAGAGAGTTGGGAACTGACATAAAGAATTCAGTGGAGCACAGAGAATGGAAAGCTTGACAAAATTTGCCTGTCAGTGTCTGAGTGTGTATATATATATGTATGTATGTCAAAATGTCTGAAGTAGCAACTTGCTCAGAGAAGACAGAAAATCAAGCAATGAATGCTTTTTGTGACTCAGACAAGGGAACATTTCCTGCTCCATTTTTTGTATTATTAACAACTAAATCACCAACTCCAGTGTTTCCCCTGACATCTATGGACAGAACACGATCACATCAAGCAGTTTCCTGTGAGGTGATAAAATGGATTTGATTACAGAGGACAGAACTTCCTCATACTGGTTACTGCAGCAATTTTTCCTGTAACTGTGATGAAATGCTTTAACTTTTTATGCAGCAAATAGGAAGTGAATATCCTGTCATACTACTGATGCTCTCAGACCACAAAACTGGCTGTAGAAATGGAAGCGCTGATGGCGAAAAAAGTGGCCTGCAAAAGGAAAATGTGAAGATTTTCCAGTGCAGATTCTTAATTAAATGATGATCAGGTACTTCTCTGCAGTTCTGAGAGCACAGAATTGTTACCTTTGAGAAAAAAAAATAGAGAGAAAAGTAAATTAGCCTTCACCCAGGACTGAAACTTTGTGCACGTAAAATCTCATTAATGGCAACAAGAGTTCTTGAGCAAAACCAAGCCCAATCCTGATGTAATGAACTGGAACTGCCACTGTTTGTGGTCATTAAAATCTTCCAAAATGGATGAAGAGGTTCTTTTTGGGTTTGGTTTGTTTTTTTGTTTTTTTGGGTTTTTTTTACTTACCAGTGACATGCACCAGTAAGGCAAGCAATCATCCAGTATTAGGAAGAACATACATTTAGATATTGGGAAAAACTTTACAGTTTGTCAGCAGTGTAAAATATGAGGACAGTGAGAATAATTACCTTAATTTTAGTGGAGAAAAGGAATATACCACAACCACCAGCCATAAGAAATACCCAAATGATTAAGCATTAATGTAAACCTTCTTACCCATTGCCTTGTATATTATTTCCTAATTCTAGCAGTGTAGGGTTTTTGCAGTATTACTAAGTTACAAATTATCCGTGTTCTTATGAAGGCCCGATGAGCTGTTAACATTAGAATTAGAGCACCAGCTTCAACAGCTAACAAGGAACATGTTATTGTTTGTTCCACAATGTCATTGAATTCTACACATGATAAAATAGGGGATAACAAGAATTTTCCATAATCTGGGATAATTTTAAAATAAAATTTATATATATAAGCCCAACCTGGACTGTATTGTGAAAGCGTGAGTGAGAGAGGCGTTTGAACAACTGGGGAATCTCCAGAGGGCACAGGGCCAGTGCAAGGCGGCTTCTCAGGGCCGTATCCTTCATATCGCGGCTACCCCAGGCCCAGGGAAGCCCGGCTGAACCGCCAGTTCCCGTGCTCCATTTCCCTCACCATTGGCGACTAACAATCACTGTAGGTACTAATTTCTTCTCTTTTCACTGTTGTGCAGGACCCGCGCGTCAGGCGGGCGGGGATGCTTCGGCCTCTGCCAACCGCCGCCGGTGCCTTCGCTGACCACACTCCGCAACTCCGCTTCCCGCCGCGCCGCGACTCCCGGGAATGCCGTGAGGGCGGCTCCCGGCCCGCAGGTCCCGCCCCGTGACGCCGGTTGCCATAGCGGCCGCGCCGCTGGCCATGGCGGCCGAGGAGGAGGACGACGTGGAGTGGGTGGTGGACACCATCGCTGGCTTCCTGCGGGGGCCCGCCTGGTCCATCCCCATCCTGGAGTTCATGGAGCACAACTGCGAGGGTGAGCGGGGGCGCCGGGCAGGGCAGGCCGGGTATCCCGTGGCCACCGCCGGGGGCCTGTCCCGGGTGCGCGGTGTCCCTGCGCTCCCCGGGGTTGTGCTGGAGCGCGTACTCGGCCCCTCAGGCCGCGCTCCTCGCCGGGCGCTCCCCGGGGCCCGCGGTGTCCCCCGCGCGAGCCGTGTGTCAGGAGGTGCCATTTGCATCCATTAGCTCGTCCTGGGATTATGGCGTGAGTTTACGGCTGACACCGACCGAGCGAGCGCTGCACTCTGCGCCTGCGGACCCCGGCAGGGCCTCCAAAGCTCTTCCGTAGCCAGGAGCTTTCCTTAGGAAACTGGTCTGGACAACCGAAACCACCGTCTGGTCAGTGCGACAGAGGAGGAGAAGGCCCAAAGTTAAATTCCTGCAATTAAGTGAATGTTGTCAGTTAAGAGGAGAAAACCTCTGAGATTTAGTACCTGGCAAAAATGATAGTCAGTGGTTACCGGCAATGTTTTGTAGGTGATCCTGTGAGTGAGTTTAGCTCGGAAGTAAACTCCAGCTAAAACTTCCATTTCTTCCTTTGTCTTCTTGAGAAAATCAAGGCATAATTTAGGGAGCAGCCTGGGTAAAGTGAAAATGCAAGCAGTGAGGAGGGGCCAAGATTGCCCTCTAGCCAGGGGAGGCCTGTGCAGGTTTGTATCTGCAGAGGGGGAAGGAGGAAATAGACTTTCTGATGCAGAGATTTGGCTAAATTACTTCTGCTTACAGAACCACTTCTGCTGCCAAAAAACACCTGGATCCTTACAGTAGCAAAGTAATTACAGTTTGAGCAAGTCTGAAAGCGGTGCCTAAGCCCTTTGGAAAAACAGGCAGCTTTTGTTCATGATTCTTGAAAAAAAAAAAAATTGCTTCTCAGTTTCTTCCTGAATAGTTTCTACCCCCCAAGCTTCGCATGAGGCATGATTATCATGAGTCCGTACGCCTTTCCCTCTTAAAACTGGGAAAAGAGGAAGGGAAAGCTCTTGGAGCCTTCACAGCTGGGAAGGGTTAGAGAAACCTAGACTGGAAGTTTTGTCCTGGGAAGTCTGCCTAAACATGGGGTGGGCCAAACGTTCTGGTTATCTTGCAAAGGGTCTGGGTTTAGCTGTTGAGGGAATTTATTTATCCCTCTCAGGAGCAATGATCTCTTCTCCTTAGAAGGTTGAGGGGAATTTACTTATAGTAAGAAGATTTGTGGAACCGCTGTAAATTTCCACCTAGTGTGAGGCAGGCTGGTGATGGCCACTTCCTGTTGTGCTGATTCCATTGCTGGTTTTGTACTGACATACTTCGTTAGCTCAGAGTCCTTTGCATTCCCAAAATATTTAATCTTTGGGCTGGAAAAGCAAATTAGCAGCACTCTGATTAACTGACAATAATTTGTGACTCCTCAAAAATACAATTTGGATTTTGGCAATTGGTATGTGAGGAATTTGTTTTAGAAGTGTAGTTAACTTTGGCCAAGTCCTTGCACTTCAACTTGTAAACTTATTGTAAGGGTTTTCTATCTGTTAGTAAGTGTTTGCTTTCTCTCTCTCCCTCTTTCTGGGAACTTGATTAATTTTTAATAGCTTGATTAATTTCCTTTTACATCAAACTGAAATTAAACAGACGGGTGCGTATCATTCCATTTCAGGGGTCCTAGTGAAGGTTTTCAGCTTTAACAGGAAGATAATGAGTGTCTCCCAGGATATCTCTGTGTCTCCTGGCTTGTCTTCATACTGTGGTTCTTCAGATCTTTATTCCTGTTGGGTGACAAAAGGCTGTGCCAAAACCTAAAGGAATAATGACTACGTGATTCAGGAGCCCTGACTCAAGAAAATCCAAGGTCTCTGTTCTAAGTACTCCTTAAAGCCACTTAGCTGAGAGGAGATGCTTACTGCAGCCTTGGCACTGAACCTCATCCCATTGTGTCCTGAGCCTGGGGACAGAGCACGGTGTGGGCCAGCTTCCCACTCTGCTCTGCAGGAGGAACGTCCCCTTGGCAGTGCCAGGCCAGCTGTCACCAAGGGGTGACATCCCTGTGTCACCCTTGCTTGGGATCCCCAGGGCAGGAAGGGTGGAGAAAAAGGGGACAGAGAAGCCAAGCGAAAGCTGGGGTCTGCAAGAGCTGGGAGTGATGCCCAGCCAGGAGGAGACAACAGAGGCTGTCAAGTGTCTTCACTCTCCTGAGTTTGGTATATGGTCGTTGCCATAGAATTGATATCTAAAATACTTTCCCTACCATTTGAATTTAATCCTAGATATTTGTAAACCTTTTATTTTAATTTCTTAATTAAAAATTTTTCTTTTTGCAAAACCCACAAGCAATGTTGGTTTTCCAAATTATGATTAAAAAGCAGATTTTCCTCTGCTTTTGGAGGACCTGAGCTGTGTGATTGGATTTCTGTCATTGCACTTCTGTGTTAGAAAGTGAAGCTGCTTTAGGAAGTGCTACCTCAGCTCACACTGTGTCCAGGTTTGGAGTGCTGTGGCCTCAGGGCTGTCACAGCTGGGAAAGATGTTGGATGCCTTCAAACAGGCACTCTGAATTTGTGTGAAGGTTGCACTGATTACACAGGCATCACCGTCATCAAAGATGTCACATGTACATGACGAATAAATCTCATTCATTCACCAATTTAAGCAGAATTCCCATTCTTCAAATTACTTCAAAGGATGTTCCTGGGAAGTGACTTGTCCAAGTGACTAATCTTGAAGACGATTGAAGCAGACTTATTTCTAAGCCTCTCCTTTAATTGCCAGGTTTTACATTACCTGTCTTAGTTGTTGGCATGAAAAAAAAGTAAATTAACACCCCCTGCCCCCAAACCTTAGTTTTCAGTTCCTCTTATTTTCTACTTCTTCCACATATTCTGCAGCATAGAGATCATGAGCTTGAGTAGTTCCAGTCAGGGATTTTAATACAAATTTACATTAATATGATTAATATGGTCTATAGTATAGGAATGTCTATTTTTCCTAAATCAGGATAGATATAATTAAAATATAACTTAACTGCACCACATTTCCTCTTTGGGTTTATCTGGTTTTGTAGGCAGGGACTCATTTTTCTGCATCACCTTGGCTTCTCACTACATGAATGACATTTAAAAATGGTTTAAGTCATTAGTAAATACATCTTCCATGTAAATACATGGAGAGTGAGAAATTTCCTGCTTGATGTGTCATCTGCCACCATAGAACAACCTTACACAGAATCATGGGGTAGTTCTTCTGTTAAAACTTACTTTTTAGTGAATGTATCTGCTGAATCCTTTACTTGCTTACAAGTCTATAATGAAGATACATTTTCCCAGTATTAAATTTTGCAGCTTAATTACTTTCAATTATCAAAAGCTCACACTTAGGCTGTGCGGAAAAACACAGGACTTTTATAAATCATGGCCTATATTTTCATTGATTAAATGTATTGCCCTGTAAAGGTTAATCTTGCTATTTAGGGTGTAAGTTAAATTGTGGTGGTTTGTACTCTGACTGCAAAATGTTTCTTCTTCCCCCTCCTCAGTTTTTGATGATGAAGAAGAAAGCAAGTTGTCTTACACAGAAATTTATCAGGAGTACCAAGCTCTGGTGAGCATTATTCACTATTTGTGGTAAATTTCTAAGCAAAACAAGTTAAAATGTTAAATGAGTATTTAGGTGAACTTCTAATTGGGTTATTATTGTTATTTAGAATTTTTCCATATGTTATTTAGAAATCCTGTGAGTTGTAGTTGTCATATGCATTTTTATGCCTAAAGACCAGGTACGTAGAAAAGAAGCTATGACACAGTCATAGCTCTTAGGCTGTTTTACATATTCTTCATTAAAATTAATATATCCACTACCTTCAAGATTGTATTTATAAGCTTGATAATGCTATTTTCTGTCAGGTTAAAATGACAACCAGCAGGATGTCCGAGAACACTCACAACTTGTATTTTGTTCACTGTTGAGTCTGGGAAATCTTTTGAATTATCTTTCAATTATCAGAAAAAACACAGGAGATTTTTGGAGCTTAAACACCTATAAAATAGTACATGCAGATTTCTAACACTTTCTGTAATGAGGCTGGGGAATGAATACATGATATTAAAAAGCTTTGATTGAACCAACAAAATATAAACCAACATTTGGAGTTATATAAACCAACATTTATTTCTGCTCTGACCCTAAAGGCTTTCAGGCACAGACTGGCAAAAAGCCTTTTACTTTCATCAAAAAACCATGAGGAATACTAGCCAGAAGTCTGGGGAAAAGGTACACGAGTGAGAGTCCTGGGAATTGGAGAAGACACATTAAGGAGTAATCAAACTTAGCAATAAAAAAATGCTCATTTTGAACAGTTCATGAAAGCAAATAAAGCTTGACATCAGAAAAGTCAGTTATGCTATTGTAGGGATTTTCCCTTGCGTTTATTAAACCACAGCATCAGCAGAAAAGAATAGACAATCATGACAAAAATTCCTATGGTTCTCAGGGAAAAACCTCAGAAGGTAAGGCTTATACTTTCTTACAGGTGGAGAGATTACTAGAGGACTACCTTAAAGAAGTTGGAATTAATGAGGAGAAATTTCAAGAAGCTTTTTCTTCTCCTCTTGCAAAGACCCATACCTCCCAGGTATTTGCCTTCATTAAGAAGTGTATGGATTTCATTCTTAGCTTGATGTTTTCCCTAACACAGCTGGCAGGGGATGAAACTTGGAAAAGTTTTCATGGTGAAACTGTAATTTTCAACTGAACTGCAGCAGTAAACTTACACTGGGAAACCCAATTTTGTCATAATATTATAATATTGTCATAATGTTACTACAGACATGTTGACTAAAGACATAACCCACCAAGTTATTTTCCTGACCATGAGCTCTTCTTGTGTATCTGGAAAAACAGACAGATAGGAGAATGAAATATAATTATTAAAAACATGCTCCCCAGAATTGAAAAATCAAGCTAATTTCAAACAGACTGAGCTGGTTAGGATTTCTGTGGGGGTTTAATTTTGTGCATATCTTTCCTCCCACAGGCCATTTTGCAAACAGTCTTGGCAGCAGAAGATTTTAGACTATTTAAAAAAATGATGGTACAGAAAAATATTGAAATGCAACTGCAAGCGATTCGAATCATCAAAGAAAGAAATGGTGAGAAGTGGTGATATGTGAGGGTTCACTGAAAGTTTTTAGTGTTCTTTTGATGACTATTTAAGTAATTCATAAATGAGCGTGGAATGCTGGTTCTGCTCCAAGTTACGGGAAAATATCCAGTTGATGATACTGGGACAGGGATTTCATTACTTAGTCCTTGTCTTGCACTCTCAGTGACAGCTGTCTGTATTTTAAAGTTAATAGATTTTTCAGGTCTGTTTGTCTGAATTTCTCTGTGAACCTGACTGAGTTTTCTGTTGCAGAATTTTGGTGACATTTCTGAGTTGAAGCAGTTAGAGCAGCTCCTCAAAAGGAGCAATAACAATAGCTGGAATTCTGTTCCTTGCATGGCAAGGATTTGTAGTGTCTGCTGTGCTTACTGTGCAATTCATACTGAACAATCCAATCACAAAACACAAGTTAAGGCCTTCAGCATGCTCATACATGCATGAGAAAGAAGAGGAAGAGAAAATCCACACCCAACTTCGCTGTTTTGTTGATGCTTCTGAAAGGATTTTAATCCCACTCCTTCATCCCACTCCTTCATTCCATGTCTTTTGTTTTACTTACTTCTTACTGTATGTGTGTTTTTCACAGACTAATTTTTAAATTTCACCTTTCATATAACAGCTACATTTGGGAGTGGTTCAGGTGGCCATGGCTGAATCGCAGCCTGCAGGAAATGCCACATAATGGTCAATGAAGAGTTTGGCTTAACCTTTGATGTCAAAACTTTCATTGCCAGAAATCGTTGCCTTTTTCCTACCAGGATTTAGGACGTTTTCCTCTGGGATCTAGGACCTTTGTGGAAACAGTTTCAGTTTGGTTTTGTGAATGTGATTTTCTTTTGTTTGGGTTTTTTTTTTAATTTTCTTTTCTTCTCTGCCAACTGGAGCACAAAATAATTTTCCTTAGAATAATGCATAAGTCCTGTTTTTTTCCCAGGTGTATTGCCTGAGTGTTTGACAGAGGGTTCTGATGTATTCAGTGAAATTGAACAGGAAGAAATGAAAATACTTAGGGAGGTTCTAAGGTAAGAAATCAATCAGTCCCGTAACTTCATATGTTATTTTAAAATATAGGTCTGTAGGACCTAACTCTTCCAGCCTTTTCCAGGAAACTGCCTTCATCTTACAGATAACAGGAATATTTTTGTCAACATCTAACCTGAGGGAAAATGGGTGGTGCTGGGCAGTGAGTGTGCTCAGGAATATTGAAATAGTGAGTGAGAACTGTTGCTGTGATCTGAGATGTGTGAGACCAGTACAACTTCTGAAATTCTCACCCACTCCCAGTTCTCAGACACATAAAAAAAGAATAGCAGATGAGTCCAACCAGGTTATATTAGATAATGCTATTTTTCCTTTGGATTCTGGAAATACTTCTCTTCCTGTCTTTAAATTAGCAAATGAAATAAAGGGATAGATAAGTCCTGGAAATTCTTACACAATTATTTTAGCACAAAGGTAGTTGAGGACAGTGGGCTTTTGCGTGTTTATCCCAGTTATGTATTTCTATTAAGACTTAAGTAATGGAAATATTTTGGATACTGACAAATTCACATTACCTTGTAATTGCTTTGATAGTCCTCAAATATTTAAGCAGTGTTAAATTTCCCTGAAAATCACTACCACTAAATGAGTTTTGAGTATTTATTCATGTTTGTTGTTACAGAAAATCTAAGGAAGAGTATGAAATAGAGCAAGAGAGAAAGAGGACTGAAGAAGTGAGTATCTTATATTTGTATGTGAGTTACGGGGATGATTAAGAAATCCCCTGATATTCTGTCCTGGCTATGCCCAGATCCCTTCCAGGCCGTGTGTTCCATCAATGCAATATCCCACAAGAAGCACATTCCCTGCTCAGCACCTGAATCCTGAAATCCTGCTAATGGGTGTCAACCTTTCAGATCCAGAGAGCAGCTGAATTGCTGATATTGTCAGGATCAAAGAGCCTTCAAAATGTAAGCTGCTTGGAGATGACAGCACTCATAATCCTGCAGGAATTACCTTCAGGATGACTTGATAGACAGTGTAGATCTTCGTTAAGTGTTCACAAGACAGAACTAATCACCAGGACCCAGAAATCCTCTCCAAGAGACCATCCCTTGGTGTCCATCAGAGTAAACCACAGAGAAAGGAAGCTGAAGGGAAATGGGGACTGGCCAAATTATGGAATCATGGTCGTAAACCTCCCCTTAACTGGGAAAACAGGCAGGTTTTATCCAAATCTCTATAGATCACCAAGAGCATCAGTATTCTTGATAAGCAAGCCAGATTGCAGAGCCCCCAGTCAAGTTCACCTGGCCAGAGAAGTTGATAGTTAGTGCTCAGTGATATGTTTTTTGTTAAAAGAATGTTTGAGCACAAAATAATTTCGTATTTTAATGAATGGTGTGGGGTTCTGACATGAATGACATGGTTGACCAACAGCATAGAAAATTTCTAGGCAGAAATTCTGAGAGGAGGGTTCAATTGTCTATAGTGTAAACAATGCAGTTTTAATTGGAAGTTCTTCTGGCAGATTCCTTTGTGTGGACAGTTCAGTACCTGAGGTACAGTGCCAGGAAATCTAACATTTGGGTTTATTTGTTTTCTAATTCAAGGCACATGCTAAACTCAAAGCTCCAGACATTACCCACAATTTTCCAGGCGATTTGAGAGAAGCTGTAAAAGTTAAGGAATCCACTGAGGGAGCTGAGGATTCTGAAGAAACTCCAAAATGCCCATTAGGTAATTTTAGGGGGAGTGCAGTGCTGAGTGGGCAGCATGATGCTGGTTTTAAATGATTCAAGAGTCCACTTGTATCAAGATTTTAAGAACCTGGCTCAATAAGGCTGTGAGTAAAGTGTATTTGCCCTGCAGGAATGCCTTCCAGCATGGGATGTTTTACTATTCCATGATGTTCTGTTCTGACTGATTATTTTTATCTCATGTATTTCTATTATTTCTAATTGTTTTCTATGTAAATTACTTAGAGGGATCTCATAAATCTACAAAAGAAGACCCCAAACCAGTTTGCCCAGTACAAAAAGGAACTGAAAACTTACCCCAGCCCTCTTGTACCAAGGGGAAAGAAGACACTAAGAAAAGGTCTGCTGGGAAAGGTTCAGAGCACACAGTGCAAAAAGCTGGGGTGAAAGGACCTGTAAGTTAAAAACAAATAAGAAAAATTCCAAACACAGAACTAGAACGCAAAAAGAGAGGATTACATATAGAATATATATTTTTAAAAGTATTATATTTAAATACAGAATTTCTGTTATTGTAATCAGGTAGATTTGGGTTATTTTGGGTTTTTTTAAAACAAACATGTAAACACTCTTTCATGTTAGTCACGGTTTAATTAGCACATAGTTCAGCTCATGATTTCTGGTTTCAGAGTAGAATTCAGAATTCAGTCCTTTGGTAATTTCTTAGGAGACAGCTCTGACTTGAAGCCTAAACTTGGATTTATTTTCACCTGGTAATTTTGGAAGCAAATAGGATGTAAATGTGCTTTTCTTGCACTGGACATTGATACAAAGTAATTAATTTCAAAATTTTAAATTTTCCCCCCCAGGATTTATCAGAAACTGAAAAGCAGCAGCTGAAACAACGTGAGGATTACCTAAAGAAAAAACGAGACCTGCTGCTGGCTACGAAGAAAGAGTCAAAAAATAATGTACCACCACCACCAAATACTGATCAGAAAGAGGAGGAATCTCCTCCCGAGGAGGTGAAGCACTTTAATATAAACCTACAGGTGCTTTCACTGCAGGTGTCCATGCTGCTGCTGAAGAGTGGGAATGGGTTCAAAAGAACAAGGGGAGAAATATTTCCAAGATACTGGTTTTGCAGAAGCTTTGCACTGGAAGTTTCAGTGATGAAGTTGGCATTGGTTGGCTTCAGCATCATCAAACCCTCCTGATTAACTTCAGTTTATGAATGGATAAAATGCCAGTTTGCTCCTAGTCCGTAACCTACTGTTTGGGCTCCTCAAATCTCAGGCATTTTCTTTTTCTTTTGCAAAAGCTTGAAAACTCTCTTTAAAAAGAGGAAAATACTAGAAGATCTTAAACCCCTCTTACATTACAAAACAATGTAATACCTGTTCTGTTTCAAACCCAAAAAACATTACTCTTCTTTATAGAGCAAGTACTTAAGGGTGTGAGCTAAAGTCCAAAGACTTTCTATTGCCTCAAATATTTTTCAGAGTTGCTGTTCATTTTATTATGCTCAGAAGGTGCTCCAAATCTTGGTGACTGGGGAGCCTTCAGGACAATTGCTCAGCAGGAGCTGAAGTTGGGGCACCAAAAACACAGATTAGGGAAGTGGGAGAGGGCGGGGTGGTGGCAGAAGCCCCATCCACCCCTCTGATGTATTGTGGGGCTGGTTGCTCATTGCAGTGTTGTTTTCACTGTTTTTAGGAAATGTCAGAAGAGAAGCAAAGGCTGCTCCAGAAGAGGAAGATGCTTGCAGAAAAGCTAAAAGAAGAAGTAATTAATAAGCGATAGTTTTAAGAGGCTCATTGCTGACCCCAAGAACAGATGGATGTTTTAGAATAAATTACCAGTAAGTGAAGGGATTTCCAATCTTGCACTGGGATTTATAGAACTTTCAGACAAGCAGCTCAGTACCTGGTAACTCCCTATTGCAAATGCCTCTGAAACACACCATGAACACTCATTTTCCAGAGTGCTAGAAACTCCCTGCTACCCCGCAGCAAGGCTGTGCCATCACTGCAGAGCACAGCCCTGCTCCAGCCCTGAGCCCTGAGAGCAGAGGCACCGATGGAGAGCTGGAAAGGGAATTCCTGTGGCAACAGCTCCGATCTCAACATTTGAACTTTTTCATTTCAACAGTGCAGAACGTGGTTCCTTTCATTAGTGCATTATAAACAAATGGCTCTTTTTCAGCTGTGCAGTGTAATAAAGTCTGATTTCACAAGGAAGTGCACCCTCAACCTCCTCATTTGTGAGAAAGTCAACGTACCTTGGGAGTCAAGACATTGACAAATTAACTCCAGGTTACAGTGATTTACAGGCTTTTGGGCCATTTTCCCAGTCCCCAGGTCCCAGTTTGCAATAAATGCAACTTTGAATAAGAGGAGTTGCTTTAGTGCAAAGCGGAGACTGTTCCCAGCAATTCACTGCCAGAGTAGCACAAATATTTTTAAGTCCTTTATTGGTTTGGCTTTCACAGACTCAAAAATAAGCCAGGATAGGTTACCCTGTGCCCATAGCATGGTCTCATTGAGAAGTCACCCTTTGCCATGATATGCCACAGCTACTCACAACAAAAGAGACAAACCTACCCCCTTCTAGTTTCATGGAATTTTTATTAAAATAGCATTTCTAACTGGTACACATTGGCAGATGTTCCGTTCTTTCCCCAAAAGAATGGCAGTGGAAGGGCCCAGGCAGAACAAATGAGGCTGCCCATGAGGGCGGACTGTGAACCAGCACTGAGGGGTGACAGCCCCAGGGAAAAGCCAGAGTGCTCGGTGTCACCTTCTCGCAGGACTGCAGGTTGGTGTATAACAGGATACCTACCATCACTTCACCCACTCCTTTCCTAGGAACTATAAAAATTCATTACATTCTTGGTTTTGCTGCAAACAATCTCCTGTTTGTCTGAGTGCGTTTTTAAAGCTCCTGCGGTACTGCAGCAGGTGTTGGCGTAGTAAGGAGCAGAGCAAGACTGACACTCCCTGGGAGTCCTGTGGAGAACTCAGAGTGGGAGGCTGTTGAAGAGAATTGGGAACACAGGTCCATGCTCCAGGTGATGCCACTTCCGCTCCTCAGGTGAGTGAAGGCACATCCCAGGTATCTCCTGCTTTCATGGCCTGTGAGTCTTCTTTACTGATGGAGACAAAAGACCCACTGGGAAGCAGAGCAGCTCGAGTGAGCACACGAGGATGGTGCTGCAGCTTCTTTTTATCAGCAAACACTTAGTTGGCTCCAGACCTGACAGGTGTTCCCTCAGAGTCCTGTGCTGGGTGGCGTGGAGCTCTCCAGGGAAAACACCACTGTCCCCCGCTCCATCAGAGCACCTGCGTCTTGCTTACACATTGGGAAGAGCTCACCCACTCCCTCTGGGATTCCATTCATTGGTATGGAGTTACTTTTGAAACCTGCATGGATAACTAACCTTAAAGAATATCCTACAACAGCCACATTGAAAAGTCTGAGTTCACTTACCATGTGTAACAAACCAAACAAAAGCAATAATTATGGAATTACAGGGTCACATTTTAATTCCTGAATTTTACAGTTCAGCATTAATGTCACCACATGTATACAAATGGTGTAAAACAAGTACAGTGGTATCTTTAATACAAAATAAACTTCTGTTTTATGGAAAAAACTATACTTCATATCTACACAGACAGCCCATCTTTTTCCAAACAAGAGCTAAAATTAAAACTAACTACAAAAATCTCCAAAAGAGAGAAACTGCTTCAGTTTAAACTATTCCAGGAGAAATGGACCCATAACACATATTACAAGAGTGATCTACGTGGCGGATTGCAGCTGGTTCCATCTTTAACATCTCTGACACAGTCGTTGGGAAATCTCCTCTCAGTCATGATCTCAGATCACATACGGGCAAACTAACATTAAAATATTTACAGTTCATGTGCTGCTCTTGAAAATAAAAACTAGACTGTTTGCCTCTGTCACCTTGCCATGAACTCCCCTATTCCTCTCACAGTTCACTCACCTATGTGGAATGTGCTTTTGTTTTAAAAAAGCAGCTTTTGTACCACCCCGAGGTTCAGGTGCTCCTTGTGGATCCTGCCTCCAATCCCTCAAAGTGTTTTCTGGGCAATAATCCTGTCTTGGTCCAAACTGACTTTGGTGTTAAATGTTGCTCAGTCCATCACTATGAAAAACCTGTGGGTGTTTCTTATTCTCACCTCAACCATGCAATTTCAGCTCCCAAACAGGGAAACAGCTGCTCCAACAGGAGGCAGCCCTTGGAACACTGGAGCACAGCTGGAATCCAGGCTCTTCCCAACCTGAAGCCAACAGCTGAGGGATGCGCCGTGTGCAGCCCACTGTGATGCAAGCAGCTCCTGCAGACCCTTGGGAAGCCACTGCTCCTTGGCATAGATTTTTCTGGACATCTCACTGACATGAGAAAACAAGCAAAACCCTCCATTTTGAATCCAGCTTCCATTCTCTCCTCTTGGAAAATACAAATTAAAACTTATTTTAACTGTTTTAAACAACTCAACATGCACTATAACTGCAGCGTCCCTCCCTCCAATCATGAGAAATGCAGTTTAGCTGGTAATAAATGGTCCCAAAATATGAACTGTTCTTATGCAAACAGAGTTAGTTTTCCCTTAGATTTTTTTAAAAGAGGCATTTCTAAAAGAACACAACTGACAGCACCATTACAAAATTAAAATTACTGGGTTCAAAATTTAAGCTTGAATTTTTTTTCCTAGTTCTGTTAAACAATGGGGAAACCCTGCAATATTTTTAAAAAAGTGTTACCATACCTTTCCCTCCCATTTCCCTTCCGACACCTGAGACTTTCCTTGCTGAGAAGCCATCATCCAGGTTCTGGGAATACTAACCCACTTTTAAAAAAAATTTTTCATTTTTTTGACATCCTGAATGGCAGACTCCTTACTTTCTAGAAAGACATTAAGTTCATTGGAAGCTTTATGTTTACAGAACTAACCCTTTCTAGCTGATACACCGAGTTTCTTTTGCTACTCCTTGTATTATCTTATATACTCATGGGAGAAAGCTTTCTGAATCAGATTCTTTTAGCTCTTAGAACAGTTGCAGCATTTGAAACCCCATAATAAAAGTTCTTATTCCAAAGTTTTGGTTTCTTTTATGAACCGAGACGAGGTCTTTTCCTTGGAGATGTCTCCTCCTCTTCATCATCGTCTTCATCATCAGGATAATCCACTAGCCCAACTAGACTTCCCTGACAATTAGGGAAAAAAAAAAAAAAAAGGAAGAAGTTTTTATGTTGAAGAAGTACCTAGAAAGGTGCAAATTTTGAACAAAACCTCCAGCCAATCCATCCAGGGCACACCAACCTTTGGCATTCCAAGTCCCATTTGTCTGGAAAATGGGTTTGAACCTCAAGCTGCAAAATACACTGGAGTTTCCTCACTCCTCTGGGTCTGGACTGAGAATTGTTTAAAAATTACTTTCAGCCCAGTGGGACAGAATGAACTCCAACGTGCAGGCTGACGTCCCTTTGGCTGCTCAGTCTTAGGGTGGGCAATCAATCCCTGCCACACTTCTCTGTAGCTGCTCAGAAGCTTGATGGCTGAGGATTCCAATAATGCATGGCTGAGTCAGGCACCACAGAGGGGTCACTCACTGCATTTGTCTCCTCAAAAACACTTGGTAATTCCCCAGCCCTGTTGGGGGCACTAACAGAGTTCCCAAAACCCCAATTTCCTTTGTATATCAGATACACAGAGCAGCAATTGAGCAGGAACAAAAAGCAGCAACAGTGAAATGATGCAGAGGATGTGGGCTGAGACTGCACCCACCAGATTCTAACAGAATCCAGTCCCACTCAGACCTCCCCAGAGCAGTGAGGGATTCACTGCAGGGTTCAGGGTGAATTTATCCCCAACTCAGCCCCACTGCCCACAGGCTGTTGCTGCTGTTACCCTGGGACAGTCCTGTGCAGGACAGCCCCACACGAGTTCTCCAACCTTGGGGGCCGGCACCGCTGGGCTCAGGGCCGTGTTCTTGGAAGAGGAGCCATTGGAGCTCGCTGGTGATGTCTGAGCTGCCACGGATTTGCTGTTTGCACCATTCGCACCGTTGGCTGCGCTGGCTGAGTGGGAAAAAGTGAATTTGAATCCCCCAGCTGAAGTCCTTTTTGGAAGATTCTCTTTGTCTTCACTCTCCTTAGCTGAGGGACAAACATTGTCACACTTAGGTATCAGCTGCACACCAAGGAGTACAATCCACATCACAGTGCACTCGCAGGGTGAGAGCCAGCAGGTATTTTGGTTGCAATTCTGCTGCAATTCTCAGTTCCCCAACCAAGCCCATCCTGAGCCCACCAGCAGCAAACTGAGCCAGGCCTGGATGCTGAGGGCATGGGGACATGGCTCGCCTGGAGCACACAGGCACATTCAAAGTCTGGCTTTTGAATAACATTTAAACTCGTTATTTTAATCCTAAAACGGCTTGCAAAGACACATTTGGATCTCATGAGTCAATTACATGGAATACCCTGTGGTGCTGCTTGAGGTACAGAGCACAAACCACAGGTTAGTTTAGGTGATACTCCACATATCTGACATGAAGCACTTCCAGTGCCAACAAGCTCAAACAGAGTAAATACCTTTTTTAGTTTCCATAAATTTCTCATAGCTATCTGGAAAATCATCCTCCTGTTTTGACTTCTCAACTGGAGGTACAACAGCTTCGCCTTCTTCCTCTTCATCTTCATTGAACCACATTTCTTCATCCTCCTCCAAGGCTCTGGCATCCCTGCGGAATCTATTGCTACGCAATATGGATGGGACACTGTAAGAGACACACACAGGGATTCCAGCTTGGCTGCTGTTTCAGGCTCAGATCAGAAATGCCTTCCAGAGTTTTAAAGGGAATTCAGTGCATTTAAGTAGGCAATGCAGCTCCATCTCTGGTTCTGCCCTCACCTCAAGACTCACCAACACCCCAGCTGATGATGAGCCAGACTGAATCCCAAATCAGAGTGATAGAGCAACATTTTGCTCTTCTGTTAGAGAGGTCTCTCTCTTAAGAGAGTATTCTGAACATAACATTTAGTCCACTGGCCAACATCAGCTCTACTACACTTGGCCACAAGGAAAAGCAGATGGGGCTTTCCTCTAATCTGAGAAGTTTTCACCAAGAACAGAACCTAACTCTAGTCCCAGCCTCCTGCTGCCCTTTAGAAATGAGAAAAGCAAGGAGCGGCCCTGCAGAGCAACAGCCCCTGCCAGGCTCAGGGCACAGAAACTGGGGCCTACCTGTTCAGCTTCTGGCTTTGTCGATCCTTTTCCTGCTCATATTTTGTCTTCAGTCCCTTGAACGTCTGAACATACTCAATAGATTCAAGTGCATTATAGAAGTTTTCAACTATATGTGCAATAAGGGATTTAATATCTTCCTGCAGAAGAACAAAACAGGGTTTCAGCGTCAAATGGGCACAAGCAGAAGTTCAGAAAGCTTTTGAGTTTAGTTTGGAAAGTAACTGATTTCTTGCCCAGAGCCTTACTATACAATATTATACAAATGTGAAGCATGAAATCAGATTTATCCTTAATAAAAGAGATGAGATCGAGAAATAATTATTAGGTTTCCCATAGAAACAGACAATGGACCCAGCAGTGTTCCAACTGTATTTGTGACAGTTCTGTTAAACAAAGATCTTTTATGTACAAGAGCTGTGCTCTGTCCTCCCCACAGGCTCCAGCTCTCCCCAGTCCTCAGCAACTACAGCAGCTCATGTGGGATTCAGGAACCTTTTGGCCAGTCCCTCTCTATCAAGTTTCTCACCATATCAGGCAAATTCCTAATATTATTCTTGCTGGACAAGACAGCAGCTACCATATTCTACAGTTAAAGACCACCCTTCACTTTCACAGACCACAAAGATTCCCAGCAAAGCCTCCCACACATGAAGGCACTTGCAGCAAGTGGCTCAAGAGCTGCAGCTGCACTCACCACTCTGATGAACTCAAACAGCTCAATCACAGCAGAGTTGAGCAGGTTGTACCGAGTACCATTGTCCAGCAGGGCATTGATAACTGGCTCAAAGAGGTTTCCCTTGGTGATGTAACGGTTATAAAATTCATCTTTCAGGCCGATTATCCTCCTCATAAAGCGAAGAGCACCTGTGGGAAGAAAAATTCAAGGAGTTAATAACCACATGCCAAGGCTTGTGGAAAGAACTGAAACCCTTCACATTACCCAGAGGAAGATGAACCCCAAACCCAGAGCATTACAATCTCATCCACACTCATTAACACAAATTCCAAGTTCAAATGTATACTGGAACACCTTCCACACAGTGCCTACCATGCCTGGAAGAAGGAAATCACAACAGCTCCATACTCACACAAGGCCAGAAATGTGTGTTTTGAATTCATCAATACCAGTACTCTTCTTAGCAAATCTTTGTTCATAATGTAATTCTTTATGTGATACGTGTGGTGTTCCACACAAAAAGTAAGCAGCTCCAAAATTAAGGCAAGCAGTTGTGCTGTTTGGTAATTATCTGCAAGAAAAACGACCAATTTAAACTTTCAGTAGCAAGATTGACTAGGAAAAACAACCCCACTAACTTAGAAACAGATGAAAATGTTCCTTCAGCTTCCAGTCATCTCAAGTGAATCAAAGCTCCTGCATTTCAGTAAAAATTATTAAAAGAAATATGGGCATACCTAACTTTTTTTTTTTTTAATAGAATACCATACACAGCACACAAGACAAGTTTCAAAACTCAAAGTCAATTCAGACTTACCAGGACAAATTGTATTACTCTTAGTGGATCCAACTACTGCATCTGATAAAGAGAAAATAAAAACAAATCAGAAAAAGGTCTTCAAAGCACTGTCAAGATTTTAAAAATGGGTATTAATAATCAATTCTACCAAGTGGTCAGATTTTTCATCAGATCAAATGTTCGTGAGCTACAGGGACATAAACACATAGCAAGAATGAAGCCAGGTGAGATTTCTGTATTTAATTTACCTTACAAAGTTTTTAATCCATCTAGGTGAAAATGTATAACCTAAAACTTAGGAATATGATACAGAATAAAAGCACCAATCTTAAATTTTTCAAATAATGCATTACAATGAGTACTACAGATATTTTACAAGTTTTATTTTTGTATAAAATGTGCAAAACATTTTTTTCTTAATACAAGACCTACTGGCATTCTCTGCTTTACAGGAAGTATTTTTTTAAATGCAATTAACAATTGTATGTTAGAGTGATTAACATCAAGGAAGTGCATCTTCCACAAAGCACAGCACAAAGCTACAGCAGCATCCAGAGCTGCAGGGAAGAGCAGAGAACTGCTGCCCACAGAACCCCTGTCCCTGGGGGAACAGCACTTTTCCACAAGCACATTCCCAGCTGGCATTACAGGCTGATCCCTGGGACCAGCACTGTCAGCCACTGCCAAACACTACAGGCCTAGACGGAGGAAAAAGAAAATGGAAATATTCAGTACCTTTTTCACATTTATCCTCTGATGTATTGGCCAGAAGCGGCGCAGTGAGAACGTGCATACAATGGTTGTAAAAGAAATTGAGAAATTCACTCTTTTCTGTTTTCTAAAACAAAAATAACTTTATTAAACACTGGGATTTGGACACAGGCTTTTAAATAAGAAAGGACAGTAACATAGGAAACAGCCCATACAGAATTCTACTGGTTCCTTCAGGTCTGCATGTATATTTGTTGGGACTGCAGGATTGTCTTTGCTCAAGAAAGATCAGTTTTTGTGTTTTGGGACAACTAACCAAGCTCACAATCACCAAAAAATCCCCACCATGCAAACATCTACTAAAAAAACATCAACAACTCAAAAAGCTTGACACAACTTTTAAAATAAACGCCTGCACAATTCCCCAAAAGGGAAAGGTTAAGCTTATTTTTGGCTTGTTTAAATTCAGTATCTGAGTGTTGTAGGCACACAGCTTGTGGTAACGGGGAGTAGGGCTGTGGTCGAGCCTCCTCCCTAATAGACTACAGCTGTGTAGGACAGGTGCCTGATATTGAAGGCAATGAGCCAAGTACTGACCAATCACAAGAAGGCACAGAGGTGAAATACATGTAAGATGAAATATATAAGGGGCTGCATTGAAGGACAGGGGAGAAGCTTTCAGCCCTCTGAAGGAGCAGATGCCTGCAGCCTTTCTGGGTGCTGCTTGTGGCTTCACTGTCCCTCTGCCATAAGTGCTGGTCATCCGCCGTATCAGAGCAAACACAGAGAACGTCAGGTTTTCAGCTCTGCTAAGACAGTGCAGTACCTATAACCCACACATCTTACATTGGCTGTGGCCAGCATATTCTCTGGGTCAATCAGGGTCCTCAGCAGCCCCATTAACTGAACAGCTCCCCCGAGCTCCGGATCCGTGTCACAGATCATCTGCTCAATGACCACATTGATGAGGAGGATGTCCTGCAGAAAAATCCAAACAAACACACCACCTAACAATTAGACATAGTTTCAAGAGTGGAAAGTAACTTCCATAGTCTCTGTAATTTTTTGGAAGACAATTTCAAACGAAACTGAGGAACTGAGAGTTCCATTTGGATACAGAAATTCTGGCAAGCACAACCCTCCACACCTACAATCCCTGTTTGTCAGATTTCCAAAACAGGAAACTCATACAACACCAACATGCTCAGAAATGTTTGTATATTAAACCTACTTTTTCCTGTACTTCTAGAGGTTTGTTTTGCTGTTTTGTTTGTTTTCTACTTGCCCAAAGACTGGTACACTCAACAAACTGCAAACCACTGTGACTTACATCATCACTCTGTTGGGCCTCTTGCATCACAAATTCTCGGACCATGGATGGGCTAAATTCTACTAGATAAGAAAATATATCTGTAGCAGCAGATCTAACTTGCAGATCATCCATTCCCTAATAAAGAGAGAAAGTGATTAGCAAGAACAAATTAAGCTGGTATTTATTATCAAGTAAAGCTGCAAATAATAGGTAGTTTTAAGTTTTGGGAACATCTCATTACCAGAGTTTCTATGAGAAACACAGTAATAGAGTCACAGAAAAACAACAACAAAGCAGCAAAATGAATTGCAATATTCAGGCAGCAACAGCTGCTTCAACTACAGGAGTGAAAGGAATTCTGTTTTCCCACTGCTGATTAGGACAGATTAATCTGCTAATGACAGGATTACAGGATCTTTCAGGAGGAACCAGCCAACAGTTCAAGATTACCTAAAAATAATTCTCTGGCCCTGGGCCAGCAACAACCACAACAACAATCCAGCTGCACAAAGAGCCTCTGCCAGGTTTTACACCCCCTTGTCCCAAGGACTGCGGTGACCACAGGCTCACACAGAGTAAAAACGCTCAGAGCAGCCAGGTCAGGCACTTCAGAGCTGGGGGCAGCCTCTGCACTGGAAACACTCCAATCAACTCCCACCCCCAGCACAGCGAAACTGACACAGAGGGGCTCTGCAGAGCTAAAACTGCTTCAATGGCTGTGGCTCTTCTCTTAGTTAAAATCAGCTTGAAGTTTCACTCACCATTACAATTTCAAGAGCTGGAAGAATCCCCAACTTCGCCAAAGTTTTGAAAAACGCATCTCTGTTCTGAGGTTGTAATGTCTGAGAAAAGGCGCAAAATTCCTTGAAGAAGTTCACCTGTCGAACCGGGAAAAGGAGTTAGACGTGTATTTGGGTCAGAAAACTCTCTGAAAGGATGAAACAGTTACATTTTGTGGCAGAGTTTGTGTGCTGTCTGATTCTACAGAAATCCCCCAGTGACTGCAGAAGAGTTTCACTGTCTCTCCTTCATCCCTCTCACCTAAAGCCTTGGAGGCGCCACGGGAAGCTGGGACTTACCAGTTCACACCGTTTGTCGTCATCTGTAGCTTCATCTGTCAATTGTGCAAAAACTTCTGATAAAAACTTCTCATCTTCCTGTGTAACACACAAAAGGAACACACCTTACACAGCGCCTCTGGAACACAATTTCCATCCTTACAGGATCCAACAGTGCAGAAAGTCCAGCTCTCCATGCAATTTATCCCAAAGAAAAATGCCAGAACACACATCCAGCAGGATCTTTCCCAGGGCATTGTTTCAGCACTCCCTCTGAGCAGCAGAAGCAGCGCCAGGTGAAGCTGAGCTCAGTGATGGTCCCTAAGACTGCAACTACAAAGTGCCAGCCAAGGGACAATTTTGCAGCCATGTCCCCATTACCTTACTCACAATAAAACAACCTCTCCCATTTGCATGTGCTCTGCTTTGCCAAGCTGGGAAACTTTATGGACTATTACTGGCTTTTCATATTCACATCCCCTGTTACCAAGAGATACTTAGGTATATACACGAAAACACCTCACTTCTTGCAAAGCATTTCAGTTACCCCATAAGATCAAGAGGTACCCAAAAACCAGGGTGAACATCAGCATCTCTCGAGGGTTTGGGCACTTTCTGCCCTTTGATTATTTCCCACTCTTTCACACTGACTGTTGAAAACAGTGTTGGCGTTCTCTCAAATTCAAATGTTTCTATTACCTTTTAAAGACAATATGAATCTGACATCAAACAGTAACATGATACAGCTTTACAAAATTTTGCATCACTGTACCAATTCGACTGAATAAACCTATGCATTGAACAAAAATTAACAGAACAGCAGCATTCCAATAAATATACACGAACTTTACATTGCATAACACAGAGTGTGCTTACCTCTCTATTTTCCTGTGTGCTGTCACTAAAATCTGTCTGCTTTATTAGAGTAACTTAATACAGAATTTTTACAGTTACAGCAATGCCAACCAAAGAATGGTAAACCTTTTCCTGACAGTTTTAAGATGTGGGGACAGAACTGCTTTACAAACAAATGATACTTAGAATCAACATCACAGGGAGTGCATCATACACAGATTTAGCAGTTTATTTTAAGCTTTGCTGGCTTAAACAGCTTAATTACGCCTGTTACAAAAAAACCCCCCAAACCGTACTACAATCAACAGCAGACATAGTAGAAAATCCCTACTGCAGAACACCGGAGCACAGAAACATCTCCTGCTTGTCTAAGGCTGCTACTCAGCCCAATCCTGTGTCCTGAAGCATGGGATGGATGGAGGTTCCTTTCCCACATGGCTGCCCTTCCAGCGGCAGCAGCACTGGGATCTAGTGCTTCGTGGCACGTAGAAAGGAGCTTTGCTGCCGTGGCAAACACGGTCTGCTACTCCTCTAAACTGCCGTCTCCCAGGGAGCTTTGCCAGTGTATTTAGGGTAACAGGACGTCCCATGTGTTCCCCAAACCCAAAGGAGCTTTAGAGTTCTTGTGCCCATCCAGCTGATTTACACCACAGGCCTGCAAAAGCAGTCCTGGACCTGAGGTCCCCACTACCTCAAGTTGGAATTTTCCTCAAGTGTGCTATAAGATATTTTCCATGTGTGCTTTCTTCTCATCCTGTAATTCTCAAGGACCAACATTATCTGTAAATCACCACACATCTCAATTACAGGCTTTAGAATAAGCAGGCAAACCTGTGTGCCACATACTCCATCTATGATGGCAAAGACAGCCACGGCAGAACCAGCAAAGAACTGTCAGAGAATTTCAGAACCTTCTGCAAGGAGTACTCAAGGTAATAGCAAAACAGAGTTCTCTGTTACTGCACAATTAAATATTCAGTACTGTACAGACTCAATGAAAAAAAAAGACCTTTATAGACTTAAAAATCTCTAAATGCAAATAGGACTGTGGCTTCAGGAGCATAATACAGAATTTATTTTTTTGAAAATATATGCAAAAGATTTTAAAGGAAAATCTTTATTTAACACAAAGCTATTAATTTTTCAAGAGGAATTTAATTTTTTGTTTCTTTCTGCTATTGAGCCACGAAGAAGATAGTAGAAAGAAGCCAAATAGCATACTCATGCAATTCTCTGCAATTACTGTTTTATTTTCCAGTCCTCTATTGAACTCTTTACCGTATTTCACCCATATCTGAACTTATTAGCATATTCCATATGGGTATGTTATGTCTCCAGTGCCCCTTTCTTTCCACCATTTTTACTCTCTTCCTCTTTTCCTCAACTCTTGGTGTTTTACAGAGGCTCTCCACACTCACCCCAAGAGTATGGGGTGAGTATGTGATGTATCCTACACAAAGGTACCATTTTTGGACACAGATAAACAGAATAAAGCCATTTGGGTACCTCTGAGTTCGCACAACACAGCACAAACTGAAAAAAATGGCATGAATTCACACAGCTCTTCACTGAGCCTCCTTCCAGGATCCCAACTACCTTGGAGCCTCTTCTGTCTACAAAGTATGAAGGACTTTCATACGTAACATAAAGTATAAAGCATAAAGCTTTTCATAAAGTAACAGCTTGGTTATTTATTAATTATTACTTCTGGATATCAGTTTGGAAAAAACCCAGCAACTAATTACTTAATCTTTAAGACAACACAAACATTTGAAATTAGTCCCATGATATAACAGTAGTGTAACAGGAATGGTTCTCAACATGCTCATTTGAATCACAGATCCAGAACTCCTTACAAAAACAGCACAATGTCCCTAATACAGAACACAACAAGTTGCCTGTTCTCTAAATACCTACACAAACTTGGCCAAAAATTCTATGTTGCCTGGGAATCAAGGAGAAAAATCTTCAACTCTACAACCCATCAAAAATATTAATATACTCACCTGAAATGTACCTTTTCAAAATACAAAATCAAAGGTATCAGAGAGCAGGGGAAGCAGTCAAAACATTGTGCAAATGATGTGTGGGATTAACTGTAATTAATTTTGAAACTACAGCTACAGGTATCCATAAACAACCCATCTAGACCATATGAAGAACCACTTACCTGCAACATACTGACAATCTCAACTTTGTTGAAGAAAATAAAGGAAGTGAGGGTAGAAAGAAAATTCTCTTCAAAAACAGATGGTGTCGGCAAGATGATGTCCTGAATATACTGTACCCTGTAAGTCTGGTGGATTTTTTGCCTGAGTTCAGAGTCTGTAATAGGAATAACCTCCTTAAACTTTGCTGTTTTGGTCAAGAACTCCCTGTGCCGCTTTGGCTGAGCCAAAGAAGGATCATACTCGAGGCATCCAACCACATCCATAATACACTCATCAGAGAACATCACCTCAAACAGAGTTGCTTTGTTGAGGAACAAAATCCCTCTAATAATTTCATACAAATGATGCAAGCCTTCGGTGTTCTCTAAGTTCTCGCAGACTTGGAAAAGCTGTAGCAGTTTTTTAATGTAGCCTTCATTCTCCAAGGCCAGCGCCAGCTTTTCCCTACGGATGGGTGAGGAAAGAACAGAGGTAACTAGGTCAGCAATCTCTTCAAGTTTGTTGAGTTCACAAGTAGGAAGGTCAATCAGAGGACTGGTTTCAGGCATTTCCTCTATGTGTTCCTCTTCTGACTCAATAAGGTCCTGCGTGACTTCCACTGAAGGATCCTTACCCTGAACCTAAGGGAAGGGTGCACACAGTTACTATCGGATCCCAAAATGTACCCAAAAATGAGCAGGTCAGTAACCGAAACAGCAACATCTCAACTGCCCAGTGTGTCCCAAGGCAGCTACTATGGGATCTGAGCTCTCTGGTTCATTACAGCACATCTGCAGTTCCACTGTTCTCCAACAAGCTGCTTCCTGAGGCCAGCTGGAAGAAGGACAATTAAACCATGGAACTCTGGCAGTCCCTTTCTAATAAACACAATCAAACAAAGTGCCCCAGAACACTCACCACCTGAGTCTCACCATTACAGTGATTTTTCAAAAGCCTGACATTCAATCACTAGAAGAACAACTGGTGCTCTAAGCAGGGGCAATTTAAGACCTTGCACAGAAAAGAACAAATATTTGCTTACTTTACAAGCAGGTTTAAAAAGGACGCACAAATATATCAAGTCACAGAAGACACTAAAACATCTGGAAAAATCAGCATGTTTCAATTTACTGTACCTGGCAGATTTTTTCCCAAATTTCATCACAGCCAGCTTTTTCTTGAAAACTCAGTGCTAAATCATAGTTCTCTGCTTCTGACCAAACAATCAAGGTGTCCTGTTTGAGACAAAACCAAGAAAGTAATTGTTTCTGTAACAGGTCTGCACTGCATATTAATCCCTATTCCTTTAAAGCCAATGTCTACAGAATTAATAATTTTAATTAAAGCTACACTTGTCAAGAAAAAGCATACAACGCTAAAATATTAAATCACCTGTCCTGCCATACGGAACGGAACATCAACTTTCTTTCTTGTTATTTTATGACCACTACCTTACACAAAATATATTTAAAGATACTATTTTTCATATCCAAGCCACTTATGATGGCATTTTTTGCAAGATACATGTCTTGAGCCAACAGTCTTGAAATGGGAATGCACACACTAAATTAAGAAAACCTACAATATAACAGATTAAGTATTTTCATATTTAGTAAGATAGAAACAAATCCCCTACGATTTCAGTTTTCCCCATAGAAACCATTTAAGACAACCCTAGCTAAGTGAGATATAATGCCTAGCTAAAGTTCAAATATTCCTTTCTGAATTAAAAGCCATACAGCTTGAATAATATAAAACTCCTAAGTTCTTACTAAAATTACAACTATCTTGCCAGTTATTTTCATTTGAGCCAGGTTTTTCTTCTCTGTTACTATTGTCTCCATCAATTTCATTTGTGCACTTGCACAGCAGATCTGGAAGTTTTGATGGAATTCCGAATAGGCTAAAATGGTTTTTGAAGAGGTTTTATTAGGACAGTTGCTGCTATCCTGCAAGGAATGCAAGCCTGTACTTCAACATTCAAATATAGAGTGTTGTGGTTTAACCCAGCTGCCAAGGAAGTACCACACAGCTGCTCACTCACTTCCTCCCACCACTAGGATGGGAAGGAGAATCAGGACAAGGTAAAAGTTCTGTTCTTGAGGTAAGAACTGTTTCAAAAATGAAATAAAGTAAAATACAATGAGCAATTATAATAGTTACAGCAAAAAAAGGGAGGGGGAGAAAGGAATAAACCCTGACAGATAAGTGATGCTCAACAGAGCTGCTCAGCACCACCTGAGCAGTGATCGGCCCCTTCTGGCCAACACCCCCAGTTTATGCACTGCCCCTGTTATCCCAGGGTATGGGAATATCCCTCTGGCCAAGTCAGCTGTCCTGGCGACGCTCCCTCACAGCTCCTTGTGCAGCTCCTCACTGCCAGAGCATGGGCAACTCATCAGTCCTTGACTGAAGGTAAGCACTGCTCAGCAACAACTAAAACATCCCTGTGTTATCAATGTCATTCTCATCCTAAATCCAAACCACAGCACTGCACCAGCTACTGGGATGAAAACAAACTCTGTCCCAGACAAAAACAGGAGAACAGCTCCCTATCCTACAGCAAACTCATCTTCATATAAAAATATCCAAACTGAGCAGCTCTCTGCTAACTCTCCAGCATATTTGATGAGCTCCAGCAAAACTGTTCAACATTCCAAGTTTGACTTCCTGAACTGTTACCACAGTTTTTAAAATACAGAAGTGTTTTTTAAACACTAGCAAGCTCTTGCTGAATCGTCAGTAAGGTACTTTAATTCCCACATTTACCGTGTTCAATATTCACCACGCAACTCATCAAGGCTGGTTAGGTCTTTAGACCACTTTTAGTGAACACAAAATATTAAGAGTGGTAGATTAAGCTCAGCAAGGAAACCCAAAGAAACACCTGATGATATCCTTAGGAAGCTTCACGGGCACTAAGGTTTAAACAGACCTTTGTAAATGCAGTTATCTAAGCTTACATAGGTCAGGGAGCACTCCTCTACTTCCAGGTGCAAGGGGACTGACATTTGGGAAGGACTGCTGGCATGGGACAGTAGGTTCCCTCTTCCATCAGCAGTTATTTGGAAAACACACATCTGTCTCAACAAACACAACTTCCCAACTGCTACAGCTACCACTGGAACAGGAATGAACATCAGCAGCATTGATACAGGATTAATTCTTCAGTTCATTTCTACAGTAATCCCAATCCCTCAATATCCACAGGGAGTTGTATATCTTGGGGGCTTTGTCTTTGCCCTTTTTTTTTCTTTGAAAATAAAGTTAAGAATAACATCACTGTTGACAAATGCCTACCAATAGATCCATTTCCTTCTCCCAAAATAATCACAGGCCACACTAAAAGCAATGGGATTTGCACAGACACAATTTTTTCCCTTTCTTACTAATCTTTACACATTTCTTTAGAGAAACAAAGTTTCCCTGTTGTGGAAAGAAAAGAGTTCAATGCACTGTGGTTTCAGCACTGTTGTGAGTTGTTTATTTATATTACAGTGCCCTGTATTACACTTGCACTTTTATCCCACAGAGACAAATATTAATAAGGAGCCTCTCTGGTGTAAGGCTTCAACTCACAACTAGTCCAAGTTCTTAGAGGTTTTCACTCACAGCTGTCCCTCCTCATCCCCAGCTCAGGACATCTGGATCTTTGTATTTACCATGTGCCACTTCAGAGTCAACAACTCAACCGGGTTTCAAGGGAAAAATAAAAATTGCCAACTGCATGCACTGAAAAGCCTCATCGGCTCCCTGATCTAGTTCTTGTTCAGAGATTAATCAAAAAATAATTCTTAAGTACAATTTTATGGCTGCTATAGAATTACAAATCTGAAATATTTATCTTGAAACATTCTATGCAAGTACTGATGTCCTGACACTCAAAATCAATGCACTCCCAGGTAAGCTTAGCCTCAGAGGTACTTCACTGAACAAAGAAGGACACACATTCAGCAGCCCTATTCACAGCCTAAGGTGATTCAAGTAAGAGAATTAACGCAGTAACTTAAAATTACTCCAGGCACCCAGGGACTGCAGTCAAAAATTTGAGTGAAAATTCTCAAGTTACTGAATGGTACTTGTTACAATCTGTACTGCCCACACAAACCAGAAGTTACATAACCTTTTCCAAAAATATTTCAGAAAGACTGAAAGACTGTTTCAACAAAAAGTAATTGTCCAATACCAATATAAGACATACTCATCTGGCACACACTTCCTGCATGACCTCAGACAACCTACGAAGAGCAGACAGACCTTCCAGGCCGAACTCTACCACTCCTACCTACTGCTCCATCCATGAGCAACTACAATGTTCCTTAATTCACTCAAACACCACATAAAGACAAAAGATTAATTCTGAACTGAAACTCAGAGCAGTCTCAAACTCTTCTCACTGGTTTGCACAGTGTCTGCTACTCCACCTCTCCAAGTTCCTGCACTGCACCACGTCCCCATGCCAGCACCAATGTGCTGCACAGGGATGCAGATGGGGAACGTGCTGGTAAAAATTAATCCAGTGGGAAGACATGTTTCAACTGACTCAGTCCTACATCTAAACTGCCACACGGCAACGTGAATGCTCCTGCTGGCATGAAACAGGAGTGAAGAAGCCCTCTGGCAACTGCTCCGGATGGCTTTAACAGTACCCCTGCAAATGTGTTAAATCCCGGCCACCAGGAACTCCTATTTTGCCTCGAGTAAAGCACTCTGTCGTCACGAGTGATGGCAACTCTGGGCAAAAGACAGGATTTGCACACGATCTTCATCTCACAACTGCAAACAGAGTACACCCAAAGCAAAGGTAACATCAGAAGGCAGCACTCCCAGTAAGCATTTTTGCAGCAGTTCTGTGTCTTTCAGCCACGGACTCGCTCTTCTGCCAGTTCTGCCAGGGAACAGTAACCTCAAGCAGAGGCTGAAACAACAAATGGGTGTGGTGTCAACATTTAAAATCACTGTCAGAGCCTCCAGAACACATCTGACCCTGCCCTCTAGCTAATGTGGGGTGTCCAGAAGTGGTGTGTAGCCTCTCAAAATCCTAAAGCTCTTCAGGCTCTCATGTTCTCTGCATTCATCTAACTAGACATAATTCTACACTGTATGCTGAGCAGCTATGTCTGACCCATCCAAGCCCAATTTCCCTTGAGAAAGCAGTCCTGATGACAGTGTGCCCAACACCTGGACAGAATGAATTTCCCAGGAACCATAAACACGACTGGAGCAGGGAGGTAACAGGCCTGTCCCGGTTAGGGTTAGTCAATGGCTACAGCACGACTTGGCACTAACAGTGTAATACTGCTAGTAGGAAGTCACTGACTGATGCACAGCACCGAAAAATCAGTGGCTGGTTTCCTTTTTTCACAGGACGCAGTTATGCAAACCACAATTAAGCGTTAAGTACCCTCTAAGTCCAGTGAAGTCATTTACATGACCACAGATGTGTAGGCAGGGCATGTTTCTTTTCCATCAAGCTGCACCACCCTGCAGCTTTCCCCAAATTCAGGACGATCAACTGGAGGACAATGCTCTCTGTCAACTAAAAGCTGCACGAGGTTATACAAACCTTAAAGAGTTAACAGTGAAGCAAACGCTTTCTGCTGCACGGAAGCAAAAGCATTAGTATCAGAAATAAAAGCCAGCCAAAATAAGCCTCAGCTCGAGTTCTTCTAAACTATCATCTATCTTTTCCACAAGAAAAATGGTAACAAAAGCTACCTAAGTCACTTGAAACTTTGCTACCAATTAATTAAAAAAGGCCTACAATTAATCAGTTGTAGTTTCAGGAAACAGAGTGTGAAAGGAAGCATTTCAAAACTTTACAGCAACAAAATCTCTGTTTGTATTTCACTATGTATAGGTTTCCCCTAGTAAACAGGAAGCAGTTCAAGACTCTTGACTTCTGGAGCTCTGCAGAGCTCCTTCCTCAGCATGGCCCCCCCAAAGAAAGCCTACAGCCACCAACCCCTAACAAGTGAAAAGCAGAAACCACAGCAAACAGCCCCCTGGAAAGGCTGGCCCAAAATTTCACCTCACTCCTAACCTAAAGCGAGCCAACCAATGTTCAGTAGATAACAAAGTCTCTTTCTCAGATTCTCACCCTGTAACTTGTCACTATGACAAAATCCTCAAAGATGTGTCCCTCTGACTTAGGAAGAACAAAATTAATGTATTCTACAGTGCTGAAACACTTCTGGATACCAAGAACAATATCAAAAACTGAAGGAACAGAGACTTTACTGTAGAACAAAGGAACAGACAGAAAAAACTCCAGAAAACCCATGAGAACAATGTCTCCGCAGGCAGAGACATCAAAAATTCATGCTGAAAAAGAGAAAACAATAAAAGCAGAGGAGATTCAGTAAGCTGATGTTTTCAGTGGATGAAGCAAAAATAACCTATTAACACAGCTCCCAACTGTTTTACTTCTTTGTCTTGCAGGAGGTCTACCCCTAGGAAAGGTAACTCTTACCACGGCTTGTGGCCTTACCTAGGACAAGAGGAGCTTTCAGGGCTTAAATTAAAAACTAAACAGTAACACAAAGAAAGATATTTAACAAAGACAAATTCCTTCACATTATTTCCAGAAAAAGAACTCAATAAATAAAAAAATACGCTTCAAAAGAGCTGGCCAAAATTTTGCCTCCCTGATTTTGCAATTATTTTAGATGGCCTGGCATGGGAGACAAAAGTTACTCGTACATGTTTCCAAGTATCTTTCCTGTAATGATTTCAATATTTATCCAAATTACACATATTATCTTCAAACCCTGACGTCCAAAATGTGTTTCTGTAGAAGACCCACATATTAAGTTCTAGAAAGCAAAGTGTTTAGTACCCACAGGCTTCTGTTTTTTCACCTCTATAAAAAACACCGTCAACAATTACATGACGTCCCGCTTTTCCTTTTTTCCTGAAAAATGCAATTACTCTGAGCACAAAACAATTCCTCAGCATCAACAACCAGAGAAAGTAAAGCCTAGCAATAATACTTGCCTGCTGTTTCTGATATGCAGTATTTGGATTTATCTTCGATTCTAACAGCAGTGAACCTGGAAAAGGTACAAAGAGAGATTTACTGAATCCAACAAAACAAACATCTCCACACATCTCACATCACTGCCCATGTGCCAGCCAACAGACTCACAGCTAAATCCAAATCTCACAGAAAATCCACAAGAATCGCCTCCTTTAAATATAATTTCCTAAAATAAGCCAGGTAGGACAAAATTCAACAGGAATATTCCTATTAAGATACATTTTTCTCTTCTAATTTACTCCAAAATCCACTGCAGCACTCTGTTCTCCTGAAATCTGGGGCAAAAACCAGCTTGTTTAGAGGTCTTTTAGGTCAACTATACAAATTCCAGCAGGTAATGTACTGCCCAGCATAAAAATGTTTTTGTTCAGAGAAGCCACGTGGGTCACTTGCTTTTATTTCCTTCAGCTGCCCTTCAGAAGTGAATCATCCAGCTACTATAAATGCAGGGACTTCATCTTGTGTATGCAAGTAGTGTATGTCTCCTGGCAACAGCTCCTGAGCAATTTATACCAGTCTTAGGTGGTTTATTTACCACATTAGCACCTGTCGGCTGACAAAGTGGGGGGCACGTACCTCCCCCTCTAAAAAAGACCCTTTGAGGCGACTTTAAAGTGCAGTAAAACACGAGATGGCACCTGAGTGGAACACAACCAGCTAATTCCTGAGGAGAAGAAGAGCAACAAACAAACAACTTTTTAATAGCAGTAAGAAAAGGGGGGAAAGAGCAAATGATATTTGCTCTGAAATAAAGCAAAATTATATTGCTCTGAAAGAGAACAAAATGTCCTCGCATGTCACAGCTTCAGCTCTGTTCAGGCTGGGGAGCTGCCGCTGGCTAGGGTAACTGCACGGAGCTGAGTCAGGAGAGGTTTAGGATGGGTATGAGGGAAAGGTTCTTCCCCCAGAGGGTGGTCGGGTACTGCACAAGCTCCCCAGGGAAGCGTCCCGAGGCTGCCAGAGCTCCAGGAGCGCCTGGACAACGCTCTGGGGCACAGGCTGGAATTATTGGGAGGTCTGTGCAGGGCCAGGAACTGGCTTTTATGATCCTGATGGGTCCCTTCCAGCTCAGCATATTTCATAATTCTATGAACTAGGAAGAGAAAACTCTAGGACCACGGTAGCAAACGCTACTGTGCCTTGTGGGGTGAGGAAACTTCACACGAGCCGCAAGATAAATAAAGGCACGGAGAGTAAAAATAATAACAATAATCCTCCGGGGTGTCCCAAGGGAAGGCACCATCAGCCGAGCCCGGCGATGGTGGGTGGCAGCCCTGGCTCGCGGGGCCCGGAGCCGGGCGGGGGGCGAGGGGAAGCGGCCTGGGCAGCCCCAGCCACGCTCTCACCGTCCGACTCGGCGCGCACCAGCAGCGACATCCCCTTCAGCCGCTCCACGTAGCTGGAGGAGACGTGCCCGGTGCCCCTGTCGTCCCATTGCCGATCCTCGTTGAGCGTGTAGACCTTCACCCGCCGGCGGGTGTCCGACATGGTGCAGCCCCGGGCCTGCTCCGCCTCCGCGGGGACGATGGAGCGAGGGCGGCGGGGAGCAAGCCGGGCTGCCGGGGCGCTCAGGGGCACCGCGGGGCCTTTAACACGCCGCTTCCCATGGCGAGTCAGCGCCGCCGCGCCCCGGCCCGGGCCTCGCTGGCGCCGCTCCGCCTCAGCAGCTAGTAGAGCGCCGCCGCCATCTTGTAACCCGGCTCGGGCCGCCTTTCTCTTCCTCCCCGCCCGGGCACGGGCTCCCCTCGCAGGGGCTACGGGGGCCGTCCGCTGCCGCCGCGCCGCCGACGAGACGGCGGCCAAAGGGGCGGGGCTCCGGGGGCGGGGCCCGTGCGCGCTCCCTCACGGCGCCGAGGCGGGAACTGGAGGTGGGAACAAAATGGCGGCTGGTCTCATCCACAGGGGCACACCACTGCCTTTTAACGCCCCAGGCGTCTAAAGGGGGAAAAGGATCACATCTTCCCCCGATTTTTTTTCCCTTTTCCTTTTTTTTTATTTTATTTTATTTTATTTTATTTTATTTTATTTTAAAGTCTGTCTAAAAGCTGGTGCCACCGCTGACGAAACACACGCCTCCCCCCTCACACCACAGAAAGTGCCACCCACCGCCGTCACACAAACTGATGGGCGAGCTCCACACCACGGCCGGGGTAAATTTAAACAGCACACGCATCTGAAACAGACTTTCAATTTTTAGGAAGAAAAGGTGTCTCATGAATCACAAAGCGGCAGAAAAGTTAGTGAGCGGCATCTACAGCAACAGCCATACTGTAACATGCAGTCTGTGCCAGCTTTGTACATCTCCACAGAAGGCTCGAAAGCTTCACTGAACGTGAAGCTTCAAAAATAAGAGAAGCGTGCTTAATTAGCCCTTACACACAGCATACAATTTAAAGACAGACTCCACAATGACAAGTATTGTGGAGCCTGTATATTGTAAGTTTTCCACAGTAAACATCATCTCTACACGTTTCCTCTGTACTACAAATAAATAATTACATCTCCATGCTGGCATGGGAATAGGGAGAAAGGACCCAAATGCGTTCAAGGAGTAAAGCTGTGTGAAACAGTGGGAAATTGGGGACGAGAGGAAGCTTTAATGTGTCTCCGAACCCAGTTTTTGAGGCTCTGAAGGGGAAGGAGGGAGGACAAGTTCTCCTGAGGCCAGGGTGTGCCTCAATCCCAGACAAAGCCAGGCTTTCCTGGTTCTTGCCTCACGGTGAAAGCAGTTACACCGGTATAGCTCTTATTCACACGACTGGCATTTCTTTGCTCTCAAGTTCAAATGTCGTTCCAGAAGAAGGGAAAGAAAATGTTTCCAACAAACTATGCCACTCAAAGTAACTATGTGCAAGTTTCGCAAACATTCTCTGGGCAGATTTAGAAAACTTAACATCTAAGTCTCAGCTTTTGCTCCGATGTTCATTGTAGCAGGTCTCCAAGATTCATCATACAGTCACCAAGAAAATATAAGATACACCTCTGAGAATTATCATATACATTTACACTTAGCTGGGCAGGAGCACACTTTGGCACATGTGCATCATTATGGATATGTAAGTAACTATAAAAAGCCCATGCTAAGTGTTTTCAAAGCCCTGGATTGAGAGTCACATGAAGCAGTTCACAGTCAGGTTCCACACAAGCATTTCCTGCTATGTTTTACTGGCCTTTCCTTGCAAGGCATTACATACGGAGCATATTTCTACTTTAGAGAAAGCTCAGTTAAACGCAAACATACAAAAAGAAACACAAACCCCAATGGCTACAGCATATTTCTGCCTCAGGACATCTGCTGCTTGTGAACCCTCTCTCCCCTCTGCACAACTTCTGCATGTACTTTTCGGCTCTTCAAACACAAAAATAAAAGCATGACTTCTACTCATGATTAAATGCAGTATTCTCAGGATATAGAACACAACAAGAAATCACAGCAGAGTATTTTGGAGCAAATTCTTATGGTGAATAGCTACAGAAAGGAGATATGTGAATTAGAATTCGCATGAAAAACTATTTCTCATATGCTTCAGCTGTGAAATAAATCCATGAGCTCTCCAAGCATGAACTCAATGACCTGTGTTGGAAAAATATCACTCCAGAACACACTGGGATTGCACTCACTCAGATGTGAGGCTTCTCTTTGCCCAAAACAGCATCCAGCGGGTTGTAAAACCCAGCATGACTCTGCCATCAGTACCCAGAACCAGCAAGTCAATTCCAGGGGCTTTGCTTGGACAAGACACACAATACTTGCCCCAACAAATGTTACATACTGGATTTAAAGCCAGGCTAAGACCAGGAAAGCATCTGAGTCTCACTCTTTAAGATGCACAGAAAGCAAAGCAACGTTTTCCACTCTGGTGTTGCACCTGCCATCAGCTCATCCTTCCCCATTACCACCATCAAATTATCAATGTCAAGAATTCTCTGTTCTTCATCAAAACAAAGGATTTCATTAGGGTAGACAGCAGACAGAGCAACTCACAAGTGTCACAACATGAGCAGCAGAGAACTCTTTTTTTTTTTTTTTTGTTTTCCCAAGAAAAACAGATAACTCATTCCTAAGTAATTTAAAATTTCTTGGTGTGAAATTAAGAGACTGTATCATTCCCTCTGGCAGGTAATCCCAGAAATACAATTAGGCCAGCTCTTATACGTCTATGATAGCACTTGTAATATTTATTGCTGGCATTTAAAAATACTCCAACTCTTGACTCTTTGCACCTGCATGAAAACTTCAGACTTGTCAAATAAAGGCATTTCTGGTCCTCCTGCGCTGCTGCAATGATGCACCAGCCCAGCTTCACTCTCCAAGGCAGTTTCTTTCAATGGCTCCATTAAAGACAGGTCATTACAGAAGCTAATTATGTTGAGCAGTAAGAAAGAAGAAATAAATCTGTATTTCAAGCACCGAAAACCATCTGCTGCAAAAGGACTGATCTTGTTCTCTTGAGCACTTTGGACCCACCTGGTTTCTGATCATAGCTGATCCCACCTGAGAGCCAAGCACCTCCTGCCACAGCCCTGCACTGGCTCTTGGAGAGACAGGGATGTCCTCCCCGCCAGGAAGGGTCAGAGCAGCACACGCTTACTCAACCCTTGGCTCCCATTGAGCTTCTCTCCTCAGGTAGGAGCAGTTGCTTTCAGCTCCTCCCAGGCAGTTCCCAAGTGTGTTCTTCCCCCGCTCTTTCCCATAGGGCCTAAAGCTGGTTCCAGATGCAGAAAGTCAGGCTGACTGTACAGGTTCTGCCACAGCAACATTAAAGTAATTTTGCTCCTTTATCATCATCTACCAAACAGACAATACCCCAGCACTGCAGTAGCTGCTTTACTGAGACCAGCTCCACAACACAGCCTCTAAGAAATCAGTGTACAATAAAGGGAGATAAAGCTTGGAAAACCACTTAGATTGGGGAGGTCCATTTCTGGGAAGAGTTACCAGAAGTAGCAACATTGGAGTTTCTGTTCAGGGACTTGAACATTGACCTACATAATTTTATTAGCATGATTCATATGTAACAATCATGTATCAGTCAAATGTCATAGTAAGAACTGACATCTGAATTCTTACTAAGAAATAATAAGACACAGTCCTCAAAGAGGAGGAAAAGATTGTAGATTGTCAAGGAAATTTTTCTTCCATCTTTCCAAACTTTTTTTCAATCTTACATGATGAAAGACAGAGACTACAGAGCAGCATACCAGTCACTTCTTTCTTTAATACTTTAACTTAGAATAAAAAAAGGAGCAATTTTTACTGTACATTCCCACTTCTCCCCAGTGCTTTGTTTTTTCTTTCAGGTGGTTCAGAGCCCACCTGCTATCAGGTGGGAAGTTGATTTTCTTATTAGTCCTGGATACAAATTGGTAAACATCAGAAGGACCCTGTTTGATTTTCAAAGTTTGTACCCCACAGCAGAAAAACTAGTAATTCTCATGAGCTCCTGGGAAATGTTTTGAAATCTAAAAGAGATCAGTACACTCACTGATGCAACATAATTAACAGAGGGATTAAGACACTCTTCATGAGAGTGTTTTAGGGGAAGATTTATCACATCAATCGTTCATTCCAAAAAAAGTATTTTAATTTTAGTGTTTTAATTATGTATTTTAAAACCCAGTGCTAACAAACCCAGGTGATAAGGGTGATGTTTCAGCCAAGTTCTGCTCAGATATTGTAGCAGGTCTGAACCTTTTGCGAGTGATGTATTAATCTAAAACAGCATCCATCATATTAAAGGTGATACTTCTACATCTTTATGTCTTGCTCAACAATCTTGTACGCTGAAAGTCAAAGAACTTTGGCCAAGTGTGTGACTCTTGACCAAGCATACAGGGTAATTCCTTTTCCCACAAGAGTTGTTCAGTTCTTACTTCTCATATTCACAGTTTTAGTTTGAGTGGGTAACTCAAAAGAGAACAACCTTTAGCAAAGAAATATCTTCTCAGTCTATAGAATTCCGTGTTCTTGTATTCGCATCTCAACCTTGCTACACAAAATGAGGGCATTGCTTGTTTCTGGTTTTACTTTAAAGTTTTTAATCAATTTGAAGGCTTTGAAGTTCTACATCACCTTTATGCATAAATAGTGTCTATTTTATAAGTATGATTCACTACCATCCATCCACCTGCATATTCTTGTGAGGACATGTAGAGGTTCTAGCAAAGGTCACTTGTATTTTCACCAACTATCACACCTTTTTACCTGAAAAAGAGAAAACACTTTATAACCAACTCATTATATCAAGGTATGAGATTCAAAAACATTCCTTAAAACTAAGATTTCTTCAGTGAATTTTCCCTTCTTTTTGTGCTGTCAATCATTCCTAGAAGGTTGCCACAGATTGCCTTGAGTTGCCACTGGTGCACTGGGCATTTGCCAATCTTGCTGTGTAACTGCTCCTGATTTTAATATCAGACACTTTATTGTTCTAGCAGCTTCCTAAGAACAAGAAAACCCACACAAATTTTGGGAAAAGTTGAGGCATAAGCCTTCTGACAGTCAAATATACGCTGGAAAACTATTTCTAAGGAAGAGCTTTGGCCATTTCATTAATTGACTGAAATCTTCTCACTATTGAGTTAATCAAGAAAGCAGCTTATTTTTCCTTCTCTTCCAATACCCTGTTTGGGTTTTTTTCATTAAAAGATAGAGAAAAAGTATGTTGGAGATGAACACCTAAGTTTGTTTTGGACAGATGAGGGCTTATCCAGACTGCCTGCCACTGTCAAGGCATTTGAACCAATTTTATAATATCAAACTTTCTAGAGCTACAGAGTGTGAAGGGCCAATTGTTAACTCCCAACAAGCTCCAACACAGCTGGCAAGCAGTCTACACAGCACTGAGGGGTAACTGCTCAGTACAAACCCAGACTGCCACAATTCTTTAGCAGAGCTGTCAGGTGCAGCCCTGACTCAGCAGAAACTGCTTCGCTGGCCTTACCTGTCACTGGGATGATGTGGATGCCTGTGGAACAGCCCCTCCCAGGACAATGCTGTTTTTGTCTGTCAGGGTTTTCAGGGTGCCGGTGGCTGGGGACTGCAGAATTTTACGTGAAAGCCTCATTCTGCCATCAGTGGGATCACGGCCAAAGTATTTAACCTGGTAAGGAAACAAAGTACTATCACACTGACCAACTTCAAGAGCTGGAAATAGCATTTTCCTTAAAAGATGGGGGGTTGGGTTTGAGTTTTTAGCAATTTGATGCTAGAAAAGCAATAAATATCCTTTGCCCTATATTGCTGTCAAATACTGTGGTGCCTAGATAGTAAGAGGATGAGATTAAATAAATCTAGTTTGAATGATCAGGCCTTTAACTAGCACACAAAGGGAATCCAATATAAAAAAATATTTTCTTCATAAAAACTAAATAAATAGTTAGGAAAAAATGGAATTTTAAAATACGAACAGAATTTCATTAGCATTTTAAAGGTAAAAAAAAAATTACCTGAATTTCTTGTCCAACTTCTAATCCCAGGGCACTAGGGTGTTTAATCTAGAACAGTGTTTTTCAGAAATAAAATGATCAGAGTTTGTTATAGAAATCCCTTCTTTCAGAGGTTCTTCATGCTACAGTTCAACCCAGTGGCTCAGCACTACCTTAGGAACAACAGGTTTCTAAATATTACATGGAAAAGGGTATTGCAGAGCCAAAGACCTTGGTGTAAAAACGACTGCAGCAGTCAAACAGTTGATTCTTTGCAGCTTTAAGTACAGGGCAGGAAGAATTAGAACAAAAAAGTGCTGCTAATTAACAGCATTTAACCTGGAAATGGACTGAGGAACAACCATAAGTGTGCTATAGTCATGCCAACTGGTTAAAAATGAATCTAATTGCCCATTTTATACCTGTTTAAGGATAGCTTACCTTTCTTTGATCCAGCTGTGAATTATGAAGTAATACTGGGGTCATGTTTGGGTACAGTTTTACCATCACTCCAGAATCTCTGCAGCAGGAAACAGCACAGTTATTTCAAAGTGCATCAAGAAAAGTCCACATTTCACTCTGTATATGGTCCCCAAAGGAAGCACTTATAAACTTCTCATAAAAAAATTTTTACTCATCCCTTTTTAAAAATCTTTTATCCACTGTAACATGTCCACTCATTTTTCCTTAACTGAAAGTGGATGAGAATTTCTTATTTGAGGGCAGTATTTCAGTAATAGGTACCATCCAAAAACGTGATTTTACAAGACAAATATTGTGATGAAAAGTGGAAAGCAAATTCATACCATCATTTTCAGATTCAAAGATGAAAAAGGCCTTAAGTTTTATAATTTAGAGACAGTCTAAAAACTAAACAAACAGCAAAAAACCCCAGCTTTATCAGGAAACAAAATATTTTCACTAGAAAAAGTATCAGAAATTATGCAGGTGCCAATATCCCCAGCATAAGTTTGGCATTCTTAAAAAAACAATGATTATTTTACATCATAATTAGGTGTCAGGAATACAGCTATGTAAATAAGTTAATTTCAACTCCAAAGCACTTTTTATACCTTATTTCAGTAATTGTGGCTGTATAAATTGCCCCAAATTCCAAATTAACTTCTTGCTGTAGGAAAAAAAAAAAAGAAACCAGTTAGACACTAAGTCACAAAGAGCAAACTGAAAAAGTTAAAGGCAGAAGTCTGTCCTTACATCATCTTTGCAGATCTCCCCAATGAATTCCCTGGCTTCGTGCATTGCCCCTGGCGTGGGGGCAAACACAGAATATGTCTCTTCATCCAGCTGACTTACAGTCACACCTGAAAACGGGGATTTAGGAGAGCGCTTAGGGGCACATTGCAGATAAGTCAGTAAAGACTTGCTCAGAGCAGAATGGTTTTGCACACTCATTAAGACCTCACACTTCTAAACATTTAATATTGTTCAATTTAAGCATTGAACAACTGCATATGGCCACCACCTCCTTGCAAATACCTTGATAAAGGTATTTATCTTTTTATCTATTTATCAAGGGCCCCACCCTTGTGGGCCATAAAGGAACACAAAATTATTTTTATAATCCTTTAAAGACCGGGAAAAAAAATCCTGAATAAATGTTGAAGGTTATGAATCAATTTCCCAGAGATTTTTAATAATACTTGCATTAGGAGCTGAGGGAAATTAAAGTGTTTTGGAGCCAGAATGGTAAACTTCTTTGCCCTTCTAGAGTTCTGTGGCCAGATCAGACAGGCTTACAACCAAGGGGAAATAGGATTTTTCCTCCTTTTCTCTACCCCAACCCCTGAGAAGCATTAATCAAGTTTATCACAGCATTAAGGGTTTCAGGTCCAAAGCAGAGCATCTATCTTTACAGATATCATAATTTTTTAATTTTCAGTTCGCACTGAGCGCTGAAACAGCTCAACATACAAATCTGAAACAAAGGGAAACACATGAGGATAAATTATCACAGGAATCAAGAATGTCTCACCAGTCTGTGCTTGAAGTTTTTTCAAATTGTAAGCCCCAGGACCAACAAATCTTAATCTTTTTGATAATGGAACGTGGATAGTTTCTGAAAGAACATTTAGAAATCCTTTGAAGTGCTAAATACAATCATCTTGAAAGCTATCACACAAAAGGGCATATTCCTTTAGCTTTTAATCTCTTACAGCTACCTGTGGTATTTGCTGAACAGGGATAAAATTACAGGTAAGAACTGAAATAAATGAAGACACAGAACACACACGGATGACTGTAAATTACCTTAAGCCATACTGATACTCTCATCTATATAAATTCTGATTTTGTGAGAGCTTCACATAACTTCACTTAAATTCCGTTTTCTGGTGTACACTGAAATAGGAGTGCTGCCCCACGTGGCAATAAAAATCCCCCCAAAATAACCAAAACCTCTCCACAAACTATCCCCACAGGACAAGGGCAAAAATACATAACAATCAATCATTTAAAAAGTGCTATTTTATGCAGAAGTTTATTGTTAAAAAGGTAATTATGAAAGCTATGAATTCACACAATAATATTACCTACAACTGGTCCACTTTCTTTTCTGTTAGGTCTGGGTTTTGCCAGTGTTTGGTTCATAATTTGTAAAACCTCCCTCTTTGCAGCTAGAGGGAATAATAAAAAAATCAATAATTTTGTCTATGATTAAAATAAATGTATGAAGTTTTTGTTATACAGTAGAAAAACATTCCTTGTCAAAACCTGTCTCCTGCCTAGCTGGAGAGTATCAAGCCGAAAGTTTTCCAACTCATTAAATCCTTATTAAACCACGTAGTTTTATTTTCTTCTATGCTTCAAGAATATTTTAGATGCACATGTCAGAATACAGATGGCAGCAAGTTTCACATGTAAATATAGCTGAATTTATGTGAAATGAGAGAAAGTTTGCTGTTATTTTTATAACATCCTGTTAAATTTAAACAAAGACATGTAATGTGTGTTAGTCCAAATCATGCAATAGCTGAAGTTACTTTGAAGTTAGTTTGGAGCTTATTGATTAAACCAAACCCATTTCATAAAGATAGACACTTGTTTTTTCCACAGTGAGAATGAAAAATGAATAGTTTATTGTTTAGTTTCATACAACTTAATTCCATTTATCATTTAATATAATAAAATGGGTATAAATTCAAGAACAGACATACCTGTAGCTTGCTGAATAGCTTCCACCACAATTTTTATTGGTATTCCTGGCAGCTTTAGATCAACCTGACATGAGAAGAATTAATTGCCATCAACATGTCAGGAAAGCTCTTCTAATACTCTCTCAGAGTCTCACTTGAGGAAAATTTCATGTCGCAATACCTGCAGTGCTGTTATCCCTTTATTGGTGCCTGCCATCTTGAAATCCATATCTCCATAGTAATCTTCAATTCCCTGCCAGCACAAACAGACAAAACCAAGTTGGAGTCATTTTATCCCACTATACCAAAAGCACAGAGGAATTACTTTTGAGATTTCCAAGTTTTCTTAAGGCTTTATTTTGCTGTTCAGGATTAACACTGTTACTTTCTCTCCTTGGAAATTAAGAGCTTTTGTGGACAAGTTTCTGATCCACAGCTGATCTTGTGCTGTCAGTGGCTGCACATTTTCCTCCCCAGCCACTCTTCCAAGTGCTCATTCTCCACTGAATATACCGTGTCTTTCAGTAAATTATTAATCTTTCTCACATGAGGAAAGACAACATTAATTGGAAGAAGAAAGCTTATGAATGCTTAAATAACTAATAACAGGAAAAATAAGAAACACAACTGGACATTACATACAAATTTTTCAAAATAAGGGAGGAATTTGGGAGATGAAACAGAAGAGATACAACTAATTTTTCCAGGAGTAATGTTCCAGAATTGACTGGGTAAAAGGTTACAGAATAAGGCTAAAAGAGGTATTTTTCAGCACTAAGCAGCAACAATGACAATGTGAGGAACACTCACCAGGATGTCTGTCAGCAAGCGATAGTCCTCAATATCCCCTTTTCCCTGACTGCACTTGGTAATGAGGCCTATGGCTACACCTGCCACCGCATTTGACACTGGCACTCCTAGGAGTGGAAAAAAAAACAACCCATTTTTGAAGCCTTTGGTCAAGATCCTGTAATACATTATCACATGCAGTTTATCCTTATAAGTACCTAATTTTGTACCTGCATCCATTAATGCTAAACTTCCACCACATGCAGAAGCCATTGAGGAGGACCCTGGAGTTGGAATACATGAAAAAAACAGCGATTAAACACTGAAAAATGGGTTTCAATACAAGCTAGAGTTATTTTCCTCATCCTGTAGCATAGAAATGCCCCCACATACCATTTTATTAAACCAAGAAAGGTCTATTGTTCATGAACATGTACATGCTTTTTATTTTAAATATTTCAGGTAATAGTTATTAAAAACATTTAAACTGAAATCTATAATTTAGCATGCCTACAAATCAAGTTAGTCAAAACTAAACTTTTTAAGAACCAAATTTAGCCTCCAGCACTAGGTTAAAAACAAGAAAATCCTAATACCATTTGATTCTAAGACTTCAGAAGTAACTCGGATTGTGAATGGGAAATCCTGGGGTATAACTGGTTTCAAAGCTCGTTCTGCCAGTGCACCTGTTTAAAAAAAAACAAAGCAAGCACTAAGTGAACCATAAATAAAAATTAGATAAAATATTGGAACTTTCAGCATTGGATTTCTCTAGTCTGGACTTACCATGTCCAAGCTCTCTTCTGTTCATCCCAGTAACTTTGCCAATCTCATTGGTTGCATAAGGTGGAAACTACAAAGCAAAAAAATGTGTACGTGGAAAATTAACCTGCTTTTCTTTTCCATTTCAAAACATACACTTAGAAAAAAAACGTATTTCAAGTTTTGGTGCACCTCAAGGTAAAAATACATTAAAAATAAAATAATCAAACCACCACATGACTTCTGTCAGTCACTTGGTTTGCAAACCAGGACCAGTTTAGGTAAAGTTTAGTAAACGTTTTACTTCCACAGGACAAAAGAGAATAAAGCAGTAGCAAGGTAGCTAAGAGAGAACACAAGAAGCTTCCTCCAAAGACTTGTCAAACAACCTAGCAGAACTGTTATTTCTGTCAGAGAGATAATGGAACAAGATCTGCCTGTTGCCTGTAGGAAATACTTTGGGCAAGCTCCAAAGGCTGAGAGAGACCCAAGACGTAAAACCATTTATTTACTACTGCTGTGCCACGTCAGCTGAACATATTAATAGTTTACTAAAAATAATGACAAAGGCTAATCCTGCTTTCAGTAAGAACCTGTTCTGAAGGAGCTCACCTAATGTTATGGCATAAAATGGCAATTTACAAATTACCTACTGCTTTTCAGGAAACCAGCACTTCTAATCATATAAATTCATACATAAATTAGCATAAATACATTTTAACAAATCTAGAACTAAATTATAACCTTGGAAGTGATTAACTGCACCTTTAAAAGCAGACAGGAAGCCCTTCTGTAAATCATGCAGAAAGCTGTGACACAGGAAAAATCTCACCTCATAATGCAGCATGAAGTTTTTATCCTTAATTCCACTATTAATTAAAAACAAGACCATGTCAAAACAGGAGCAACCAAACATGTTTTACACACAACAGGTATTTCAAACTAATATTGTTATGCTTATGAATGGACCCAGCCAAAATAAAAAAAATCAATAAATTTGCTGATCACCCAGAGTTACCAAAATTGGAAAATATGGACAAATTCTTCCAGGGTAACAAAGATTTAACTACAGTAAAGCTGAGATATTGAAATGTAAAAGCTCCCACACTGGGATGAAATCACTGGGGTGACATTACTGAAATGTGGCTTTAAAGGGAATGAATTCCACTTTAGCCCTCAGCAATAAAGTGTTCAAAGCACAAGGACCAGCTTGCTACATCCTAAGCTAATTTTTCCATAAATATTTTAAATATATAAACCAGACTGGATGTTACTTGTAACACTCTCCAGTTTCAAATGTGTGCTATGGAATTAATGTCACCCTAATACAAACCCACTGCCATGATCCCTGGAAAACAGGCCACTTCAAAGTCTAATTTTAAACATTTTTCAGTCCTAAAACAGTATCCATGTCAAAGTTCAAGGGAAATTTATCAAATGTGCTTAAATGCTCACCCTCTTGTTACTACTACCAAAGCATCAAGATATACATACCTCACTGCTGTGGAGATAACATCTGATTTTACACTTGATTCTAGAGAGTCAAATGTAACTGTACACAGAACCTAAAATAAAAATGAGCTAAAATAAAAAAAAAATCCCTCTTAAACCCTTCCAGCCTCCACAAATGCTACTGTTTATGAAGAATCAAAAAGAATGAGTTCAGCAGCAAATGAGATGCCATCACCTATCACTTGTACAAACTTCTCTCCATCACACGAACTTATTCATAATCCATAAAGAGCACACAATCTTACAAGCAATCCCATTTAAAAATACTAATTTAATGCTTCTTAAGTAGGAGCCAAGAGCAGTTTGCTCCCTAAGAAACATTTCAGAGACAGGGCCAGCTGCAGCCACGATGTTGTTTGTGCCTGCTTTCCTGTTTCACACGGACTTGCAGTGGGTGTTACTTTTAGTGGGATGAGAGGGGACAACACTGAAGAGTAAATCACTGTTTGCAACTGTGACCCTAAGTCAGGGTAATAGGAAGTCAGATCAATGGCTGACAGTCTTCTAGCAAAAGGAGCTATAAAAGTACAGAAGACCTAACCTTGAGTATGATCTTAATTCAATCCACCCACTTTTGGCAAAGAAGAGGAAAAATTTTTCTCATTATTGCAATTTTTTGGGTAAAATTTCCCTATTTGGTTCAGGTTGTGTATAAAGTTGCTTTTAAAAGATTTCTCATGACATGCACAATTTAGCAGTGCCTGACACACCAATGTACTTACCAACCTACACACCACTTCTGCTTATTACTATTTAAATGTGAAGAAAAAGGAAACCTGGCATTTAAATGAAAGACCCAAATCTTTCAGCTTAAGCTAATTCATTGATAATTTTTGATGTTTAAGTGACACTACCTGTGTTTGACCTCTTTGAAATAAGGCTGATCCATGAAGCATTTTGAACATGTTCACTTCACATTTTATGTCTCTGAGGGAAGTCAAATCTCTCCCATCACACCTGAAGTGACAAAGAGAAATTAAGAGATCAGTTAAACCATAGTCTTGTATTAAAAGCTGACAGAAATATTATCAGTAGGAGTTTGACACACCCACCTTCTATATTCATTTAGCACAAGATTTCTAAAAATATCCTTTGAAACTACATTGAAAGATTCCATGATTTCGTAAGGCTCAGCCTCCGGAAATTTTTCTGGGTATAGAAAAGAAATTGCATCTGAAGTTGGGAAGTTAATTTTATAGAACATTTACTAAAATAGCTTCCAACAAAGAGCATACTCTAACTCCAAGCAGTGCTACTTCAATTGACTCATTCTCTAAATATTAACAAAAATAATACCTTTCAGCTGTTCTTCTGTTTCAAGCCTTATTTTGTTGATTGCCTCATCTCTTGAAATCTAGAACACAGGATTTGCAACCAGTTAACTCTACAGGGCAGAACAACAGAGGTTTGGGGCTGTGTTTGCTTTAAAGATCTGCAAAAATGTAAGGAATAAGAAATAGAACTGTCACACAAATTCAAAAATTAATAATGATGTTGGAAGGGACCTCAAGGGTTGTGTGGTCCAACCTTTCTTGGCAAAAGCACAGTCTAGACAAGATGACTCAGCACCCTCCCCATCTGAATCCTAAAAATGTCCCACAATGGGCAATCCACCACTTGCATGGGGAGATAATCCCAGTGACTGGTAATTTTTCCCAAGGAGAACATCGCTCTTGTGCCCAATCAGAATCTCTCAGGAGTAACCTCCACCCATTTCTCTTCATCTTTTCCATGCGACTCCTTGGGAAAAGGGAGCCTCCACCTCCACATCATACAAGCAAATATTCTAGTAGGTAAGAACTTAGAGAACAATTTATTATTACTATTACAAATAGATGCAGGGAAGGAGACAATCTTAAATTACACTATCACTGAGGTTGGAAAACACCTCTGAGATCACAAAGTCCAACCTATGATCACCACCTTGTCAACCAGACCATAGCACATCCAGTCTTCCCTTAAACACCTCCAGGGACAGAGATTAAAGAGCTAAAAGCTTAAACAACTCAATCCTACTACAGTTTCACTGTGATATTAATTTTAAAAAATAATTATATCACGATTGATTACTTACTTTATCATGGCTGGAATCTGTGAACACTGCATAGATCTTGTTAGAAGCAAGTCTTTAGGGAGAAAAAGAAGAATTTTTGAAAATACAGCTTAAAAATCACTTCTATAATTAGGGTTTTTTTTTAAGGACTAAATATTTGAAAAGTATTTACTGAAATACCAGTCTGGTGAAAGCACCAGACTCATTAACATTCCTACATCTGCATTATTTGTTCTGAACTTACTTCTTTGCTACTTCTACGATCTCTTCAGGAGCAATAAATAATTTCTGGACAGTTCTCTTGACCACGCCCTGCTCCTTCACCAGCTGCTGAATGCCCTGGATGATCTGCTGGGTCTGTTTCACCCCCACTTTGATGGCATGGCAGAAGTCTTGCTGCAAGATGTTCTCAGCAGTTGCTTCCAACATAACTGGCAATGGAAAGATTAAAATTCAGTGAATTTCTGTTTTATTGTTTAATAGCAATCTAACTCAACTAAGGAAATACTGATTAACATCAAACTGCATAAATATGAGGGAATCAACTTTACTTAATCAAAAGTTACCTATCACTGTTGCTTGCTTCTACTATTGTATAAAGATCCATGTTTCAAAGAAAAGGAAAACATCTGCAAAGATTTCCAAGCCCTTGTCCTGGATTGTTAAGATAAGATATTCTATTTGCCATCTGATAAAGACAGGCGTTGTTATCTTATATTAATTGGGCAGTTTTTCTTATCTCTTCCACAAACAATATCTCCCTTGGGGAAATACCTTCTGTTAATAGGCCATTGAGCGCCACTGCATGACTGACAAGATTACGTTATTCCCATTGTGAGGTGCTCTGTCCAGGGGGAGGAGCCAGGCATTTCTAACTGAATAAAATCAGATTTTGAAACACAGAGCCAGCCTCCTTCTCCACTGGATTCCCAGAGGAGCAGCCTTTTTCTCCACTGCATTCCCAGAGGAAGACCAGGCCCATCTACACCACCAGACTTTCAGATGGAACCTACACTCTTTTCTACAGGATCACTGTTTTAACAGAACTGTATCTTCCACTCCAGGAGGACTGCAGCCACCATTCAACTGGACTTTTATCAACACCCTGACCCCCAAGGTGGCAGGTCATATCCTGACTCTGTCAGGGGTTTTTTCTTTTGTTTGTTTGCTGGTACTAGTTACATTTGTTTCTTTTTAGTTTTTCTAGTAAAGAACTGTTATTCCTATTCCCATATTTTTGCCTGAGAGCCTTTTAATTTCAAAAATTGTGGTGATTTGGAGGGAGAGGGTTTATCTTTTCCTTAGCAGACACCTGTCTTCTTTAAACCAAGACAGCCCTCAACAGACAACAATTAACCTACTTACCAATGTGACTTTGTGGAGCTCCAGCAACAACTAAGTTTAGAGTGCTAGAGGCCATCTCTTTTCGAGTTGGATTGATAACAGTCTCTCCATCCACCAGCCCTACCCTGACTGCACCTGCAAAGAAACTCCAGAAAGTCATTTATTATTATAGAATAATACGGAATAAGGAAGTTCTTTAAGGCATCACTTAACTTTGAAAGTTACACAGCTAGTAACAATAATTAAAGCTACAGACTAATTTTAAAGTATCAGCACATTGAATGGATATTAAGAACAAATCTAGAAGACAAAATTACCTATTCTTTTTTTTTCTGAGTACTATTACTGGGTAGGGCAAATAACACCAAGTAGTATTACACACAATGCTGAGAGTGTACTGGGAGTTTTTTGTAATTTCAGCACATGTTTTCTAGAAAAAAAGGGCAGCTGAAAGGAAGATACTTGTTCTATATTTGTTCTTGGAGAGATCTTTTCTCTTCCCAGAAAACACTCACAATGAAATAAATACTTTTTTGAGTTCCTCGAGGAAAAGTATTCTGAACCAGCTATTTTCCAAACATCACTTTTCAATAAATATGTTTCTCTTGAAAGAAAATTAATTTATTGGTCTCTATAGCATACTATTTCTGTATTGTAATTCCTCTCAGAAGTGCATTTAGTCCAGGAAAAAACATCCCGTGAAGTGCAATAATCCTATCCATTGTAAAATTATTTCCAATGCTTGAAATTTAATGTTTAGAGTCAGCTTCTAGTTTAAAAAGCAAAGTACCACCTGTGGTCTAAGTCTTCCATTACATTAAAATCCCCCATAATTTCAAAACGTTCACTTACCAATAGGACCATTCCAGGGGATATCAGACAAGGCAAGTGCTGCAGAAGCTGAAAGGAAGACAAAAATCTGGATTAGAAAAAAACTGATCTCATTAAATCCCACCGAAGCACCAGTTTCTCACAGCCCTCTTACCTCCATTAATTGCCAGAATATCAGGATCATTGACACCATCTACTGCTAAAAGATTACAAAGGATCTGGCATAAGATAAAAGACAATGAATAATTTTGACCTATACATTTTTATTAACTGTCAATACAAAGCTAAAGACGTTTAAAAGACCCACGTTCCACATACGTGCACAAGCCTATGTTGCACATGGAATTTTTTTCAGATATTTAAAATAAAAAGCTGACAATAAAACTCCACTAATGGATAATATTGTATGACATCATATATAAAATATTTATGATTAACATCTCTCCTCTGTTGTAAAGGAGATTTTAATTTTGTTCCTGCATCTTGACAGCAAAATTTGGAAAGTAGAATGTAACAATAAATAATTTTAAGACAAGGAGATGACAGAGTAAAAAACAACATTACACTTGTTTGTGAAGGGCAAACCCCTCCTTGATGTTAACAAAAATAGCTTTTCTTAAAACAGGGCCTGTATCATGAAATTTTCCTTGGCTATATCCAAGTTTTCCATTTTGAAGGTAGCATGACCTACCTGCGTATCATAAAAGTACCCTGCTGGGAAGAGTGGTCTGATTGACCGATCTGCAAAGGAAATAATCAAACTCTAAGAAGAAGTTGGGTTTCAGCAGTTAATATTCAGTTTGTCCTGCAACGACCCCACAAGAAATGGACAAAATAGGGGTTTTTAAACAAACAAACAAACAAACAAACAAAAAAGGAGAAAAAAAAATAGAGAACCCAGAAATGTATTTAGCATGACATATATAACCTTAAAACTTCAATCTTATTGATAAATAAATTACATGTTTGTTTTCTGACAGCAGTTACAAACAGCTGTATTTTCAAACGCTCACAAGAAAATTTTAACATTTTTAAAGTACATTGTAAATAAAATGTTTCAGCCTACCTATTACTCTGCTTGTAAGAATTTCTTTATCAGTGGAACCAAGCTCTCTTCTCAGATAGTTTGTAGGAATTCTTCCTGCTGCTGCAGCTTTCTGCCGGTAGTCAACCTTCCAAAGACAATTCAGGAATTATTAATGAAAACTGATTATTTACTGCAGAGCCACAGAAACCCTCACAAAGGACCCTTGGGATCATCCAGTTCCAACCCCAATATCTACTTCCCACCCTTAACAACCACAGCCCTTTGAGGCTAACAATCCAACCAGCTTTCCATACAACCAAACCCCAACATCTGAGCTTGGATGGTGTGGCAAAGTTCAAAAGGGCTTTGAAGAAAGCCTTACTAAAGCCAAGGCAGGCAACATCCAGGGCTCATCCGTCACCCACACAGGGAGCCTCGATTTTCTCATCAACTGCAATTCTGAAGTCCAGCGTCTGTCATCTACTGTTTGCATTCCCCACTCTCCCCAGCATCCTGAACTCCGCTATTTAAGGACTATGACTCCTAAGTCGACTACTAATTAGCACAAAACTAATTCTGTCATTAGTACTTACTACTAATGGCATAAACTGAGATGGAGAAGGCTTGGTTTTGCTGACTGCTGTGACCATCACTGCTGTGTCACCTAGCTGGGTTAAGAAAAATAGGTAAAAATTAAAGTTACCTGAAAAGAAAATAACTTTAAATGTTCTAAACTTATTCATGAGCAAGTAATTCTTAAATGTTATACTCTGCAGAAAACCACTACATAAATCCACAGTTCACGTCACTGTTTCTGCTTTTCAAACATAATTTTTTCCTATAAAATACAGCTGTCCCTTCATTAGGGATGAAATTGCCACTTGAGGCTCTACATCCCACAGGCTCTGATGCCCAAACAATAACTTCTAAGATACAGGAATTTTGAAGCTGCACAAATTTTGACTATTTTTTGTTTTTACCTGAACAACAGCAGATCCGTCAGCAAATTTTGCAAGTTTTCCAGAAGACAGCTCCATTTTTCTAAAGGAAAGAAATAACCTGTTACATGAGTTTATAGTGAATTCATGTACATTTTCCAGCAATTTCTGCATTCATCTGTATGTAGCCTCAACTGCATAGAATAAAGCCTATGCTTCACATGAGATATAAAAATCCTCCTTAGATATAAAAATTGAAACTCTTTGAGCAGAAGTGACCGAATCCACTTAAATTTCAAGTGCTTTAGCCTCAAGTGTCCTGCTTCCTTTACCTTGAAGCAAAGTCTTCTAGCACATCAGCTATCCCCAGGAGTTAAGAAGGTGAATCACCACCTGTTCCAGCTGGGGTTTAGCCAGGAGAAAACACCCTCACAGGACGAGGGGAGCTGCTTGCACACTTCCCACCACAGCTGCAAAATATTCCCTCCTTCTTGCCAGAGAACAGAGAGCAACAAGACAATGATGACACACTTGAGAGTGAGATATGTATTATTCCAGGGTTGTGCTGGGTGCTCAATGCTGTTGCACAAGCCCAGCACACCTCCTGACTTTCCATGCCATTATTTATACACAGAAATCCAGAGCTCGTCCCTTCCCAAGCACAGCCCCTCTATTATGATTAGTTAGTAATTTCTATACAAGTTATCCCGGGTAACCTTGTTCACATGCTCCGGGGAACACCTGGGCAAGGCCCTTATGACCTGCAGGTGTGATTTTTACCGTTACAATGAACACAGTTCAGCTACAGAATCACAGAATGGTTTGGGTGGGAAGGGATCCTGAAGGTCATTGAGTTTCACCCCTCCAATATCCCAGGTTGCTCCAAGCCCCATCCAACCTGGCTTTAAACACATCGAGGGATGGGGCAGCCACAGCTTCTCTGGGCAACCTGCGCCAGGACCTCACAGAAATTTTTTTCCCTAATATCCCATCTAAATTTACTGTCTTTCAATTTTATCCCATCCCCCCTTGTCCCGTCACTCCACGTCCTCATAAATAGTCTCTCTCCATCTTTCTCGGCAGCTCCCTTCAGGGAGACAATTAGGTCATCCCAAAGCTTTTCCTCTCCAGGCTGAACACTCCCTATTTTCTCAGCCTTCCCTCATCGGAGAGGTCTCCATCCCTCTGATCAACTTGGTGGCCTCGAATATTTTTCTAAGTTGGCAATGTACACTTAGACATCCATCAACATCTTAATTTACTACATCCTTAGGGCTCCTTAGTTCCTGGATGCCCCTGACTAAGCCATGACACGGCTGATTCCACTGCTATGGTCTCCTTTCTTGCTGATAAGGCTTGACAGCACACCAAGATCCGACATCAAAGAACGTCTCGACTGAGGATAACCTCGACACACTCCGCACTTTGCAGCGGTTTTCCTCACGTTTGCCTTACTCTCCAGCCGGAACGGAGCTCTGCCCTGCCGCCCCTACACACACCTCAGAGCTCCTTACCTGCCCCCCACCTCCACCGTCACGGCCCGCCCGGGCTTGGGCCCTACCGCGGCGCCGCGGGCGGGCACCCAGGCCAGGGTGGGGCGGCCCAGGGGCAGGACCCGCCGCCACCGGGCCGTGGCCGCGCCGCCATCCCGGGACAGCGCACCCAGCGCGGCGCGCCCGCAGCTCGTGGCGGCCGCCATTGCGCCCGCGGCAGGAAAGGGCGGCGGTACGATTGGCTCGCAGCAGGGGCCCCGCGCAGTAAGAGCGAAGCGGATTGGCTAAGACGCCGCCGCGCCGGTTTCAGTTCCGTACGGGAGCTACAGCGGCGGAAGAGGGTCAGGCAGTGCCGAGCGCGCGAACGCGGCTGCTCCGCCGCTCTCGAATCCTGAGGTAAAAAGCGGCAGAAAACGGTCCGAGGCGGCGCCTGAGGCGGCCTTGGAGCCACCTTGGGCTAGAATCTGAGGAAAACCCGCTCGAACGGCGGCTCCTCTCAGAGGAAGAGGAGGCCGCCGCTTCTTCCCGCTACTGGCGCCTCAGGAGCCCGGGTGGCGTCTGGGAGAGTTGGTAACGTTACAGCTGAACGTTACCCCGACCCTGCTTGAGGGGCAGGCCCAAAGGCCGGCTTAAATTTATGAGGGGAAAAATACACGCGTTTGAAATTCATTTACCCCACAGACCTTGTTCTGTAATACACCCACCAAAACCAAACAAATAAACAAAACCCCAGAACAACAACAACCACAAAAACAAAACAGAAAAACAAAACACCAAAAACCAACCAAAATATACTTTTAAGCAAGGAACACCAAAGTAGTCTGCAATGTGCAAGAAGAAGGTTAGAACACAGATATCGCTTATCACAAACTTCTTGTGCATTTACATGCTCAGAGTGCATCACAATGTCACTCAGGGGACAGTGATTTTGTTCCTTTATTAGCTATTCCTCAGTGTAGTGCAAAATAGGTTAGTAATTAGTGTTAGTTATGTCTCTGAGGTGAGCGAACAATAATGTGATTGTGAAGATCTGATCACACCAACAGTGAGTTTATGTTCATTTAATCCCACATGTGTCTGTCATACATCACCTTAAACTCATCTGCCATCTGGATTTAACAATTTAAATTTGGCAAGTAATTAATAAAAAAACTTAATAATTTACTACTATTTTATTTCTAAAGCTATTTTGATATTGCGTGTTTACTTAACTGGAGTTTTTTGTCCAAGCTGCTTTTATGGGAAACAGATTCACTGGGAGAACAGTCCAAGCAATAATTTTTCTTTTGTGCCAACATGTTTCTTATCTTTTTGGCAAGACACAAAAGAGAGAAGTAAAATGATCAGAAACTTTGGATTTGGCCTGGGCAAAAGGGCTGTTAACTTTATCAAGATTTACAATTTATTGTAAATAAATTGTAAAGTTTTATTTGGTACAAGCATAATTAGGTGGCAAAGCAGAAATGTTCCCCATATTATCTTGAATTCACATTTACTTTGCTGCTGACAAACAGACAATTGTTTGGAATGTTTTTTATGTCATTATTACAATTGCTATTCTCATACTCACCAAAGTAAGTGAATATTTCATCACTGTCATGGACTAATAAAGTGTGGCCATACCACTGTCATAGGAAAAGGATACCAGAGCTTGGATTTCATTCAAGATACTAGGCAGCAAACAAAATTAATGTTTAACATAATGAAAAAAAGCAAAACTATGGTTCATTTTTTAAATAAGATTTGTGGTTCATTTTCCTCTTAATTAAATTTTCTCTGGTGGTTTTTGTTTGTTTGTTTTTTTTTTTTTTTTTAATGCCACTGTTGGAAATTCAAACAAAAACCCCAAAACAAACCACAAAAAAAGATCATTATTAAAGCTTTCAGGAGAGCAGCAGAAATTTTTGAGCCTTTTCTAGCAGCCTCTGCCACATTGAAATAAACATATTTAATAGCTCCCTGTGACATTATTCCATGTTTTTATGCTGTATGGGCCCTACTAGTATGTATCTGGTGGTTGTTAATAAAAGTAGGGATTTTATTTAGGAGCAGCTTAAGCAGCTCCTTTTTGGCCACTTGGTGCCCCACCCTCTCCAGCTCACTGGGTGTGCCAGTGCAACAGAGAGCTCTTCTGCATTAAAGTTTTCCAAGTCCCTTGAGGAAATTAGTTATGATCCACTTAGTCTTAAACCACTTGTTTTGTCCAGGGTCCATCTGTAGCTGATCACCCAATTCTATCCATCCCTATCCTGCAGCTCAGTAAATCTTTTGCTTCAAGTGCTACAGACACTTGTTAAAAAAAATGATGTGTGGCTATTTTAAGGAATGGTAAACATGCAACCAACTGCCCTAGGAAGAGGCTGTGGCAATCTTCCATGCACTCCTCCACGCTTCTTGTGATACTATTTTTTCCTGGGCTCAAGTTTATATGCTAAACAAGATTAAACTGAGCCCCTTACATAGTTTTGGCATAAAGCTCTACACACTTATTATTTGATTTATTATAATTTTATTTTAAAGAGGACCCCACTGTACAGACCTAGCTCTATAAAAGCAGCTCAATATAGAACTTAAATTAAAAACAAACCCAGCAAACAGAATGTCCTGGGGTGACTTTACACAGACAAACAGCCTGACAGCGATTTATTTTCCCCTTTTTTCCATCATTGCCAACAAGGACAATACTGATAAGAAATTGTATCTGCAGCTGTTCCAGGAAAGATTCCCAGTAGTGTTCCAGCCATTGCACCATGCCCAGGTGGGGCATCCCATTCTGGCTTTATTGCAAACTGTGAAGAACAATTATTGCATCATTCAATAGTCCTGGGAGCCCTGGGATGCTGCACCTGAGCAAGTAAGTTTTTTGGAATTGATAAACTTATTTTAGCAGGATACAGATCTTTCATCCTATCTTTCTAAAGAAGCCTTAGGAGAATCCATTGAAATTGCATTACTTTAAACCAACTTGTTTTCACTTGGTTTTCTCTCCTTATTCTTGTCATGTTTAGTTCTACTTTAATTTTAGTTTCCTGCTGTATCTCTTGTGATGGCTTTCAGATGCCAGTAGATTTCCTTAGCTGGTATAACTGGAGTGTCTCAGGGTTCTTCAGAAAACTAATGTGGATGAACTTTGCAATCACAATGTCTGCAGCATGTTGGTGTAATCTCTGATTTGAGTGAAATAAAAAGTGGGGCTGATTGCATTCAATAAATTGCCTATCTGCCTCCTGGACCTTTTTGGGTGTCCTGGTTTATGGCAAATTTGGGAGAAAACCTCCAAAAGGGGCCCCCCCTCCCGCCCCAGAAAACAAACCCACACAGCCCCTCCCCCCAACCGGCTGGGGAAAGATTTCCTCAGAGAGAAGTGGAAAAAACCTGTTTATTTAACAGGCAAAGCACTCCCCGCACAAAAACAAAATTAACAATACCCGATGACAAAACTCCTTTCTGAAGAGATGACAAATTCAGAAAAGTCTCTCCTGTGGGTGGTTGCTGTTATCAGTCCCTCCGGCACTTGGAAAGGCTGCCCAGAGTGGCCCCGGCGGGCCACAGGGTGCAGGTTAACAGGTAAGTGTGTTTAGACAGATAATGTAACCCTCTAANCACCTGTATGTCATCCTATTTTAGGGCAGCACCAGCCCTCCTTCCTTTCTCTCCCAGGTTCCTGAGGAATCTGTGCTGCTCTGCTCCCTGGGCAGGTGTGAAATTGCAGCATATTCCCTATACCCTGGGAATGGAAGGTGGATCCAAGCAAAAGATGTAGGTGAGTAAACTGAAGCTTGTTCTCATCCCAAGTCATCCTGTCCTGCCAAGTTAGTTGGAGATTTCTATGACCATTTATCTCATGGGATTGCTTGAACGCATGAGAAAGAGTTGAAGATGCAAACCCCCGTTCCCAAACCAGTGCCATGGTTTCTAAAGTGAGCTACATGTGTTGGACTTTTTTTAAATTCTATTTTTGCACCCTATAAAGAGCAAATGAGGCAGAGGGTTGAATAATTGTCAGAGCAAATTTTTATTTTCCAGAAGATTTATTTGGATATGTCAGTAGTCAAAGTGCATCTGTATATAAAGCCTGTGTGTCATGCCTACAGTGTAATAGACACATAAGGTATCATCTTTTTTCTTTTGAGAGGGGAACTTTGAAACCATTTGAGTCCTGGTTTTTATTGCTGTACAGTCTAAAGTTAGTGAAGGACTTCAGGAAAACTGTTGCTTTTTTTTTTCCTCCTTGTGGTAGGAGACGACAGAAGCATAACGCTAAAGAAAGGATAAGCTCCTTACTTGAAGTAGTGGAGTCAACTCCTTCGTATTTTATTGACCTCTTTTTTTGTCCTATTTATTATCTTGAGAGTTAAAGCATCATATAATCAGCAAACTGTGTTCAACCAAGCCTTCCTGCTGGTGTATGGGATGTAATGTGTCTCCACAGGCCAGCTTTTTCATGTTTCATATGAATGAAAAACCCAGACCTTGGCAATTGGAACTTCTGGCAAATAAAAACAGGCTCAGCAGATGCAAAGGATGGGAGCAGCCTCTAAAACTGAAGCGCTTCAGTGGAAACCTCTGTATTCAGCTGCAAGGACCTTGTAGCTGTGCAGGGGATTTGACTCAAACCTGTTATGTGAGCTGTCAAGGGCAGTTCTGCAAGGTAGTGGGCAGTGGTTATATATTATGAGAGAAATCCCTCCATATTACTCAGATACAGAGACTCTGTCGTTCTTCTTTCCAGGAGTTTTAAATGTCCTTGGCCAGGTACCAAATTAGAGCTGCACGGCTTTCTGGGAGCTGTGGATTTGGGTTCTTTGACACTTAAAACCACTTGAATTCCCTTGCTCAGCCTGGATTGTGCTGAAACAATTACACACATGTGCTACACGATTGTATTAATGTGTATTTCCATCTAATGAAAGGAAAACTCTTCCCTCTAACAAACTCTGTCCTTTTAAATGTGTTACCTTTGTATTTTATACCTCTTTATGGAGCTGCTTTCTCTTTCACCAGCTCCCCAGGAACCAGGAATATTCCAAGTCAGTGGGACAGGTACCATGGGGAGGTTCTGCTTGTATATATTTACTTATTAAATGCATAGACCTGTTTGTTGTAGCATGAGAGATTCTGCAAGTGTTTCTTTTATTTGCAGCATGTCTTTGAAGTAAATGTGCTTTATTTGAAGTGGTTAATATACTTTGGCAGTGGGTGTTGAGCTGGGTGTCAGGTGCGTGCTGGGGGCTGCTCCTGGCATTGGACAAAGGGAAGAAACTAGTAGATGGGCCTGGAACACTGGCTTCACCAGAAAATCAGAGGGATGAGCAACCACAGTGAGAGTTACTTTCTTTTTTTCCAGACAGTTCATTGAATAACAAATGTTCCAGGCAGTGTGAAACATCACATCTTAATTCCAGAGTCTAGCCCTTTTCTCGGGGGTCTTCACCATGCCTTGGCTTTTCTGTAGTACAAAAATTGAGAATACCGTGTCCACGTTGGCAGGAGCTCTGTGGACAGAGTAAAACCCTACAGTGCGTGATCTGGTGTGTCTTTATTGACAATAACCATAAGGTGCCATACGGTGGCACTGGTGAGCTGAGCACGGGCTGTACTGCGCCCGGCGCTGTCCACGCTCCGTTCTGGTTGTTTCCTGGTGGTGCCTGCAGGGTGCAGCTTCTGCCCACGCAACTCCTCCGTGGCTCGCTTGGAAACTTCCAAGATTACCCTGAATATTTATGCAGTAATAGAAAACAACGGCATGTTTCTCAATTCTTAATTTGCGTGGGTGAATGACTGGCACAGAAAGTATTTTTTATTTGAAACGAAGAGATAAATCTACAGAAATAGTAAAATTTTACAGAATTTACTATGGACAGGGCTCTTCCCTTTTTGTGTGCAATCGGAGTGGAGAGGGGCTGAAGAGACCCTTTAATTCATGGATTAAAGAGGTGCACCTAAAGGTGTGATCTTGAAGACTTTCAGGCATTTCTGTGAACTCTGATCATTCAGTGCTGTGCCTTTAAAGGAGTTGAGCCAAGCTAAATGGAAGAGCACTCTGCATGTGTGGAGTAATGTTTAAATTCCTGTTTTCTAAACTGGATTAGCACCACTTCTAACACTACAAATGACTTTGACCTGTAGTGTAAAAAATGTAATTGGACATCATGTGTAATGCACAAAGGTTCCTGGTATGTGTGCTTGCTCGCTGTCAAGTCAGTTTTTAGGTGCCCAAGTTAAAATTATATATAGTCTAGAAAACACTCCAAAAATCCCATCTGAGGGCTCAGTACTGCTCAGGGCTCCTCTCTGTGTCACCCTGAGATGCTGTGAAGAGCCAAAGCTCTAATATTAAATACATATGATAGGAATTATGGTACATACCAAGGAATACAAGAAGGTCTGAAATGACTCAAGGCTCTGAATTCCTCGAGTGATTGAAGGCCAAAGTGCGATTGATCTGTGGTGTGTGTTGGGCGATGGCACAAAATCAGTCCAAAGAGGTGAATTTGGAGCTCTTCAAATCCCAAGTTTAAATGCTACTTGTGATTGTTTATCTGTGGATGTGACATTTTGAAATAGCTATTGTGGTTGCTTGGGATTTTTTTTTAAACTTAGTGTGTTAATTTTAAGAGGCATTTTCAAGTAAGAGAAGCAAAAGCAAGACAGTGATTCATAGAGCCTCTCTAACAAAGAACAAAGCTCTGGGAACCTCCAAGCTGCTGGAAGTGCCTAGCAGAAAGGTCCAGATAGTGGAGAAAGACATGAGAGGTTTGCTTGACCACAACTTGTCCATCATTAAAGCATCTCAGCAACTGAATCCTTTTTATCTTTGCTCTCTGAGAAACTCCAGGAAAAAGCCTTTGAAATCTTGTTAAAAGTTGGATGTTAATGAAGTCTGAACTTGCAGCAGTGCTGAGTGTGGTGGACAGGATACTTGAAATAAAACAGCAGCCTTGCAGCTCAGTCCTGTGGATCATGGCTGTTCCCCTTTGGCATGATGCTTTGCATTTTTCTCCTCAATTTCAAAGCAAAACTATAAATAGGACTTGAGAACTGTGTGAATGTTGTGATTGATATGGGGTTTTTTTTGCTGTTCTCACCCACTTGCCTTGTAAAGGAGGTCTAAGCTTAAATTAAGAGCCAATGATGAAGCAGTTTGTCAACCCATGCCATGTTCTCAATCCATTTCCAGTGTGTCTCCATCCTCTTGCTGTGACAAGTGTCACTGGCTTCACCAGGGCTGGGTCAAGCTCTTTGTATGGAGGTTTGAAATTTTACCATGAATGCAAATACCTGTTTCCTCAAAATGACTCCTTGGAATCCCTAAATGTTTGGATTATTTTTTTTTTCCTTGGTGAAAAAAATCTGTATTATTTTTTTGGGGTATGAAGTAAGAGCTACACCTTGATATAGATCCTCCTGATGAGAGGAGATATGGCATATAAAATGAAGGATGAAAACAGCAATAAAAAGTTTCTGAGGATGATAAAGATATGATTTATAGTCAGGACCCAGTTATAAATCTCATTAGCACTTACTATAGCTATACTTACACGTTGCTGCCTTGTTGAAAGAAAAGTTAGTAAAGAATTCAGAGTGTGGTGTTTAATTCACACAGTTCCCTGCACAAATTGCAACTGGCTTGAAAAATGCCAGTGTTAGTAAAAGTAGAAGAGTGGTAACTGTTTATATTAATAAGGGTATCTGCCTTTTAAAACTATAGTCACCCCTGTTTTGGGGTCTGAAAAGTGCAGAACATATAAAATTTTTATAGGGTAGTAGCAGCTGCTCTCATAACAGGTATTTGCTCCACAGCTGGTAACAGTTCAGTGATTCAGCTGCAACCTTTGATTTATTTTATTGTCTCATGACTTCATACTGTGTGTTTGGCCTTGATCTTGTTTCAGGTGTTTTCTTCAGAGCATCCCAAACCCAATCGTTATAAGCTGTTTGTAAGTGTTTGTGTGGTGGGTGGAAAGATCATCTGAAGGAAATTAGGAGTTTCTCAGTGGTACACCCTGATTTTTAGCTGTGTCACTGGAATGTATAAACTACTCCCAGCATACTGTTCCCAGGACAGGTGATACTCTATCCTTCTGGCTTCAGAGGTTCCAACACAGTTCTGAAAAAAACACCTTTTAATAAATGATTTTTAAAATTGTTATTGGACTTTTCAGTATATTAAAAATGATTGTGTGTACAGACAAATAGAAACACAAAGCCAGAGCAGCAATATCCAGGGTATCATTAACTATGAGCTTGTTGCTGAATCTTAGTGACATTTTTCCTTTAGGATTGTACCTATTTGCCAATTCCGAGCAATTGTTGAGTAGTTTCACTTGTGAAATTCTCAAGCAGATGTAATTCTGTGCCTGCCATGAGCAGCAAAAAACCCCCCTCTCATCTGTAAATCTTATATTTTCTTCCTGACCCTGATACTTTTGAGGGCAGTGGCACATGGTCAGCTGGACTTGCACAGCAATATCTACTATAACAAGGGTACAGTGCAAGATGCTGATGGGCACCAGCAAATTCACAACCTCTAAGGAGGCCGCACGAAAAAAAGCAATGCCAAGAAAATCCTCTCTTCACTTGCCATGCCATAGAATTTTGAGGCCAGGGCTGGTTTTTTAAACCTGGGAAGAATTTGAAGCCTCTGAGGTTTGTAAGCCTGTGGCCCTGAGTGGCTGAGCTGGAATAAAACCCGATTTCTTGGCTGACTCTGCAAGGTTTGGGATTTGTTGGCTTCTGCATTGGGATCCCTGGCCAGGGCTGGCCCTGAACACCAGTGGCCTTGGTTACATGCAAGAGGGAATATGCTTTTGAGAATTGCAGTAGAATACTGCTGAGGGTGCTTTTGTGGCAATTTGAGCTCTGTTCAGCACCTGCCTTTAACTGGGTGGGAGTTAACTGATGCTTCCTGAAGGGGCTTTCCGTTCTATAACCTGCCCATGGCACCTCCTATGCCGACCCTTGGAGCTTGGCACAGCCGTGCTGCAATTCCTGGATTCCTGAGGGGAGCCCGCCTATGTCCCCTGGCCAGTGCTGCTGCTGGCAGGAGGGGCTGGGACACGTTGTGTGCCAGCTTGGGCTGGTTTTGCCTGGGACAGAGTGGGCTTAACACTGAGCAAATGTCAGAGCAAAGCCTTGCACAGATTTATTCTCATTCAGGGAAATGTGCAAATCTTGGTTACAAATTTAGGAGTACAAATGTTTGAGGGAAGGAAAATGAAAGATTAGTGCACACTCATATCATAACTGTGCCTCCAAATGGAGTTTATTATGGATATGCTTCCTCAGCCCTCCTGCTCCCCACAGGTTTTCCTTAACTAAATGAATTGTGGATCCTGTTCCTGTTGTCGGAGTTAAGTGGAGTGAAACCTGCTCTAAGTAATACAGGGGGGAAGTTTCAGTTGTAATTTTTATTATGGGCTTTGCCATTTAACATCATTAAACTCAGTTATCACAATTAAGTTTCCTCTAGGGTTTTTCTTGGTGCTTTTTTTTGAACGTTTATTTAGTTGATTTACTGAAGTTCCTGAATATATAATGTTTTAATGTTGCTGGTTTTGTCAACCTTCTAAAAAAATTCAGCTTAAAAAAAATTGATTTCTGAGAGCTTCCCAAATCAGAGAAACAACACTCTTGATTTCTGCATGAAAAGTCTGGAGTTGTTAGTGATTAAACTAATAGTTTATAATAAATTATAATTATTTTATAAAAATAAATTATAATAAATTATAAATTATAGCACAGATTGAGGTGCAGAGGTTTTGCAAATCATTCGTCCCCAGTTGCTGTAAAGTCAGTGCTTTCTGCCCTGCTGTTCCAGAGATTCTTTCCATGCAGGAATGGATTACATTTGCAAAATTTTCTTGTAAAATCTTTTCCCTTGTAAATATATTCTTTCCACACATCCAATGCTGATTCAGTTAGAAATGGGTTTGCATTTAGAGGAAACTTCTTCCCTTGTTCCAGGTAGAGCCTTTCTCACAGGTCCCAGGCTGGATCTGGTAGGCAAAACCTATGTGTAACTATTGCCGTCATCATGATTCCTGGTCTCCAACCCTTGTTGTCTCTGGATCATGGCAAACAAATAGTGTTCAAGTTTTATTTGAATATCTGACTACATTGCAAATGAGGCAAAATGAATTCAGCCATCACTAATAGTAACAATGCCAAACCCTCATGAAGTTTCCTTCCTCTTCTGCTTTTCCATGGTCTTCTTTTTAACTGTTACACAACTGTTTCATCTGAATGGTTTAATGAATGGTTTTGGAGGTGCATCTGCAAGATTTTCTGATGTTTTGTGAGCTGAATCAAGATGACTGTGGTTCCTGTGCACACAAGTGTCTCTTTGGGTCTGTCCATCTTCTTTGTGTGTACAGAAATTGGATTTAATGCTGGAAAAAAAATCTCCATAAAGTAGAGTTAATGTTCTAGCAAGATAAATGCAGCATTTTAATTGCATTTATAATTTGAGCCCAACCAGTTGTGTATTAGTGACTGTTTTCCTCACAGAGGTAACCAGCAACAACCACAGGCATTGAGCTTTGTTTGATCTAATTTTTGGAAAAATTGTTTAGCAATCATTGCTAATAGCTGGCTGATACTTGCATGGAATCCAAGTTCAACTGTACATTTGCCTTTCACAAGGCAGACTTGCAAACATGATCTGGCACCCAAACAGGCCTGTGCTAGACTAAAATTATTCATGTGTAGGTGGATAAGTAAACAAATAAGGAATTTGGAGACTTTCAAGATTATTGAATATTTTAAATTGTGTATCTGCCTTTTTAACTTGGAACCACTCAGAATGGTCTTGAAACCAAGCTTTTAGGCTTCAAGCAGCGTTCATTTGTTTCTATGTTTGATATTTGCGATTAATTAATGAATTCCATGAGCTCAGAACAGTCTTAAGAGGGGGAAACTCTTCTCCAGGATGATGGACATATCCAAGTGAACAGGTCCTGTACACTTTGCTGTCAGGTTGATGCCCCTGAAGTGTTGATCTCTACAGCACTGATGATTTTGTCCTGCTCTTCAGAAAAATGTTATTCCCTTGATGTTTCAAAATCACAGAAAATGTGTGTGAGCCCTTAAATGGGAACACGTGCCTTTGTGACGGGTGACGTGAGGTGAAAAGTGGAAGTAGCAGCACAGGGTCTGTGATGACTTCTGAGCTTCAGAGCATAGCAAATGCTCCAAATATCAGATGTGTAAGTTGAAATTGCCTCAAGGCAGCTTAATCTTACAGGGGAGAAATTGGCATGGTGCATAAACCAAGCAGAAATGGGCCTTGGCAGCCACAGAGCAGCAGTGGCAGCTCCGGGACAAGTTGTTCTGAACACTTTATCGCTCGTGGACTCACGCTTGCTACACTGCTGACCTGGGCAATGTCTCCTGATTTGATCTCAGCCTGATATTCCCCTCAACCAGGCCATCCTGTGCTTTATCCCAGCCTGAGCCAGCTTTCCAGGGAATTCTTCCTTGCTGCCTGGAATTTGTGGTGCTAGGGAGCACTGCAGAACCACCCCAGGGTGGTGCAGGAGGTGGCTAAAGCAGACTTAGAGCTGCAGAAGGGAAGAAAATAATGTCATGGAAATAATGCTTTCCCAAATAGAGACCATTCCCTGCCTTTTTTGGGGATGGAGTGGGCAGGTTCTGCAGCACCTCTGTGTTCAAATCCACTTGGGCGGTTTGGTGCCTCAGGACTTGTTTCTGCTCTATGATTGGTCTGTGCTGGGACAGTGTGGAGGGGTCATTGGGGCAGAATCAAAAGCCTTTTTGTTGTTCTTCTGCATGGTTTTTGGCAATGAGAAAACCTGTAGCTCTTGCAAAATGTTCAGCATCTCTGAGCTTAAACACTATCGTAACATCGGACCTCACTGGATTTTGGCTTGAGGCTTGCATCCGGAAGTATTAAAATGCTTGTGTTAGACAGGAATGTTACCCTCAATATAAATTTCCATATAAAAACCTTGACTTGTTGTTTCTCCATATATTCTCCCTGTTTGTCTCACCCTGATTTCTTTTTATTGCTGTTTATGCTTGGCAAACACTGCTGTGGTCCTAGCTGCATGTCAGCCTTCGAGGGAGCTCCTGCAGGGCAATGATGCTTTAAAAATTAACAAAAATTAATATTTTAGGCTTCCCATGCACTCTTTATGGCTTGTCAGTGCCTGGTGAAGGAAATGTGTGAGCAATGGGTTGAGAGTGATACAGGGGGAACACCACAGACTTCTCCCAGTGCCTGAATGGCCACAGCTGTGGGCTTTCCTTGAGGGATGGGGCACCCTGTCCCTTCCCCTGTGCTCTCCTGGTGCTGCTGTGCTGGGTGGGATGGCATTTACACCTCTGAAGTCTCCTGAGCTCTGCACTGGCAAAGAGCTGTGTGGCTGTTGGCTCCAGTCTTGGTGCTACAGGGCATGATTTCAACCAAGTCTATGGAGACCAATTTTCAACATCAAAACAAACCAGTGTAAGTGGAATTTATATTACCTTTTAAAAACACAAGTCAACAGAGCTGAGGGTTCTGCTTCGAGGAAGCCTCTTGGGTTTGTTCGGGGAATTACTGCAAATATTTTATGTCCTTTTGGAGACTCCAGGAAACCTCTGGAAGCTTCTGCTGAGGACAGCTGTTGAAATACCCCAGATTAAATAGCTGGTTAGGGGGGGTTTGGGGCCTCTGGTGTGAGGCAGCACCCCCTCATTACCAAATACCTTCCACTGCTTGAAAGCACTGTCTAATTTTCAAGGCCAGGTTGATCATTCTAAATTTCTAGAAAGTATTTTTCCCCCCTGAAGCACAGTCTTTTCATTTTGGGTGATGGTGGTCAGGAGCAATCAGACCAAAAGCCTTGATCCCAAGTGTCTGAGTGTGTGCAAATCCAGGTGATCCCAGAGGTGAAGAAATATTCTGCTGTGCAGAGCTAAAAAATATCACTGCAGTAGTATAACAGCAGTGGAAGGGTTAAATTCAAATAAAAATATGCTGTGGTGGAGGATGTGTTGTGATGCTGCCCAAAGCCCATTGAAGAGGCAGAGTAAAGAAGGGCTGGGGGTGTTCCACCCTTCTCCAAAATGTGCTTGAATACTCAGTGCTCAAATTCAACATAATCTTGTAAATTCAGTAATAGAGGCTGAAAACCAGAATCTGGAAATGTTATGAGTTTTGGTGGTTTTTTTTTTTTNGTTAATGCTTATCCCAGTCTGGGGAAGAGCAACATACCAAGCTACTGGACTTAATATTTGCAAATAGCCTGGTTTAAGGATTTTGGCCTAGGTACAAGCGTCAAATTATGACAAGATGAATAGTGACTTAAGTGCTTTCTTTTGTGCCAACAAGCTGCCTGCTTAGAGACATGTTTCCATTACCTGGGTACCTGCAGGCAGGTGAATTTGGGTGGGATGTTGATACTGACTGGATCCTCATTTCTTTATGTATCTTACACCTGTAGCAGGGAGGTAAGTAATCCTTCAGGAGAGCTTTATCTGCATCTTTGATTGCTGTGATGTGAGTGTGGTGCTTCTCCAGCTTTTCTTTACACTCTTATGCAAACAGCCTTTGTGCAAAGCAGAAAGTGAAGCTTCACAGGACTGTCCCTGTGGCCTGTTAAATTCTGTTACCCCAGAGAATGCAGGTAACAAATTTTTAAAACAAGTAAAGAAACATATTCCTGCAAAACGTTTATTTGTGTTAGAACTGGGTAGCTTTCAGCCTGGTATGGTTGATTGTCCATAAAATTTCAGTGCTTTATTGGAGATATTCACTGTACAATTCAAATCTTTCCTCCTCAGCCTACCAGACCAGACCCCACTGAAATTTCATGTTACTATTTTGATCCTTATGATTCAGTTTTTAGTACAAAATCACAGGTCGTGCAGGGAATTCTTGGCATGTTGGTTCATGTTCTTCTGCCTACCTACCCCTGCCAACTTGTAGAGCTATCCTGAAACAGAAGAACCCTACTAAATATTGGGGTGCAGTCTCTGGACTGATCCTGAGTTGCAAAATTGTCTGAAACCAGGTTTATTCTGGGGAGAGAAAGCAGCAAATGCAAATCTGTTTTAATCACTCCAAAGATCAATTCATGCCTAATTAGGGTGTGCAGAAACAGCTTTCCTGGAAACAGCATTATCTGCAGTGCTCTGGTTCCTGCTGCCTTCCCCTAGGCCGTGCCTTTAAACTAGGCAGAAGTGAAGTTTTCTCCCTTGAAGGTGACTTTTTTTGCAAACATTTGCTGCTGGCTGAGTTGGCTTTGATACAGTTGTTGCCACTGCTGAGCTGGGTTTGATATTTGGGCACTGAACCCGGTGCTGGCAGCAACTACACAAAAACCTCACTAATGCAGGCAATGGAGGGAGCACCAACATGCTCTGTACAGCCTGCTCCCTTCTTCTTTTGGTGGGATTTCCAGGTTTTGGGCATTTGACATCATAAGAGCTGGTGCTGACAGCAGAGCTCCTGGCAAGGGCGTGCAACAGCTCCAGAGCTGCCGATGGCAAACTGCCTGCGGGTGCTGGGGGAACAGCTCCTGTCCAGGACAGCCACGTATTTAATGGCTCTTGGGAGACTTTGCTGTGAATGTGTGCAGTTGTATCTCAGCCTGGTCTGGGCTTTAACATTCTCAGCATCCTGCTCTAAGAGGGGGACAGGACCCAAGCTATGTTTATGCTGTAATGCATTTGCACAAGTGTGCGAAGGTTCAGCTTCATTCCCTGCTCTGATTCCTAGTTATTTCTGATGCTGGATTAGCTTTTTGGAGTTGTGGTTTCCTCTTTGCATGGTCTGCCATAACCCTGATGCTCTCCTGGGAGGTGGTGGTCAGTCCAGAGGCCTTTACTGTTCAAATAAAGCTGGGATAACTTCCTGCATGTGCATCACTTTGCATTTATCCCCTTTGGTTTTATTTGACATTTCCTGCTCAATATTCAGAGCACTGTAAGGGCTGTGTTTTCCAGAGGATGCTCATCTTTACCTGAACAACTGTATATCATTAGCAAAATGTTCTGTTCCCCTTCTTTTATCTACTTCTTACTCTGGGACAGGTCCTTTGGTACGTTGCCTGTAAGACCAGCTCTGACACAGTGCTATTGTGTCAAATTCCTCCTCCAGGCATGCAATAGAAAGTTTCACTTAATTTTTTTTTGCCACGGCATTATGTTTTTTTGCTTCTCTCCCTAATGCGTGGGTCCCCTGTCGGCCCCATCAGCCTCCTGGGATGTTGCTTTTGTTTTGATTGGGCAAGTTTTGATTTGCCAGTGCAGGCATTTGCAAGCTGTTTCTTTGGCCTGCTGTGTTTATTTTCACCCGTGACCTTCCAGAGCTCAGGAACGTTTCCATTTGCCATGTTCATGTACAGCCTCAGCTTCTCAGAGAATGACTTACTGATTTTAATAATGCCTTTTACCCTGCTGTTTTGGTATGTTGGCTTCCCCTCTGCAGCCCTTGCTCTGAGCTTCCAAAATCTGTTTGTTTTCCTAGTTTCCATGCCGCCTGCAGGAATTTTGCTCTTTTGACTTCCCACTTGGGTGTTTGTTGTATATATTCTATATAGGAAACATTCCTATATGTTGCACAGAGATACTCCAGAAACACTCCAGTGCAGGAAGAAAATGTGACCCTCCAGAGGAGGTGGTCACAGGTTCAGATGTTTCTGGAGTGGCAGTGACAGGATTTAAACCTTAAGGTGCCTGTGTAATTTCCATGGCTGTGGTTTCAGAGTTTAACAGCATAAATATGTTGCTTTTGTCAACCCAGCTGGCAGGCTGCTTCATTTGAAAGCCTTTGTGTGCTTCAGGTGTATGGACAGGGATGGGCCGCATCTTTGCTTTAGGAATTTTTATGGACCTGCAGAAGCTTTAGGGGGTGTCTTAAGGATTGGGGGGAGAGAAAAAAAAAGAATGTTGTATTACAGCAATTCAGTGAAGTGCAGCAGAGTGTGTTTGCAGGGCAGGGGCTGCTGGAGTGCTTAGCTGAGAGCTGCACCTTTTGAATGTTTATCCTGTTTGAATATATATGTACTGTGTGGTTAGGTAGAAATTACAGAAATATTATTAACATTTAAAAATATTAATTATCCAGATGCATTTCTGTGAGGGAGCAGGGATGCAGAGTGCTGATGTTGCTTCTGGGACCACTGGGATTCTGGATCAGAAAGCAAAATATTTTATCTCATGAGAAAGCATGTGACTGACAGAGTGAAAGTGTTTGCAAGCAAAACCTGGAACTCACCTGGTTCCAGTATTTTGGTCTGCAGGAAGTATTGCTGAGTGTCTTGGTCCCTCAGCCAGTATCAAGGTGATTGCTGAGATAGCAGAGAATAAATCAGGGGGTGCCTTCAATGCTACCTTGTCATATTTCTGTGACATGATGTTTGCAGTTTTTTCTGCTGAGCAAAAACACACACTAAGTATGAGGCTTTAAGGAGTTAACTTTGAGGTCACTTACTTAAAAAAATTACTTGTTCAATGCACATAATCAATATCAATACAAAACAGAATTTCATATCTTTTCCCATGCAAAAACTACAAAAACTGTTGTACTGCCCTTCAAATTTGCTTTGGCAACTCTAACCCATCCCTGTTTTATTAAACAGCTTTCTTTCCTCCTAATGTATACAGAAATGTTTTCTGCATAAACATTAGAAACATACATACATTATGAAGCATACATACATACATACATACATGCTGCATACAGTAGAAACATACAGAAATGTTTGCTGCATAAACATTAACTAGACATCTGCTTTTCCCCAGATATAAAACACAGTTAACTTTTTGCCCTGTTCACTGAGGCTGATCACTTTTTTCTGCTGGCCAGATGAAATAAAATTGGGTTTTGTAGCAGATGCAGCCCAGTTCAGTTTTGCATGACGCAGGTGTTCCCCCAGCTGGGAAGTGTGGAATTGTGCCATTTTACTGAGATGATGGGGAGGTTTAGATATGTGAGGGCGTTAAAAATAATTCTCCATGTTAACACTGGGCTTTGTCCCTGGTGGGCTCCATATGCTCAACAGCTGACTGGGGCAGCAGCTGTACTATATTTTATTAGGAGACTTATAAAGTTAGAAACACGGATGATCATTCAAAACACAAGCAACCCTGTGCAGCCATGGAAACAGGGTTCAACAACAAACTTGCATTTGAGCTTCCAAGCAAAATAATCCCACTGCACTGCGTTCAGGTGGTCCTGGGGAAGTGAATGAACTTGCATTTTGATTTCCTTAAGTTCTGTTTACTCAGTCCCATTTTTTCCCTCTCTTTTCTCCCTGTTTTCTGTTTCTGAAAAGATTAACTTTGCATGTGATCCTGATTTAGATTATTCTCCAACACTGACAGATTTATATGAGAATCCTCCCTGGAGTGTGCTCTTGGTAATGGTCATGGCAGTGGGATACAGAGAAGGCTGAGCAAACACACTGCTCTCATATGATTTCTTGGGATTTTAGTGTCCCTTATAATCCAAGTAGCTCTTCAAACTGTTTTTGCATGTTTACTGCACTTCCATACAGTTTGTAGGAAAAGGTGAAGCTCTGCTTGTCTGGAGAATTGGAAGACCTGTAGGTTTCCCTCCTAAAAATGTGCAGGTTTTTTGGTGTACAAAAGCTCTCCTTGTTCACGCTCTGAACCATCTTCTTGTTCTGACCGTGGGCTCCTTTCAGGCTCAGTCATGTACCCCATCCCTACCCAAAACAAAACCAACCACCCCCTGCCAGTTTCTGTGCAGCTCAGCTCTGCTCCTGTTTTGGTTTGGAGGGGCTGCTGTTATTCCAGCTTCTGGCTCTCATGGAAGTGCTGCCCACACCCTTCAGGCGGACAGAAGTGACCGCCTTCAGGCTCAACCAGCTTGCAGAATAGTGACAAATGGCTGGATCTGCACTCCTGAGCTGTGTGACAACCTCTAACTTGGCCAATTTGGGCTCTCGGTGGTGTGCTGGACACCTGGATATTGCAAACAGAGAGAGAGCAGGGCAGTTGTGTGTAAATTAAATGCATTGAACAAAGTATCCTGCACAGTGAGGTATGCAGGACTGTGCAGCCTTAGGATGACTTGTGCTCATGTGTGAGGTACAACTGCCTCTGCTGCTTCTGCCATTTGAGAGGTGTATAAATATTTTTATATATAATGATCAATTTTGGGTTACTGTCAGATGAGCTGAGTTTTAAAAGGAAGGCTTAAAAGGGCTTTTGGTGAAACTGATATAAAAACTGGTAGACTAAATCCTTGGGGCAGAGCCTGGCAGCTTGGGGACTTAAGCGATGATTTGTGGTTCCTTAATTTGTTCCAGGATCAGCCTGGTGCCCTTCAAGTCTGGGGTCTTAAGGAGGCAAAGACACTTGAGCCTCCTCTGGGCACCTCTCAAGGGAGAACTGCCCGTTTTAAACTTAAAAGCACCAAAACTGATTTTCTTGGAGTGGGCAATGCTGACTTGAACAATTTGGATGTCAAAAGTCAGTGTAAAAGAACAGTGCTGATGTTGGGGGTGTAGGGGGTTGCCTGAGCGGCAGCACAGCTCATGAGGACAGCCTACACTGAGAGAAAAAGTTAATTAAAGGACATGTAAAGGTGAGCATATGCCATTTGCCATGGGAATTGCATGGAGGAGTAGGAGCTTGGAGGTGTCTTGCTCAGTGCTGGTGTGGAACTAGGAGTTGCCTTTCAGACCGAGTGGATTTGTAGTGATGAATGTGAGGAATCTCTCTGGGGAGAGGAAGGAGCTCCCTACAGGCCAAAGTCTATAGCAGACACTTTCAACCATGGCAAGCCCCAGTTAAATCCCACTACAGAGCAACTGGATTTGTCCTGGTGACACCCCTCCTTGCTGGGAGGGATGAGGAGTGCCCAGGGTCTCACCCCACTGCTTTGGGCCCCAGGTAAAGAGAATGTGACCCAGCACCAGCACAATTTTCTGGCCTGTGCTGTGGCCACATGCTCTGAGCCTTTTGGCAGATGTGAGTGTTTGTTTAAAGCCACAAATAACTTCTTGAAGGAATGATCATTGGATAATGAGGTCCTGCTCTGCAGTCTGCCCAGGAAGGGGAAGATGTGTTGCCCTCAACCACAGTGATTGTGGCCTGTTCTAAGCTTTGTTCTGGAACTTTTACTGTCAATAAAACTAAATCTTAGTGGGCAGCAGGCTTGTCCTTCTACAAAAGAATTGTGTTTTTAATCTTCCAAGAACTCATCCTGTACAGGCTGAGATCTGGATCCCTCTGACTGTTCAGACCTGAACATGGCTTTGCCAACTCCAAAGTATGTGACAATAACAGCAGTAGTAACAAACTACCTCAAAATAGACCAAATACAATATGGTAAGAGATCTTTATTAAAAATTTGTACATCAAAGACTTAACTACTACATTTTAAACAAGAAATAAGATTTTACATATTACAAAAGATGTTATTCTTGAATTAGAAATAAATGTTATGAACACTGTACATGATACATCTGAGTTGTAAGAGCAAGAACAGGACTGAGTGCCTGAAAATGATATAACTTAATAAGAAAATGCACTCAATTCTTAGTATACAACATAATATTTCTGCAAAAATAGTATGTTAACTTCAGTCTGAAAATGCTGCCTCCCTCTGAGCAGTAACTATCAACAGTGTTCTCATGGACATTTGTACCCTGCCTGGTGATTTCCCATTTGGAGTTTTTCTTTGTTGGAGACACTTTGTTCCTATGGTCTATTTTTCTTAGAAAGAGCATAATGTAATTCTATGGTATAGTTAACACAATCTGCATACAAAAACCTGATGCAAAGCATTTCTCACAATGTCACTTTACCTCCAACCCAGATTAGAAAAAACAACTGTGACAGCACATAAATGTCTACAGAAATAGATTTTTATTTACCATTACCTTTTGTTACAAAGTAGTTAAAAATAAGAAATATATTTTAGCTTATCAGATAACCGTTACTTTGTGTATCATTTGTACTACATAATTTTTTTCTTTTTTGAGATTCAGTGGAGCTGCATTAGAATTTAAAATAAAAACAAAACAGAAGATCACTTTTAAATTGCATGATCTATTTGGCTAGGAAGGGTGTGTGAAGCTTTACAGTATAGTATGAACATACAGTTCTCATATAAAAGCATAGTATGTATCTAGTCCAAGGAAGGTAATAAAAAAAGATTTAAATCTTTATACAGAAAGTGACAATGCCCATGTTATACTATGGAACACATCTACTAATTTGGAATTACAGATGTAATGTGTGAATAAGGGATATCAACTTACTAAACAACTTCTTTTAAAAAAGAGAGCAAAATCTATAAATAAAAATAGTAAGTGCTTTCTTTCCGATAATATTCTTTGGCTGCTGCAAGTGCCAGTGGACGGTTATTGCAAACACTAAAAGGCATAAGGTCCCACGATGATCGTTAACCTCAGCACCGAGCTCGTGCGGTAATTCAGGCTGTTCACTGTCAGCATCTCCAGGTCCACGATGTGTTCCCTGGGCCCTGAGAGGGACTTCACCAGCACCAGCATTGCACTCACTGCGCTGGTTTGCTACAACAACACAGCAAAGCCCAGCTCAGTCCAAGCCACAGCAACTCCCAGCGGCATTCGTGCTGCTGTGTCACGTCTCTGTGCAAGGCTCAGTCTCAGCACAGGAAAGCACAAGGCAAGGGTGCTTTTAACACTTCGAGAGGGCCATGACTAATCTGACACCTGGCTGTGCTGCAGGGAAAACTCCACCTGACTGAGGCCCACAGGAATAAACTGCACTGCAAAATGTGTTCCTGGTTATGCAGACTCCCCCAGAGAATGTAGGAAGTGGTAATCTATCCCAGGACAGTCTTTGTTTTAACCCCATCTACTGGCTTTTAAAATAGAGAATAAGTAAAACAACAGCCCTAATCTCTTTAACAGTGAGGTAGTTTGTTCAGTGGAGGGAAAGTTAAAAGTCTGTCTTGTGGCTCATACTCCAGAAGTTGTGCTGTCCTTGTAAATGCTGGGAATTTTTGTTACTGGTGTGTGCCTATAGCTATCCCCATCTTGTTCTGTTTCAAAGCTCTTTTCCTAGTCTGGGGTTATGCTGCTGGTTTGTCAAACAGCTTTGTCTTTTCCAGATGACTATAAAAGGGTCAACTCCATCTCTCCCTTTGCCTACTAGAAATATTTTCTCCCCATGTCAAGTGAGCTGGGCGCACAGATGAATCCAAACCATCTGCTGCCAGGAGCCAGCCCAGCATTTTACTACAACAGTAGGAATAACTTCCAAATAAGCTTTTGTTTACCACAGTCCCCTTGCAGGAATAAACATGTGCTTCCTTATTTAAGGCCTGTGATTTCTTGTTGGGTGGCAACAGGAGATGGGAATTGTTACTCCAAGGGTCAGTCTGAGGGCCACACTGGGGTCTAACCCAAGTGGGACCTGTAGTGATCTTGTTTTTATTTTAAGCAAATAGCTGTTTGTATTTTGATGTGTAACCTGTAATCCAGTGTTTTCCCCTGGATTTGTTATGTCACAGCGAATGATATATGGATGAGTAGTTCCCTATTCCCACCTTGGGTAAACATGGTGTAAATGGCAATACCACAGCTTGGTACACTTGTTGGATGCACTATCAAAAGCCCATAATCCCCTGATTTGAAGGAAAATAATTAAACATTAAAACCTCCCAATTACTGTGTTTCTGGTAGAAGATTTTTGTGCTGAATCTGTTTTACTGAGTGTAAAGCCACATATGAAGGGAAAAGGATTTCCCATGAATTTGTAAATATTATAGGTGTTCAAGAAAATGAGATTTCTTCCCAAAAAACCCCTTAAAAAGCAGGTGTTCTAGACACTCCCATTCACATGTATCTACTTGAATGAATCCCACTAATAGGAAATACTGCTATCCCAAGAATTTTGAACTTCCTTGGTGTTTACTATGGGAAATAAAGGTTTAATTATGTCTCAACATAAAACCACTGTAAGTTGGCCTGAACTTAGCTTGGGATGGGGCACAGATTTCTAGAATACTGTTATTGATTTCTTCTTTTGCAAAATGAGAAATGTAATTAATGTAATCATACAAGGAGTCTTTCTATAATTGTGTCCCAAATGGATTTATCTGAGGTGTTGGTACAGAGAGGGGAGGACAGGGAGTTATTTTGTGTGAATCTGACATGGGTGTCCCAGGATTGCTAAATATTCCTGAGTTGAAAGAAACAGTTGGAGTCACAGTTTAGGGTTTTCAGGTAGCAAAGTAAAAGGCTTGTTAAAAACTGGAAACCAAGCACACTTAGTAAGGAAGCACCAAAAAGCTGTTGAACTTTGGGGTGTTGTGGAAGCCTTATGGGGACATTTGGGGTTGTCACAAGGACGGGGCAGTGTGGAGGCAGGGTCTGAGTGCCCCCAATACTCACCCTCAGGTAAAACTCTCCGTTCTCGTTGCCAGACTTGATCCTGAAGGTGTTGATGGTATTGGGATAGATGGTGGTGGCCTGGATCTGGAAGATGTCGGAGGGCACGGTCCTGTCGGAGCGGATGCTCATGTACTTGTACACCACTGAGTAGGGCAGCTCCCGGCAAATGGCATTGGATACTGGACACACGCAGCGGCTGCCACAGAAACAGGGGTAAGAGCACAGGAAAAGACATTAAAATACAACTTTATCATTCATTCTATCATGACCCTTCTTGAGGATGAACCTAAAACACAAGATTTAATTTTTCCCTTACTTCTCCGAGGTAAGGACGTAGGGCTCTTGACAAGGATTTCTGGGGTAACAACGGAACCCTCCATGGTAATTCCAGCAGATTTCATCCTCTCTGCATTCATTTGTGGTCTCACACTCATTTATATCTAGGAGGAAGCAGGAGGGATTGTGTCAAAGCAGATGGAAATGGGGTTGCTAGAAAGGTACTATAAAAAAACCTGCTGGTCTGTTGAAACCCATCAGCTTTCCATGTCCTTGTCCTTGTCCTGTTTTCTGGGACCCGGCTATAGAGGGTTTCTCTAAAGGGCAGAAGTGGAATAAACTTGCTTTTTGGGTGTTAAGTGAGACTGAATGTTTTTAGCTGACTGGAGATGCAATTAATCATATCTAATGTAACTGTGGAAATGCTGTCAAGTTTATAATTAGCAAAGAACGATTTTACAGCAGAAGGTGTCCTGGAGACAGAGGAAAAAGGTCTCAAGGAAGAATTGTATTACCTGCCTTTTGTATCTTCTCAGTTGTTATAACCTGGGTTTCATGCTCTAAAGTCCTTCATTAAGGACTACATTTTCACCAAAACAGCTTTAGAAGGAATAGTGAAAACTCATTTATTGTGCAAAGTAGAGCTGCTTTTTTTGCCTGAGAAAAGAACCCTGAAGGGAGGTGGGGACTGTGAGCCTTGCACTGTATTAATGCTCTCTTTCCTGTCAGTGCCAGAGCCCCACTGTCTACCGACATGGTCTCCTAAATTTCATACAGGCACAGAAAGGCTTTATTGAAATGTAATCTCTTGGAAGGCAGAAACAGGTTTTTAGATGCTCAAATCAACTATCCTGCAATGCTCAGTGCCAGCTGCTGTTCTTCAGAAAGGAAAGAAGTTAATCAGGATTTTGTAAGACAAAATACTCATAAAGAAGAGTTTTCTCATGTCTTCTGCCCCTAATTATCACACCTCTTTATTTCTAAAAATACGTTCTGTTAAATCTTGTTCTGCATTACAGAAGCAATAGTTCTTGCACTTAATATATTGTTCTGCAATATTCTCTAATAAGATGCAGAGACTTTAGCACCACTGAGAAAAAACCACAAACTTGAAAATCCTGGCATTTGGTGGCACCTGGCCAGAACATTTATTTTTCTACACACAAATTATCTAAGCTTCTGAAGGCTTGCATTTTTTTCTCCTTTATCAGAAGAAACATGTCTTTAATTTCTACTGTGACTGAATTTAGGAATCTCTCTGAAAAGAAACATGATATAAAGCCATGTTTCATGTCTGTAAAAAATGACCTGGATTTATTCCGGGATGTTTGTCTCAAATTTAGAGCCACTACCTTGACATCCAATACATGTTTGACCTGAGGGCTGCAAAAACTGAGTTTGTCCTAGGAATCCAATGACTTGGAGTTTGAGCTGAAGGATTCAAATGAGATTAGAAGATATTAAATGAATCATCAAGTGCTTTATCAACATATCTTCTGCTATCAGCACAGTAATCCTGTCATGCAATACAACCATTTAGCTAGCAATCACCCTTACCCTGAAGTGATATAAATAATGCAGGGCTGAGCCTGCCAAGGGGAGGGCACTTACCTTGGCATGTCCTGCCTCCTACTACCTGGTACCCTTCGGGGCACACACAGGAGAACTTCCCTGGCTCATTAACACACTGGTACTGACATATGTAACTTGAGGTTCTGCATTCGTCAGTGTCTGCAGAGAGCAAAAGAGCTTCATGTTATTGGCTTTTAAAATTTATTTACAGAACTAAATATAATAGCTAAATTCTTGAAAAAAAATCTAAGAAGAATTATCCAAAACCTGAAATGTGCTGCTTAATACCTTGAGAATGCAAGGGTGAGCTCTACTGGGATTTTGTTAGTAATCTTTCAAAAGAAGAATTTTGGATTTGAGGAAGCAGAAGCTAAATTAGATTTCAGAGCAGGTTTGGAAAGTAACTCTTGAAACTGTGTGTACTTGCAGTATTCCAAAATGTGATGACTTTGAGGAAAAAACCCACAGCTGTGAGATTAGTTAGTAAGGCAAAAATGTTGCCTTTGTACTTGTGCCCTATACTCATGGAGTAGCTCTCTGGGAAAGAGGGCAAGGTCTTTTTTTGCCTTCTAATACTGATCAGTGGATACCATTCTCCTGCTTCTTTATCCTTGTGTATCTGTCAGTCCCTTGTGAGGGAAGCCTGGTGTGAAACAGAACTGAACAGTGTGTGCCATCAAGAGGAAATGAATTTAAACCCAGCAAGAGAAGGGGTCGGCTTGGAAAGCACATATCTCCCTCCTCCTAGCTCTGAGCTGAGCCCAGCTCTTGGGCTGGGGTCCTTGGAGGCTGCATGCTTGCTGTTCCCTGCTCTGTTCAAATAGGATTAGGTTAAGCAGCTTGGCTTAGCTGAGGGAGCATCTGTGACAGCTCTTCCAGCTCGTTGGGGAGGGCAGTGGTGAAGGAGGGACCTCTCTGGCTTCAAGGCTGGTAGAAAGGATGTGGGCTCTAAGGGTGAAGTCATCATGTGTCCAAAAGGAGATTAGGGCACCCCTGTGGAGCCTCTGGCAGAGGAAATAAAGTGTGGATTGTATAATCATACAGGAGTCATGCTGTTTGTGTACACAGGCTGCAAAGCACCTCAAAAGCACACTTGTCGCTACCTTAAAATCAGGAATTGGAGGTTTTGTTTTCAGAGGAGCCTAACAACACGAAATTGCCCTTGTTTTTGGTGTGCATTCCTTTCTGATTTGTTTAATGATCATCAGCATTAGACCACCCACAATTCCAGGGAGTTTGTGCAATCAGGGTTCAGAAACCTCTTTCTTCCCACTTGGGATCTGAAGTGCAGCAATCTCTGTCCTGTTTTGCACTTGCTATAGAGAGATCCATTCCTACCTGTACCTGAGAGCAGCTGCAGCTACTCAGGTGTGAATTAGCCTCCTTTGTACCATAAAAAAAATAAATATCTTAAGGGTTTTGGCTACAAACTCTACCCACAGAGTGTTTCCACTCTGAGTTCTGTCCCTTAGCTCACAGAAAGGCTTCCAGGAAAGCAAAAACAAACAAAAAAATTGCTTTTCCAAGACAAAAAAAAGGTCTCACCTTCACAGTTGATTCTGTCACTGCTTAGCTCAAAGCCTGGATTACACTGGCAAATGAAAGAACCCAGGATATTGTAGCACTGCTGTGCACATGGGTTGTTGGCATCACATTCGTTTATGTCTGAAAGCAAAAATTAGATATTTTTCTAGTGTAGGTGGTAATTAGGCTTGGTGGATTAGTCCTTAGGCTGGGCCTGTTGCTCAGCAGAAGCTCAGTTGGCTCTATCAATGTAGATCTGCTGTTACTGGAGCAATGTTAGATCTGTGCTTTACATTCCATGTAAAAACCAGTATTTTTCCAGGAATGAGAGTTATTCTAATGTGTGATGAATTCTCCCAAAAATGTTTAATGTGGCTATTAATCTCCACATTCCAGCGCCTTTTTTCAGGTATGAAATGCCAAGTCTCTATAAATAATTTATATAAGGAACACATACTGATAAGACCTCTCAGCATGCACTGGTTAAGATTTATTTGAGCTATTTTTTACTCTGAAAATTTGTTCTTTTAAATTCCATTGCAATTATAACATGAGTCTTTGAGGCCAGTAGAGTTCTGCAGAGCTCTAAGGCCTAAACCATATTGGGGGAAGGTATTTTTCTGTGCTACATTTTCCATGGTGTTGTCCATCCCCAAGAACATTGTGAGGACACTGGTATGAGAAAATAAGCAATTTTTAATGGGAAGTTTATGTAAGTCTAATCACCTCTGGAATCTATAGTCCTTGTTTGGTACAGACTGTTGATTAACTGCTGCTCCTGTCAGTCTGTAGATTTTAAAGTGTATTCCCTTGTATTTTCCTCCTGCATGTTTTCAATTCATGTTTATGTTTATCAGATATCTCCATGAGTAGAGAGCTATGCTTGAAAAAAACCCTTTATGTTCATGGCTTATAAATGCCAGCAACACTGTAAATTTACAGATACACCTAAAAACTGACAAAGATGAGGCACTCAGAAAAAGGAAACTGATTAAGAGGATATGAATTCTTTGCATAATGAACCTCCTAGTCCTGAAAATGAATGATAGTAGGGGAAAACTCATCAGAAAGTCTTTTTCTTCCTCTAAGTTAATTTCTGGCAACAGTGCAAAGGATGTACATCATTCCTCCTCCAATACTACCAGGAGGAATGAATTAGGTGTCCAAAGCCCCAGTTCTGCTCATTTTCCAAGAAATATTGACCCATTTTCAATATAGGCAGAAGTCATGACACAAATGTAATGGTTACAGCTGTCAAGTGTTGCTGTGGCAGACGTGAGAGTTTGTATTGATGCAGCAACCATCCATTTATAAATCTTTTCCTTAAGCTTTCCTCCACTTTACCTGGTAGAAAAGTGCCTGATGAGGCTGGGAGGCTGGAAAGCCAGGGAAGGGGTGTTTGGTGAAGTGCTGAAAGAATCCACCTTCCATTTGAGCCATGGAAAGGGACAAATAAGTGACTTTTATCACGTGGTTCTGTTGTGTCCGTAGGCAATTTAAAAAATCCTATTATTTGGTGAGAACCAAGCAATTCCTGTCTCAGTGCAGAGCTATGCAGTGTGCCAGGGTGCTTGATGGGGTTTGGCAATGCTTGGAAGGGATGGTGGAAACTGGAAAAGGCAGCCTGATTTTTCTATGTCTATAATATAGATTTTATGTACACAAATTACGTCTATAAAGAACTAACCATCTTCATCACCAGTCTCTTGATTTTATAACCATTTTCTCTGTGCTTCTGCAGAGTTGCCTTTTATTATTACTCACATCCCTCTAGAACAGATGTTATGATTTCAAACTGGACATCAGTCTCAAAGCTTTACTGTGCAGCTTCCCTTAATGTTTTATTTCTAAGGGCAACATCACAGCTGAAAGGTCACTCTTAGTGACCCTTGTTTCAATTTTTAACTTTTTCTAGATATTCAAATGTGACCTAAAGACTTTCTTTACCATGTGCTGAGGCTAATTACCCTTAACTGCAGAGGTATAGTATTGATTCCTTTGATTGCCAGTTTTGGCCTGGGTCATGCAAACTGGGAATAATATCAGGAAAGCCAATAATACAGCAGAACTGAAAGAATAATTCAGTCTAGGATTAAATAGTGAATATAAGGCTTTAGATGTTCCTTGGAAATCTGCTGTGCCAACAAAATAACGGGCATTCAAGAAAGCTCTAAATTTTTCTCCAACCCTTCTGTAATTCTTGGATCACTCGCAGAAGAGCCTCTTAGTGCAGTCTTTTCTTGGTTGGTGTTTATTTCCTTCCAGTTTGTGCATGGCAGTTGTGTGCCAGTGTCTGTGTGTCTGGGGGAGCTGCTGAGGAGTCCTTACCTACGCAGGTGTGGTTGTTGGATGCCAGCTGGAAGCCAGCGTTGCACTGGCAGTAGTAGGAGCCGGGGGTGTTCACGCAGCGGTGGTGGCAGTATGGGGGCAGCGTGCATTCATCGATGTCTGGGGCATCAAAAAACACCAGTTAGTTCACATGGAAGCACAGCACTTCCCGGCTGCTCTCTCGTGTCTGAGCAAAGTTAATTGCACTTAATTAAAAGCAGGAGGAAAGCTTATGTGATCTGGGCACTGCTTCCATGGATATTACAAGATACGCTTTAACTTTTCTTGTAACCGACTATTTTGTAACAAGCTCTTATGCTCCTTGTCTTCACTGTGCATTCCAACTTTATTTTATTGACTCAGTCCTGCAGTAGTGCTTGGTCTGGTTTATTTTGTGTAGGTAAAACTCAATGTTTTGTTCAGCTTTCCCTGATCCCTCAGGATAAGACATGGTGCAGACCAACACAGCCAGTGCGGCTTGGAGTTCATTTTCCCAAAAACTCGCATGCAGCACTCCTGGCACATACTAAATCTTTTAAGCTCCATTAGGAACAGTCCAGATTTTATGTGCAAGTACAGGGGAATGGCAAGAATAGAGAATTAATGGGCCTGAAAATTGTGCTTCCACAGGGATCCCCAGACCTTGCCTTGCTACCCAAGGGTTTGCTCCCATTGCTCCCATTCCCCTGGCTGCCTGTCCTGGATACCTTCACATCCAGCAGCACCACACCTGGCTGTGCATCTTGGGCACTGAGAGCCTTCCATAGCCTCTCCCTGCAGGTCAGCCCTGCTTTTGAGGTGGAGCAGTGTGCCTTTCCAAGAGTCAGCATTCCTGGTGTGCATCAGAGCAGGGCTTTCACCTGCCTACTACACAGAACATGCACCACCCCATTCCCTTACCCCTCAGCATTTTAAAAGGCTTCCCTGCATTCTGGAGGAGATAGCCGCTCTGGTTTTGCTTGGAAAACATATTTTATTATTCCATTATCATGTGTGCAGTGGCTGCTAAAGCTTGGTGAAGAAATCTGCCATGCTCCAGGCTTGTACACAATGAGACATTTCAACGGATCAACACTCACACAGATCAGACCAGTAGTCACTGGAACAAAGAAAGGCACTTCCCATATCCATGCCAGATCTTGAGTTTCCTACCTCCAGCTGTTTCCACCATAGATGTAAAAACATGTTTAAAAAGAGGCCACGGCTTTTTTTTTTTTTTTGTAATGAGGAAAGTGTTTGTTTTAATATCAAGTGAAAAAACAATCTTTAGAAGTTAACCCTTTCTTTGTCAAATTTAGGGCTGAATTTAATGGAGTGTTTTGGATGATTCTGAATGAAAATGTTTATGCTGGGAAATTCCTGACTATCCATACAGTAGCAATTGTCACTGTAACTCTTGTTGCAGAGAGAAATTTGGAAGTGGAAATGGAATAAATTAAGGAGGCACAGTAGATTTTCATCCTTGACTTTTACAGGACTAAGCTCTTATAATTAACTTTTAAAAAATAGGATTATACATATGAGCAATGCTTTGATATACTTATACACATAAATGCTTTCAGAATCTGGCTCCTATTCAGTGGGAATTTTCCTTGTGGGATTAGGCACATCAGCTCTGGGCAGATCTAAGGGCTGAGATTCATCTAATCAATTGGGCCAACTCTGTTGAAGTGATGCTGGAAAACAATTCATTCTCCCTGCAGTCATGCATTTCAGAAAAGACTCATTTGGCAATATGTGAACAAGCAAATTAAAAACAATTAGGAAAAAAGTCAGAAACTGTTAGTGAATTTAGATTAAAATCAACCAGTTGTTTAAAATGTCTCTTTTTCTCCTTCTACCTTCAAGCCAAAATAGTCTGGAAAAATTTCTTTCAAATTTGAGAAACATTTCCTCCCATATGGAGAACCTCTATCAAGATCTGGCCCCAAGAACATTTTCTGGCTAAACTGTTATAAAATCCCTAAAGACAGGCTTTATTCTGAAATGCTGACAGTACTAACTGTTGGGATGTACTTGTAATTTAGGTCAGTGTGTAATATGTAACACAGGTGTTACTCTTGGTTTTGACCTAAATAGGAGAAGGGAAATTTCACTTTGCAGGCCTCTTAATGGATAGATTTAGATGCATAAATATGTTCACATTTAGGTATAAGGGTCTATGACTCATTTCTTCTCAGTTCTGTCCTGTTTCCAGTGAGAGTTTCATTTAGGACCATGGGTCCTAATATCAGAAATGCTAATACCATGGGTCTTGATATCGGAAGCGCTGTTGCATGGCAATAATATAACTTACCTGCTATATAAGAAATCCAAATAAATCCCAGATATTAAAAAAATCCCAGTTATTAAAAAAATACATGATCTTCCAAAACTATTCATCTACCTACATTCCAAATTACTTGTCCTACCCCTGCACAGAGAACTGAGAAAAATTAGATACACCTGTGTTTACACCAATTTGACAGTTTGGGGCCTGAACCACATCTCTTAGGAAAGAGATAAGAATTTTTGGGTTTATTTCTACAGCCCTTGGATTGGAATCCTGAAGAAAGAGCCATGCCCAGAAACTGAAGTTATTTCAGGTGTGCACTAAAATCTTCTCAGTTTCTTACCTGTGGCCTTAGCAAGAAGAGAAGAGATTAAAAGTAAAAATTCTAAAAAGAAAAAAAATTAAGAATAAAAATTTAAAAATTCTTATACACTTTGAAATGCAGGATCCCTGAAAGAGGAGAACCTCGAGTTCTGTTGAGGAAAAAACCTCAACCCCAAACGCTTTTCTCCTAAGCTCCATAAAACCAGAGCAGTGTCTTAGAAGAGGCTGTCTTGAATATCACCTCCTGATGCATAGATGTGACTCTCTTCCTTCATAGTTGTGTTTATTATCTGACAAAACCAAGGCTTAAGGCTGGAATGCCTCTTGAAGCAATTTATCTATTGAAATGGTGATTAAAGAGGTGTGAAATGCAGGCTGAAGGAACAGGGGGATGGCACTTTGGCATGATGTCCCCACCTAAGGATGGGACAGAAGAGACGTTTGCCCTGCTCTTGGATTTAATTCCATGCTATGCATGCATGGCTCCCTAGGGTGCCAAAGCTTATCTTGGCACAGAGAATAAAGCCTGGTCTGTTTTAGAGGCTTCAGCTCTCCTGTACCTGCATTCAGAGTTTCCATCTCTTTGATTTGTGCTCATTAAGCTGAGTCCTGGAGCAGAGCTGGGAGCTGGGGGAGGGAGTGCTCTGTGCCACTGGACCTGAAGCTCAATCTCAGCGGAAAGATGTGCTTTGGTGCTGTCAGGGGCTCGTGGCAGTATCTGGGACGCTGGGCAATGCCCCAACACAAACAATCACACGATGGGAACTATTAGCAAACCTCAGCTTGTGAACTCCAAGTGTTGATTATCCTTAAAATAGCTCCTAGTCCCATGTTTTAGTGATTAATTACTGTGGTAAAGTGACTATTCCATTGCATTCCAAAGTGAGACAGCTGTTTCACACCACACATACTCATCTGCTTTGTGACCAATATGAAGTTTGCAACTGTAGATAATGAAAGAAAACCATTGAATGGAAAGCAACACTTACCAACACATTGGTCCCCTCGTTTCTGGTAGCCTGGAAGGCACTGGCAGCTGAAGGACCCTCTTAAATTAACACATACTTGGTCAGCTCTACAATTGTGGGTTCCAGTTGCACATTCATCTATATCTTTATAAAAAAAGAAAATAAGTACAATATTAGTAATTAAATTTACTTGAAGTATTTACCCTGTGGAGATGCTTTACACATCTTCAAGCTACCTATAAATGCAGGCAGAAAAGTTCAGATGCACTCCCAAGATGTCATCTCAACAATTGCAGCTATCAGAAATCTGGTAACATTTTAATTCTCATACACTGCCTTTGTAGATGTTTTCAGATATGGTTATTTTGAACATTTGCTTGTCAAATACCATTAATATTTTGTACTTTTCAGTCTAGAATTTTCTGTAAACTTCTTGCAGCTTCATCATATTTGAATCATTTGCCTGTTTTGTTTTGCTTTGGTTGTTTTCCCACGCTGGTTGGATGTTTCATGCTGAATTACTTCAGAAAATTTCATCAAATGTAGTTCAGCTCTTTCTCAAGAAGGAGAGGAGTTAGAAATATGTTGTTTTGCTGGTACTAAAAGGACTCTGATGATCTCTTGCATGGTTCCCGTGCTCCATGCTTTGGACAGGGACTTGGAACTTGGTATGTGGTGGCCTTCTCATTAGGAAGAGATCTGCCTCTTGTCATTCCCATGAAAATTCCCCTAATTCAGTCAATCTGTTCAAGTCTCTGGAAAAAGTTTACATATGTTTGTATTTGCACAGTACAGCTAAAACTGCAAGTTCTAGCCCGATACTTTTCAGAGTAATTCAGGCAGCTTTTAGTTTGCACTCAGTGCAGGTTTATACAAGTATAAAAACAGCATTTTCATTTTGCCTGCTCATTATGACTGCTGGAGGTACTTAATTATAATTAAACTGCATGTGCTGACAAATGAATTACAATTTGCTTTCTCATCTGAACATCCAAAACTTTGGAGAGCTTTTTATTGTAACATGACACAGTACAGTGAGATGACTTTTTAATTTTGGCATTGTACACTACACAATTTGGAGACTCCAGGCTGAATAAACAAATTCCTTAAAACTTATGATCTCTAGTTTACAAATCTCAGATGACCTCTCTATTTGTATAGGCACTAGGGATGTTAGAACATCACCAGTGGCAGATTCTGGGTGGTGCTTTGGAAAAAATGATGGATTCTTTCTCATAACAAATGAAAACAATTTAAACCACAAGATTCAATAAAAAAATAAACCATCAACAGTTTGAATTAATTCTCAACATTTACCCTTTCCCCAAATATCCAAATATTTTACATACATCTTCCCTTTTTTTGACAGGGAAGCTAAAGGCCTTTTATGTTAGGCTCTTTGCATTTTTGCACAATGTCAGTCCTGAAGCTGCTGTGCTGGTGCAGGATTTACTAAGCTCACTGTTGTGTCATTACAACACAAAAAAGACGTTCCAGTGTGTGAAGACTTTTGGGAACTACAACTGGCTATCTCCTGCCACCAACATCAGGCAGCTTAAGGCAAGTCTTTGCAGGGACCTCATGAGCTTTGTACTTCTGGTTCCTACAAAAGCTGGAAATAAAATACTTGTACAATTCCAATCCTTTTTGTGGCGGACTGTGCCGGAACAAAGAAAGTTTATTTCATCTTTAGGAGCTTCATATATGAGTAAACATGAGTTGCCTTTTAAGATGGATTAGTTAAAATGCATTGAATAATAAGCTACTCCAGCTAAAATGGTTCATAGATTTACTTATGTACTTATGGTTTTTGGCTGTTCCTGATGGTAAGTTCAGCTGGACAGAAAAAACAATTATTGCCTGCTCACTGCTTCCCCATCTGGAAACCCTCAGAGGGTTTTGATGTTCTGGCCAAGATCTGGGTTTGTAAAAGGTGTGGGAAGTGAGGCAGCCTCCTGCCTTCCCTAGGGAAGGGTGGTAAAGTTGCCATGCTTGGAGTGGGTCTGCACCCACCTGTGCAGGGAAGTCAGTGTTGGTGGTCTAAAGGTTGTGTTTGAGGGAAATATGGCAGGAGGAGAACAACAGGCACCTGGAAAGGTTTCAGTGCTGGCATCTCCAGTATTGCAGCAGTTACCGATGTGTCCTACTGTTGTGACTGATACAGGGGTGAGGAAGTGAGTGAAGACTTCCATGCTGAAAGCAGTGCCAAATGTGGATTGTGTTGGTGCAATCCCAGAGCAGCCCAGCCCTTGTGGAATATGGGAAGGAGCACTGGTGGATTTAGCAATGATGCTGCAGGTCTGCCTGTGAGTGAGGCCAGAGAGGAGGCTCCAGCTCTTGGCACTCAGTGTGACCCAGATTACTGTCCATTACAGAAATAGTCTGTTTCCTAACTGTCCAGAGAGTTACTGGAGAAACAGAGGTGTGGGAGTCATCAGAAGGAAGCAGCAGCAACACTGGGGTTTCCTTGGCATATGGCAGAGTGGCTCCATTTCTCTCTGAGGTGGGAGAGGCAGAGTTGTTTATTTACCAATGCACACCTACGTCTCTGCCCGTGGGAAATGGCACCATCCTATACTGGAGACTAGAGATTTATTTGGGATTCCCACAATGTGTTTGTGGCTCTTGAGTGGGTAGGTTGTCTATCTGCAGTTCTTCAGGCTCTGACCAAACTCAAGTTTCCAGATTGTTTTCCCAGTTATGTCCCCCTGTAGGGAAATCATTCACTCCTGGGTCTTCGTTCCATTGTCATAAGGACTTATTTTGCCAGTTGAAATCAGACTTTTCCAATCCATTAAATTCCTAGCTTTACCATGACTCTCACAGTGCCCTCTGAGCTGACAGTGATTTTGAGGTTCCATCAAATCCTACTTTTAGTCTGTATCGAATATGGGAATGAGATGGTAGTTATACAAAGCACATATTCTTCCCTAAATTCTACCACCTCATTCCATTTGATGTTTCTTGACAGAATCCCTGGGCTTAAGTGGGAACAGTAAATGAGGCATTGGGAATCCAAACTTTTGGTTTCTGCCTGGTGCAGACACCCATGGCCATGATTTGGTCTCTGAGAAGACACTGCAATCTGGGACAAGGGTGTGATACAGGAACATCACAGAGCTCACCAGTTCTAATCCTGAGAGGAAGATAAATTTATCTGACCTTTCCTCTCTAGCACGAATGTTTAATAATGTGTTACGTGCATGTGTATTTATAATAATTAAAAAAAATTAAAACAAGGCTCTCCACTGCACAGACTTGTCCCTCTGGGGAGAGGGTGAGAGAACAAACATGTGACAGATGTTTGTCATGTTGCTTAATGCGCTACTGGAAAGCACTCAAGATACCACAGTGATGAGTGCAGTATAAGAAACAGATCTAGAGAGGAAAATATGGGGCTTTTACAAGCTCATTCTTGAGCATCTTTTCTCTATATCCTCTTTTCCAAATTTAGTGTCATCATGATAAAGTTCATCTCCAAAACCGTTTCAGCAGCTCATTCCATACCTGAGGTTTCTGCCTTAAGCAAATATCTTGCCTGATAAGAAAACACCTGAAAACACTTCCAAATAATTCCTCATCAACTTTGTTTAAATTTAATTTCTAGATGTTGTACAAGCATTTGTTTGTCTCGGTGAGACATACAAATTACACCAGTAACTAATAATGAAAGTGATCTGCTCTTTTTTTTTTTCTTTACATTTTCTAATCTCAGCTAACATTTCTAAAGGTTGTGCTGTTCACTATACATAAACAAGAGCTGTAAGTTTGTATTAGGTAGTTAAAAAACCTGAATGGTGTTTGATTATCGATGCATGCAACCTGTGAAATATAGGTTAATTCTTAAACTCACTATAGTTCTGAGTCTGATTGATGACATTCTCAGATTTTTATTCCCAGTCAATTTTCCTCTGTGGAAACAGAGGACAGTTACATCCTGTGTAGGTGGAAAAATTCCTTTGAAATAGTCTGGGTGTCTTTAGTAATCCTTTTGCAGATCAATCTTACTTGAAAATGGAGCTGGGTTACCTTCAGTGTCCTGATCATTGTAATAACTGAACTCAGGTAATTATGTAATCTTTCCATAGGCCGCATAAAATCAAACTTATTAAGGGATTTATTTGTACTTTTGTTAGAAAAAAATATTTGCAAAATGGGTTCAGATCGAGTACTTTAATTTCTGTATGTTGTTCGTAAGTGTTACATCCAGAATACTGCACTGAAAGGATGTGACAAGTTCTGAAGTCGAGGATTTGCAAAGAACAGAATTCAGGTTCTCTGAACACTTTGAATTCAGATCCATTAAGCATCATGACAGAGTGTTTAATCTCATTCTGTTTTTCCTGCAGGCTTGTGCTTGGTCAAACCTTGCTGTGCCCAGAATGGGTTGGGTGGTGTGGTCCTTTATCAAGTTGCTGTATAAAATCATTAAAGTCAGGGTGAGAGTCTAAGGAGAAGTGGGGCAGAAACACAACAATTAAGGACACCATGTCTCAATTAAATGACTTGTGAGCTCCACTGCTCTTCCAGAAATGTGGATGGAAGTCCTCAGCTGTGCTGTGGTAAACAGGGCCTTCAGACACCAGTGACTCACCCTGATGTAAATACTGCCTTTGGCAGAGATTTCAAGGGCTGTTCTAGAAAGTTCCTTTTGGAAGACTTTGCCATCCATAACTCTCTGTGAGTTAAGAGAATGCTTTGAGTTGCACAGGCAAGCATCTGAGGTTTGCAGGGTGCTACAGCCATGGTGTGAGAACCATGGAGGGCAGCAGAACTCGCTCCTGTGTTCCTTCAAAATATAAATCAACTTGCATTTCATAGTTTTAATTCCACAAGCCTCACTAATGGCTATACCCACTGATTCCCTTATTTTCCAAAAATGTGCCCACACTGCCTCTTGAAGTGATTGACACAATTCTGTCCCTCCACTGCTGACTTTGGCAGCCTACACTGTATTTCAACCATCAGTTGTGTACAAAAATTTTGCCTGACCTGCTTTTTAGCTATGGTTTTCCCTAATCCTTGTGTATGGCTCCCTCTTTTAGAGGTAGTTTTTCTGCTTCTGTCCTGCACTCCATTCTCTCAGGCTCTTATCTAGATCCTTAAAATTTTCTTGCTAGTCTCTCTTTCTGAGCTACAACTCTGGCTCCATTCCCTTCCCGCTGTGACTCACTTTTCCCAAACCCCCTGACTCATGCTGCTTGCTCACTTATGCAACAGCCTAATCTCTGCAATTTGCTTCGTATCATTAGAAGCAGCACATAAAATCAGGAGATGTATTTCACAAGGGCTTCAGACTTTTAGAGAAAAAATGCTATCCACATCCACATTAATCTTATTTAAGCCACTTGAAGCTTTTCTCCTCCTTTCCAGCACCTACCTGTATGTTGCGCTCAGAGCTGGAGAAATGTTTTCTTAACCAACACAAGTGTGTCTTGCTCCTGTGACTGAAGTGTTCAGCTTCTTGCTGCTCACTGGCTCTCAATATATTGCAATATATTACAGCATCTTGCACTTTGTGTACATCCTCCTCTGTCCAAACAAAATGTTTCCAGGTTGCTTTTCTCTACCCTGGTCCATAGCAATCTTAATATTCCACCACATAAAAAAAATAAGGCTCTTAAAATATTTAATAGGATTGAAATTCTTATTTCTGTTCCCTCTGAGAAGCATCAATGGAGCAGTTTCTAAATGGTTCATAGAAATCCAAATCTGTGATGGTCCCACCGATGTCAGTGTTGCATTTGTTGTGGACCACAGCGAACCTGTTCTCAATTTGTTTTGAATGTTAACCATAAATATTTTACTTAATGCGTTTAAATTTTTTGAGTTCTCAGTGTGACTGAGGCCAGAAAATGACTTGGTCTATTTTTCTAATGGATTCATCTGAAGAGCAAACATCAGCTCCCACGTCAGCAATGGCACCAGACAGTCTGATATCAGACACACAGTGATCTGCATGGGGCTGCAGCATCACTGACAATTTACTCAACCTCAGGGTTCTGTCAAAACTTTCCCTTTCTGCCCACTTCATTAACTTTTATTCTGTCTATAAGATGTTTTATACTGGCATCTTTCAGAAATAACCACCTGAAGATAACATAGTTGGAAAAATTAGACGTCTATTGTTCATCCCTGAGTATGGGCTTATTTTATTTGACCAAATTAAGTATTCTGTCCATTATTTATGTTTCTTATATTGTTCTTGCAACTGAAGCGAGGCTCACTGCTATGTTGTTTCCTGGATCCTCCCTGATCCTTTCTTACACATAGGAACAACATTAGCAACCTCCGAATTCCCTGGTTCCCTTCCCAGCCCTAGCAAGCTATCAACAATTTCTGTCAAAGGCTTTTCTATTTCCCTTGCTACTTCCTTCAACATTTGCAATGTTATTCATCTGGGCTGGGTGCCCAGACAGCTTTTAACTCATTGGTGTTGGGAGGTTGTGCTTTGTGGTGGTAGAGCCCAGCATAAGATCTGTTACATAACATCAGGGCAGAGGGCAGCAGGAGATTAAATGTCTTGAGAAATTTCCCATTCCTGGAGCCGCAAAACCTGCTAGTGCAGAGACCTTCACTCCAAGTGCTGTCACTGTCCAGTGGTGTCATGAGGGTCCCTCTCTAATTCTGCACAGCTCTGAAGCAGCCCAAAACCTCCCCCTTTTTTACTGTTTTTTCCTTTTTAAATTTTCCTTTGCCCTTTCATGTGAGGTATATTGGCCTGATTGCCCTGGTAACAAGTTTTCACAGTTGAGTGAAGGTAACCTGCACAAATACTTGTTTGCACAGGAAAAAGAGACGTGAGAGCCAAGACCTACATTGAAGCAAATAGGTGAGGTAGAATGTTTAAATTAATGAGATTTTCCTGAAAAACGGCATGACTCCTTTGGTGTGCTGAAATGTTTCCCCTCTCCAGTTTGAGAGTGCAGCAAAGCAAGTTACTTGTGGATTCATCTCTTACTGCTCCTGGATGTCATGGCAGAATACAAGAGAAGCAAAGCAAAGCATTGATGTGGTAAATGTGCAAAAAGATAATTGAATGCACTGCAACTCGTGTGATTTTTGTACTTGGACTGCAAAAGTGTGAGCAACCTCTGTGGATTTGGGCAAGTTACCCAAGCACAGTGATTCCAGGAATAGGAAGGTACAGGAAAAGCATCCTTCTATTAACAGAACAGAGTTAAGCTGTCATAAGTGAGCCTGCCCTGCAGTTTTCTGTCACAATTATCTATTGTCTCTGGTATGTCCAAAGCAAATTGACTTATCACACAGAACAACTCAATAAAGGAGTGAGCCATATCTTTCAGCACTAGAACATCTCCCACATGCTTGCGAGTGGCCGGCAGCTGAGAAGGGATTAAAAATGAATGAAGCTTTGAATGGATGCATTTGAAAACACATTTCTTCCTTTCTCCTGCTCTTTCCCTCCATGTGAGATGCTCCTTCCCTCTCAAGCACACACCAAGCATTCTAGGAGGTGCATTGCACATGGGAAATGGCTCCTAATTCCAAGATCCTTTGGAATTAGATGGATACACCTCATTAACCAACCACAGCCAAATTGAATTAAATGAATGTGACACATAAAACATTGGTCAGGTAACACAGGGATTAAAATGATCACTGCAAGTGAGAGTGGTATGGCTGATATGGCGTTAGTCTAATACAAGGCCACAAATTGTTCCCAAAAGGATTTTCTATCCAATGTTACTTCAATGTGTATTGTTAAAATAAGAACATGAACAATAATATGTCCTTGTGTTTAAAGTTTCTCAAAGGGAAGAGCACTTTAATCCCCCAATAGAAGACCACATTGTTAACTATTAGTCTTCCCACTCATCAAAAAGAAAAGAATTCCATGATTTTGATTAATCTAGATTATTTTAAAATTTTTATTATTGACTTAATTTTTGCTGTAGCCATAAATGGAGTCATTACATTCCACCAATTCAGAGCAAAGAATCTGCAAGTCTCTGAGTGCTTCAAAACATGAGTTGTAATAATGGTAAACTTTTTGATTTACATTTTGCAATAGCTTATTTTTACTTTCAGTAGAGTATTTCCTGCTGTTGCTTTCTTGTGATTTTATGCTAGAGGTCCAACAACTTGTGCTTTTTGGTTCATGCCTGCCCAAGTGAGGATCACCCACCCATGATGACCAATACACTTGGACTGTGCTCAAAAACAACAAGGGTGGATTAAACTATTCCATTATTGCAGATGAAAGAGTTTACCCCGACATCTGGCATATCATCTTCAAAACTGATATGGAACATTTCCATAAATTCAGCTTAACATTGTTTTTGTGAGTCTTCCAAAGTATTTTTAATATGAAGAAATAGCATGCAAACTAATTTCCTATTTGAAAGTAAATGTCTTGTTCTTATTTCTAATTCACACAGTTATTAAAAAAAGTAAAAAATAAAAAGGATGTTCACTTAGCTTTAAGCATGCTGGTTTGTTTACTTAAGTTAATGGAAAAGCTAGTCCATGTTTGATGTAAACCTGCCCCTTTGCTTGAAAGAAAACCAAACAACTGCTTATGAATTATGAATATCTCCTAATACTTTCCAGAATTATCTGAAGGATGTATTTTTTTCTTAATTATGTACACTTGAAAGTTCCAAGTTCCCTCTTCATTTCCATTTTGTTTATTTCTCTCCTTGGAAACCTCATAAGCATTTTCCTTTAGCTAGGCTTGACTGAACAAAATATCACTGCTACAACCTGTAATATTGGGGAAATCAAGGCCTGAAAGCTCATTGTGGTTTTTAATTAGGAAGTTGAAGCTCATTAAAGCTTTGCAAGCATTTACACAGCACTTACACTGGCAGCTGCTAGATCCCTGCAAAGGAAAATATAAATATCTACCCAAAAAGTGAGTTCAGGGCACACTTCAAAAATCAACTTTCATTCTGAGACAGCTCAGAGAACAGCTCCTGCAAAAAATGTTGCTTATCTTGTATGCTGGCATGCCTTCCACTGGTTTAGTCCCAGCCAGAAGTACCGGAACCTGATTTTGGGGGTTTTTTGGTAGTGGATCAGAGCAGCTCTGCTGACACGAGAAACAAGGGACCTTTAGAAGGAACTTCAGATGTAGGAGAAGTGACTTAGAATATTTGATATGAGACCAATTTTATCAATACCATCTCATTCCCCTTCAGCTTTTGCAGGCTGAATGAACCTTTTTAGGAATTCCAGTTTCCAAGCTGAGAACTTTTAAGTTCATATCGAGTTCAATAGCAACCCTCCAAAGGAGAGGGCTTATCTAAATGATGATATTGTTTTTAGCACTAATCATGCTATCTGTTGGCAGTACCAACATGCTGCAATCTCCACAGCTCCCCACATAAATAAGTAGATTCCTGATGCTGTTCCAGCTTCAGAAATGCCTTAGAAGGCATTATTTAGTTCTGAATTTTTCCTATGTGGTTATGTGACTTTTAGCTAAACATACTTTTAGCATGTGGCTGGATGTACCCACAGATTCTAGTTTTGAAGAAATGTATCTAAAACGTGTTATTGGCAGGCACTGGGCTGTGAAATAGAAATGGTTAAAAACATTTCTCACTTTCACGCCTTCTACAACTTTCAAATTATAGAAGAATAAAGGCAAATTATGGAAATAGTACTTTAAAAAAGACACATGAGTCGATTTGGTCCAAAATATACTCTAGGGATGGGAGGGGACTGGAAGAGCTGGGATAGGAAAACACAGTGTTCAGGTTGCACAGTTCAAGTGAAGTGAAAGGGTGTGCAGAAGTTAAGGTTTCTGTGGCAATATAAATTTAACTATGCCAAAAACAAGCAGTGTTAGACAGCTCTGATCTAACAAAACCATCAGGAAATGGATCTTATAAATTTTTGTTTGTCTGTTTTGCCCTCAGAATTCTTATTAACTGCCTCCTCCTTAGAACTTAAGTGGAAAACTCAATTTTCCATGTAAATCTTCACATGAAGAGGGCTTAAAACTGAGTTTGAAGTTTTGAAAATACTTTGTTTGCAAGAGAATAGATACAAGAGGTGGAGCTAGGCAGGATCAAAAGTGAGGCAGAGGCACAGGGGGAAAAGAAATCAATCCTTTAAAGAAAAAGAAAAAAAAATTGGTATGGATACTAATGAAGGAAGGAAAATGAACATGGGAAAAGCAAGACAAGAGCCATGGGGAGGTTGTGGAAAAGGGGAGATGGATGAGAGGGGTAACTGAAATAAGCTGAGGGTGTGCAGTCCACTGAAGCTAGTAAGTTATAGTGGTGTTTGGGAAGTATTTGTTGTTCTTTCAAAAACCTGACAAAAAATTCTGAAAACTGAAAATTATTATTATTTTTGGCCCCACTCTAAGATTTTTCTGGGGTTTAGCCACATTTTTTTTTTCTGTGTTTGGGAACAAAAAAAAAAACCACCAAAAAAGACTTTGTTCTTTCAATGAGTCAGTAATAAATAAAAACGAACATTCTAAAAACCAGAAGTTTCATTGGGAAGAGAGAGCTATTTTTTCTTCCAAATTTCCTTTGCCTTAAAATTGGGATGTGCTCTGCTCTCAGGCTGAGGATCTGCCTTCCCAGCTGCCTTTAAGCAATAAAGTAGAAGTAGCAATTGAGACAGCTTTTCTCCTTTCTTTTTTTTTCCCCTGGTGTTTGGCTGGGAAGTTACATGGGTTTGCCTCAGAATAGATGCTATGCTACCATAATCCTGGCACTTTTCTCTGCAAATGAGATTTCAGCAGTGTTTCCTAGAGTAAGTGGAGAACTTCTGAAGCATCCTGAACATCCAGCTGCAGGGCTGGCACGAGGGGGAAGTGCAGCAACCTGCTTTGTTTGCCTGAGCGTGTGATTTTTTTCTACTTTTTTTTTTTTTTAAATACCTTGTGATCTTCACAGACTCCTGGCAAAGCTTAAAAGATTAGTTTGAGAAGGGAGTGGCTATAATTAGTTTAGAAAATAAATAGCAAAAAGTAGGCCAAATACCAGTAAAGTTCCAGTTTTAAAATATAAAACTAACACACAACACTGCTGACCTGGAAAGGTCACATGAAGTGGGAGAAAGGATGTATTTAGAGTGATTGCCAGGCAGGACGTGGGATCTCTCACTGACTTGGCAGTAGATACTTCAGCTCTATTTGCTGTTTCTAATGCTCCTTATTTGCTAAGTTCTTAAGTTTGACAAGATCCATGCTCTATTTGTCAGTATTTACATGGTATTAAGCAAGTGTGTAAATCCATTCCGAGGGTAACCAAGGCCTACCCCATGTGCTTTTCCTGCTTCATCTTTGGATATAGACAGGATGCTCAGAAACCTGGGAAAAGGGAGGCTTGGAGGGGGTTTTCCTTTGGGGATTGCTATCAGATAACAAGGTTATGTGTGACTGCAAGTTTAAGCTTGCTAAATCTGGTGGAATAGATTCAGTGCTTCCAAATCTATCAGTGTGAGAGTGAGGAAAGAAATGACTGCTGAAATGACAATAGAGATGTTAGAATTCCTTCAGAAGAAGCAGGAAGGTTTAATGGAAATGTAAAGATGTCAGCATCTCTCTCTATGGCCTGACTTTAGGGCTCTTGGCAAGCATGGAGGAGAAAACCCAACGTAGCAGATAAATAATTGCTGCCACATCATCCCAGCACATCATCATCACTGCTGGATGAGATGAAAGGTATTTGCAAACCAGAGGCTGCCAGCAGAACACAGGCAGCCCCAGCTTGATCCAGGTCGAGCTGTAATCAATAGGAGCCTTCAGCTAAACCAGAGCCTGAAGAGTAAACTGACTGCTTCTTGAAATGCCTTACACGGTGAGCTCTGTAAAGCAAAGCTGGAGCTCAGCAAGAGTGGGGCATGGAAGGATGCAGTAGAGTTTTGCTCCACACGTTGTTTGATGGGCTTCAAAATTATACTTTCCACTGACAACTGAAGCCCCATTTTTCATTCTCCCCCTTAAATCTCCCACTTTTCTCCTGTTTTTCTTTCCCTATTCCTTTGGGTTCTGCCCTTCTAATTTTTCAAGGCAGAGAATGTGCCTTTGTTTATGAAGAGCAAGGCGAGTTTATGGCACCCTATTCATTATATTTATGAATCATATCTAACTGAATTTTTCCCATAGCCCAAAGGTGGCTGATTGCCCAAAGGCACTGCTCCTAATGCCTCTGTTTTCTATTTATAAGGTGTATTTTAGTTTACATCAGAAGCTGAGGGAAAGACTTCTGCTTGATATCACTTATGCCAAATGAAACCCACAGAGAAACCTTGGCCAAAGAAATTCTCTACAAAAGTTGTCCGGGCTCTGTAATTTTGTTCATGTGGGTGCATGGTAGTATACACCAGCTGCCAATAAAAACACTCTAAAATAGATACAGCCCAGTGCAAGTCTCCAGATGATCTTAAAATGTACAGAACACAGGTAAGGGAGCATGGAGAGACAACCAGGCTTTGTCAGAACACAGCCTGGTGAGAAAATCAGCTTTTGCAAGGTGGTCGTGAGAGAAGCAGCTCCTCCGACAACCCCAGCTACTCCCTGTAAGTTGATGAAATTCCTGAAAGAACACTTTAGAACTAAATTAAAGAAAATTGTTGCTTTTGAAGCCATTTGTGGTTGTGACCAAGTGTGGGCACTCCCCAGAACGTGTTGATGCTCCGTGAGCAGCAGAGCCAAGGACAGGGAGAAATCAACCCCTCCAAGGAGGGAACATTGGTCTGGGCCATTGCTCCACCTGGATCACTGGCAGGGGTTGGAAAGCTCCACCAGCACGGAGCCAGAACATAGGGAAAAGATCTGTGGGACAATCATTAGCACCAATGCCTGTCCAAACCAAGCTTCTTGCCTCTGGAGAACACCAGGGAATAAAAGGAATTGGCTTTGCAGCTACCGGGGGGAATGGAAGGAACAGGCCCTGACAGATTTACTGGACAAGTTTTTTAAGACTTTATGGCTTTAAATGCTTCTCTTGCTTCTGGCCCCAGGAAGAAAGATGAGTGGGAAGCTTTAGAATATAGAATGGCTTGGGTTGGAAGGAGTCTTAAAGCTCATCTAATTCCATCCCCATGTCATGGGCAGGGACATCTTCCACTATCCCAGGTTGCTGCAAGCCCTGTCCAGCCTGGCCTTGGACACTTCTAGGGATGGGGCAGCCACAACTTCTCTGGACAATCTGTGCCAGGGCCACATCTCACAGCCAAGAATTTTTTTCCTAATATCTGATGTAAACGTACTCTCTCAATGCAAAGAAATAAATTGCAAAAAGTCCCTCTCCATCCTTCTTGTAGCCATCCTTCCTGAAAAAGCATTGAGGACCTTTTTCATCCCTTTTTTTTTCCCCCCAAAGGTTTTTTGCTTGGTTCTCTGTGTGTTCCAATCCCTTCTTTAAAAGGCATGAGATCCCAGATCTTTATGCTCTTGCATATGGAATGTATGAGCCAAGTGCCAGGGATGCCTGTCTGCATCCTGGCACATCTGCGGGATGCCCAGGATGTTGTCAGTACATTGTTTGGCACTGCCTGGCTGTCTGGAGCTTTAAGCAGACAGCCATGAATGTGTGATTAAAATCCACTGCAGAGGTTAATGGCTGGTCAGGATCCACAGGGAAACATGAGGGCCTCAGATGCTGCTGAACACAGGCCAGTGTTGGTTGGTCAAAGAAATTCTGCTCATAAATTCTTGCAGGATGGGATAAGAGATTTCCTAGTTTAGACTTTCCTCAAAGCTATTAGAAAAAGCTGTCAATCACACTTGGGGTTCTCAGGGATGCCTGGCTGCCTCAAACACCTTCCAGATGGATTTAATTCCAGTGCATTGATTGTCCACTCAGCTTTGCAGTGGAGCAGGTAAGGGCAGGTCCATGCCATCCTCATTGAGCTGCTGGATGGCAACAAAATCGACTGGTGGCTCTTTCCTCATGGAAGTGCTATCTTCCAGGAACTGATGAGGCAAGAGGCGAACTGGCAAAAGATGAATCTAGGGGAGGCTAATTATATCCAAGTAATTAATGCCAAGAACAAAGAATAGAATGAAAAGGTGAAGGAAGGAGAGATGTAGGAAGTATTAGGAAGATAGTCTATTTATAGTGGAGAAAGAATAAGTATCTATGAGCATATTAATTTCTTAATAATTACTTAAAATTACTTAAAATTTGAAAGCTAAAGTGTTTTAAAGTAATTTTTAAAAGTAATTTACTAATCCTATTATTTATGCAGTTATAGTTGTTAGCTGGAATAACACAAACCAATGTGTGCAACATTAAGCCTTCTTCCAAGTTAATCAACCTCAAATTTGTTGTGTAAGTTTGAGAGGTCCAACCTGGATTTCTCTGTGCTCTTGGGTTTCAGAAGCTCTGGCTGTGGAGAAGGATTCCCTTGTTGTGTTGCTTCAAACGCTGAACCAAAACCCAGGACGATGTTCAAGCAGCGAACAGAGAGGACAGAGGGGGGCATTTCAGAGGACAGCAAGATTTAGGTAATGAAAGTTGTGGGTTGTAAAGATTTTTTTTTTCCTAAAGCTTTTTCAAGATATCAGGTTTCCAGACAGGGACTACTGAAGAGGAGGGGAAGTTTTTTAGCAGACTGAAAACATGTGGGCTTCAGTGGCTTGAAAATGTTCATAGATAGCATTTAACCAAGTGCCCTGATTTAGAGGCTGGGTTTAATCAATCAGATGCTACCAATAAATATACAAAACACCAGTGAAAGACTAATGACAAGATTGGTTTCTAGCAGTTAATTGAACATTCTCTGTAGTGAGATCTGTATCTAAATTTATTTAGGCTCTACCAGACTGTTAGTTTGCTTTGGAGATTTCATGGACATGCAAAAAAGTCAACATGAAAGAAAATAAATAATATCTCAGCTAATAACCACAGGGTCTTCTGAAGGGATTTCAGAGGTTTGAAAACACCTCTGACAAATGAAATCCAAGTCGTGAAGGTTCTTGTACCCTGTTATTTTCTTGACTGGGAAGTGTTCAGTGTGTTTTAGGATCAAGTCCAAACAATTTTTAAGGAGTTAGGTCTTGTTTTCAATGAAAGGAAAATAAAAAAGGAAGCAAGTATAATAGATAAGTAAGGCTAAATACATATTAAAAACAAAAATCTTTTCAAGCAAAGAACAATGACCTCTTATCTACAGAAGGTTCAGCAAACAGGTTAATTCTTCATTTTGCATTAAAACTCTTGGGCTCGATTCCTTATTCCACTTATTTGTACAGGAATTTTTATTTACCCCACAAGGCTTCACACTTATTACATGTACATGTACTTGCCCAAAATGTCCAGTGGTGGAGAGCAAGGCCCCTTGAGCCAGAAAAGCAATCTGAGAGGTTCCTGGAAAGATCTCTGTGAATGTAAACTTACGTGTCATTCTGTCCCAAACCAGCCCCTGCATCCATCTGCTCCTCAGAAGGGACAAAATGGATTTGGTTTGCAGATCATCAACAAGCTGGAAATTCAACTTACAGAAGGGATAAGATTTTACAGAGAAGATACTGAGGAGCTGGTTCTTGTAACCAAGCCAGGCCTAATTTCCTAGAGAAGTGACATGACGTATTTCGTGAGTAAAAGTGACAGCATGGCCTCATCTGGCACTGCAAATTCACAGTCCTGTTTGGAGTCACCATAAATCATCAACTGTAAAGTATCTGGTTTCCTAAAGGAGCAGCTTTATTTCATTAACATTTTGAAAGTGACATTGCTAATTCTACCATAATTTATCCAGGACCACAGTGTGAACTGCTGTTTTCAGTCAGGTTTTGCCCCTTGTTGCCAAGGAGTTTAATAAAGAAAAGAGGAAGGAATTAAAGAGAAACAAGAATTGAAGGGTATCAAAAGGGGCAGCATTGGTAGATGTGAGACAAGCTGGGATATTCAGCAGAGGGATCTGAAAACTGTCCCAGCAATGGAACTGCAAGCTGAGTAAACAGCCAATTCTTCCAGATCAAGGCTACTCCCTCTGATACTCTCAAGCATTTCCTACCCACCCATGAGTAGGATCAGCCTGTGCCTGGTATTGCAGGCTTGCTCTGGCAAGTTTTTTAGTGAGGGGTTTTAAAATAAAAGTTCCTAGCAACAAGGTGAAGGACTGATTAAGGCCAGCACTGAGCAGTTGTATAAACTGAGGCAAGTGCAAAGGTGTCAGGGAAAATACTGGGATCTAAATGTGTGCTTTAAATGCTGGAATGCAACTGAAGGTGTCTTAATATGACACTTCAAAGTACAAACAGTGGTTTTGTTTGTCTCGTTGTTCTCTCAGTACTTTGAGAAGCTTGTTGGGCACTAGCTATGAAAATAACTGCAGTTATTCAGAGTTCAAGTAAGCACAGTCACGGATCAGTGAAACTTCACTTCTTTCCTTGTTGGTGGATACACATTGATACTATATTTTTTGTTTGTTTTTAACTGTAAGTTAAAAAGCTGCAGAGATTCACTGGTATAGGGAGTTGGGTTGTGGGAGGTTGGGAATGACATTCAGCCAGTCTGCTCCTCAGGAAAATGTTTTCATTCAAACCTGCTGCCCAGAATTGTTACCTCCCCTTATGGAAAACACTTATTCACTTAGGCATTTGTAAGAAAACAAACCTGTTTCCTCCCCCCAAGTCTACATTTTTAGCACATCACTTTCTTGTGTGTCAATCCAGGGCAAATTGTAAGAAGGGATTCTGGGTATAGGGAAAGCTTTTTTCACCATTAGAGCAGTCAAGGTGTGGAACAGGTGCCCAGAAAAATGCTGCGCTCTCTTTCCATGGGGGTTTTCAAGCCCTGACTGGATAAATCTCCCAGGTCTGATCTCAGAGCTGAGTAGGATGTTGGGCTGGAGACTCCCAAGGCCCCTTCTCACCTGAATTATTCTGGGCTGCTGTAAACATACTCTAAGCTATAAACTCCAGGAATGGAGAACTCTACTACCTTTCTTTCCTCTGACTTTTTATCGTGTTCTTCAGGCAGGAATTGAGTGCAGTGAGGTTTCTGATTAAATCACATGGAGACTGTCATACAACTTCTTTTTTTAATGCAACCTAAGCACCAAACTAAATAAATTTAGCCCAGCTGTGAATGAAAAGAACTGTAAGGAAACCAGTTGGTCACCACTGGGCTAAGTTGTGAAATTAGTGCTTAGAATTGTTAACAATGGGACATGAGCATTTAATTTTTCCAATTAAGGACAAATGATAGGAATGGAAAAACCTGCATATTATTATTCCAGTTTTTAAAGGCTGTCATCTGTGCAGCCCATCCCAAGTGCATCCCAATGGGACAGTAATGCTGTCTTGAAGCTGGCTTTGTGTGACAAAGGCAGCTCTGGAACTCTGGGCTGTAAACGGAGTGTGTGTGTGATGGTGTGTTCCGCGGGGATGGGCTCCAGGCAGATCCCATGGCTGTCCCGCTCAGAATGTTACAGCCAAATTAAAAACCCTTTTTTGGTTTGTGCTGCCTTTTTGCTGTTTTCCCTGTTCTTATTCACTTGGGGTTGTTCTTGCTGGCTGAACCCCCCGATGGCCATTAACTATGTGAAAATCCCAACCGGTCCCTTTGGTCTCTTTAATGCTTTGCTTCCAGCTTCCCGCTCAGGGCTGTAACAGGAGTGGGACCCCACCCTGAGGACCAGGCTGTGCAGTGGCTCCTCAGCCCCTGCTTGGTCACACATGAGGCATGCGAATGGAGCCCTTGGGGCTCCCTCATCCTCCACCAGGCAGAATGTGCTGAGGCCACTTTTTGGCTGGTTTAGACATGACAGATACTAAAATGAAGAATCAAATGTAAGGAATGATATAAGCTGCTCCTGCTGCTGCTTTTGTCCCAAATGCACCACTGAACACAGCAACTGTGGGGCGTGATGTGCTGGTTAAGTCACACATCACAGAATATTCTGAGTTGAAAGGGGTCATTGAGTCCGACCCTTAAAGTAGGGAAGTGCATGTCCCATGTGGCTGCTTTTAGTGAAGGACAGCTCCTTCTCCATGCACATGTTGTTCAGGAGAATGAGACCTTGGAGGGCCCCTGGAAGCTGTGCCAGTACTCAGTTACACTGAATTTCAGTATTGCTTGCTCTACCTCACAATAGCAAACCCTGATTCCTATGATGACAATGTTCTGATATCAATACCTGATTTCTTTTTGGTATAGAAGTTGCATTTGACAGCTAACAATCAGATTATTTACACACCACTTTGTCAGAATTACAGAAACTTTTGTCTGAATTTCCCAATGGTTTTAATTTTTAACAAAACTACATTGGTCTGTGCTCTCCCAAAAAAGGCTCAACATTCTGCAGTCTGTAGGGCTAGGAATGGTTCCATTATGGGGCTGATGTCCACCAGACTGATTAGCCAGAGCGTGGTGAATTGGCTTTGTGCTCAACCCACAGACAACAGCCACCAAATCCAGAAAGATGGAAAACATACTGACTCTGCTTTCTCAAACTGGGCACTGGGAGATACGTCACAGAAGTACAGATATTGCCAAGCTGCTTTTCAACAGTCAATCTCCTCCTGACATTCACTAAGAATTGAGGATTGCCCTAAGCATAAATTAGGTTTATTAACCTTTTCAAAAGTTGATGCTTTTTAACTTCTGCTCTCACTGTATAAAACGTTCAGACCTTTGTTTGATCAAGTTCCTAAACTGTTTGCCTCACTCCTATCCCATGGCAAAGATTTTGGGAAGCGTTTCATTTTGGGGGCTTCTCCAACCATGCTACCTTCCAACATCACAAATACTCAAACTGTGAATTTCAAAGGGGGGAAAAAGCAGCTACAAACCTGCCTTGGTTATTTCTGTATGGTTTTGCTACACTTTTATTTACTGTTAAAACCTCTCTTCATCCCCAAGCTGCTGCTTTCTCCTGCTGCCCCTGTTTTTCAGTACCCCAGGCTCTGCAAATAGCTGCCCTGCTCCTGAGCCGTTTGAGAGGGAAGAAAACCAAGCAAGTGAACTATTCCTGCATCCCAAACAGCCCCTCCATGGCTCTGGAGCTGGGGAATCCCCCAGGAAGCTTTTAGGAGGGTGGAGAAAGCAGAGACAAGATCAAGACCAGTGCTCTAAAGTTGTGCTTAGGGGAAGAGCTGAGGGTGTTCAAGGGCGTTGCTGGGTGGATCTCCTTGGCTGGTTTTGGGGTTTGGCTCTATTACATGGCTGTGCTTTCAATTTATTTCAAAGGTGCCTGGAGCCTTATAAATCTGCATACATAGTGAAGAATAGATTCTCCTCACAGTGGATACTGAACTTGGAGTTTCCAACCAGAATGGAGAGAATGTTTTGATTTAAATACATAATAAAGCAACCTTTTTGTAAAAATATGTCGTCTAGAAATGAGGAATTTTCCTTTTTAATAGGCATAGAGAGCCACAGTTCTAACAGAGGAATATTTCGTCTTGGAACACACACAAAAAAGTTTCCACTTCCCCAGAATCATCCTTTTTCACATGCTGATTAATAGATTAAAACCTATGAATATAGTTTCTGGATTGTTTAAATAATGGTCAATGTTTACAGTGGGGAAAATGGGTGGGTGTTTCTCCTGCACCCAACTTTTCCTGCACCCAACTTTTCCTGCACAAATTCTATCAGGAATTTCTATGGAATCAGGAATATCTATGTGGTTCTAACTCTCTTCCACCTCAGGTTAATTCAAGCTGGAAAGTTCTGCTGCTCCTGCAAACACCAGAAACCCAAGAGGTACTCAGTAGTGTTAAGTCTATAATTTTTATCTGCTTGCACAGTGCTTTCTGCTCCAGGAAAAAAGTGGTGGAAATGTCAGCAATATCTTTGGGTATTGCAACCATCCCCAAATTATTTTCTACCTCAGTAACACAGAAGGAGAGAGTGGGAAAGAAAATCTGTCTTGATGCTTCAAGTTAAGCCAGATAAGACTGAAGAAGGTCTGGATGCAAAGTACATACAGGCAGAATGATATCAGAGAAAAATATGTTTTTTCTTTCCCCTTGGGAAGTGGGAAAGACTTTTGGATTCTGCACTCTTTCCTGATTTAGTCTCCAACAACTTCTGGGAGTAATGAAGTCAGGTGTCATCCACAGCCCACTGGGCAGAGCAAGGGTTGCTCCAAAGCACTGCTTATTTCTGATGTGATTCTGTGCTCACTGCCCTGTGAAAGATTCCTATATTCCTGCTTTTAACTCACCGCAGGCATGACATACAAGTCCTTGTTTTACCCAGTCCTTGTTTTATCATCTCAAAGTTCTGCGGAGAACTGGCTCCTGATAAGAAAGTCCCTTGAGAGCAAATTCATTTATGAAGAAAGTGTTTTAAAAACTACAAGCAAGTATTTATTGCTTCTAAAAGTGTTTTTAATTCTACCTACTCTGTATCCCAGATACTCAAAATTCTCCCCAGAGTAAGTTTAGACAGGAGATTATTTCTCCTGGTTTTTATTTTTATGAGATAGGTCACATCAGCTAAAATCACACTTAAATTTCTGCTCACTTTGCCATGTTTGATTGCTTTGCTCTGTGTAAGATGGTTATTAAATGTTACCTTATTGGCAACATTTTTAAAATGTCAAAAGTCCTTGCATTTCCTAATTCTAAGTACTTCTGACAACAGTCAGCTGTTACAGTATTGATAAGGATTTCTTTCTAAATTTATAAAGCTACGAGATATTCAGGAAGCAATTGTTCAAATTACTGCTTTTCTGGAAATATGGGAGTTTATATCCCATAAGGTGTCTTCTTTTTTTTTTTTTTTTTTTTTTCTCTCTTCGAATTTCTTTAACTCTGGTGATTTTTAATTGAAACTGAAAAACTCTTGGTATAAGGCCCAGTTTTGCACAGCAATCTACTTGGTCAGGGTTTGTCTTTGGGTTGCATCTGACAGTGGGATTTGCTTGATTGCACACGTTCTGCCCAGTTACCTGTTCACAGGAATCCCACCTGTGCAGGCAGATGCACATAAAAGCCCTGGAACAAGCTCTGCTTATACTCAGGAATCTCCATGGAACATCCGTTCAGGCATGGGCTGAACCTGCTCAAGTGCAGGGTCAGATTTGCTTAAATCATCTCACACTGGGTCATGCACCAGACCAGGAGTTTCCTTCAAGTTAAATTCAGTTTGTAAAGGAAGGCTCAGCAATATCTTCTCCTCTTCAGAGCTGATTTTTTAAGCCTGTTTTTTAGGCTCTTTAGAGCCTAAAAAACAGGCTTAGTTAATTAATGCCCACTCAAAGGCATGAATTTTTAAAATCAGGAGTTAATAAAGCCAGATTGAGAGTTTCCCAAAGTAAACATCTCTTCTCAGGAGACAGACCTTCACACACTGAATCCTTTGTCATTCCATTGAAGAATATTCCATTAAAGTTATTTAAGCCGTCCAGTAACAGCAACAGAGAAGGGGCTACTGAATATCTAATTTTAAAAATGCTTAATTAAGAGCTTAGGATATATTTTGCCAGAAAAAGTCTAATTAATTTCTGAGCCTCAAGAACTTTTTCTTAGCACTGTAGCTTAAAAAAGTGTGTGTAACAAATGTTTTCTTAGTCACTTTTTTCAGCCTTGATCGTATAATTATACCTAACAGAAATTAGACATTTCTCTACTCTGCTCACAACAGGACAAAACCTTTAACATGATTTCAGATTAACAAATGACACACAAATGTGAGTGACCATTAAATGTATTTTACCATAACTACATGTGTACTAAAATAGTTCAGAGCTCTGTAATTTGCAAGTCCCTCTTGTATTTTTAGTAAAGTTAAAAGGTAGATGAAAGAAGGTACACACAGCATTCCTGTATATTTAGTATAGTTTTTGTTTTCAGCTTACATTTTGCTGTCTATTGAGTTACAGCAAATAACTTTCTCTCCAAAACTGTTGCTTTCTGGCTGCTATGAAAACAAAATTTAGCAAATTAAAGATGAAACAGATATTTTTTTGTGAAATTTTGTACTTTTTACTCATGAACTTTATATGTCTGATTACCTATTCCATGTACTCTTGTCATACAGGGAATAGAGATCTTACAAGACCAGATCTTCCAACCTTGTCGATAAAAGCATCTAAACTTTGACAGGTATGTGGCAAGATTCCCTTTGATAAAAACCCTTCAGCCCAAAGGAGGCTTAAATTTCATGAGACTTATTCTAGACCATGCATAAATGATGACAGCCCAAAAAAGTTAGCTCAAAAAGCATCACAGAGGGGAAAAAAATAATAAATATTCTTTAAGGGTAGTGAAAGGCGGTGGTCAAGCTCAGTTTACATTAATCCCAGTTAACACAGACACAGCACAAAAGGGTTGCCATGACAAAGTGCTGCACAAGAGGACTTGACTAAACCACAAAAAATGTGGAATGTTTAAGATGCAACCTGGTAGGTGAACTCAAAAATTACACTCTCCTTTTGGTTTCTACCAGACCAAAAATATCTCACTAGAAGGGAGTCCTGTAACACTCCCACTGTTTTTGACAGTAGGAAAATGGCAAACCAGCAAGTCTAACCACCACTCTGAATGAATTCCCACAGTGCTGGAGACTGGTGTGCTTGGCTATGGGACAACAGATGGGATTCCCTAGCAAAAGACAGTGAAAGCAACACAGGCATCCCTGGGTGGTGCAGGGAGCAATCAAACAGGCCCCTGCTGACTTTGCAGGAGGCTTTGTTCTTCCTGTAGGGCTGTTTTGGCACACAGAAACAGCAGCTATCATCTTCCCTGGCCAGCATGGGAAGGAAGATATCACTTGGAAAGAGAATAAAATGAGAAAAATAAGTTTCAAATTTCAGCTCTTGAACTAGTTTTTCAGCTTCCTAAATTTGTGTCCCACCACTGGAGATGCTCAAGAAAAATCTTGGACCTTTGAAAAATGTGTCTGCAATGCTGAGATCTTTTGGAAACGTTCTAGCAAATGTGACTCAGTAACTCAGACTACAAGAGTGAAAATAAAACACAGGTAAGAACATTTCCTTTATACCTAATTAATCTGAAGTAGGAATCAGGTTTGAAAATGGAGGAAAAAAGTGGTGGTTGAGAGAAAATCATCCTGAGCAAAAAACTGGGGAAAGGAGGAGCACAGAGCCTTTCTCAGGAGGCTGAAGAGTGACAGTACAGGAGACTGGGAATAAACAACTGCTCAGAGCAAGCACAGTGAGAACATCCCAGTGGCAATAGTGTCTATAAAACTATAAAATTACCTGAGAGAGGTGCTAAAAGCAGCTGCTAGGGTGCCTTGGCACTGGTGGGGGAAGTGCCTGTATCACCGTGATGCTGTGGAGTATATTCCTCTGAGAGCAGATTTTGGCACAGGGTACACAGCACAGCCCGTGTTGTCCCAAGTCCTGTTTCGTGCCCTCTGGTGCTGCTGAGTGCAGCAGGTGACAACGCTTGCTCCTGGTGTGGTTTTCCTAACTGGTAGGATGCACAGATCTGAATGTCTGCAACAGGTACAGAGAATTCCTCAGAGAAATAAGTGCTCTGAGCTGTTTAATGGGGTGCCAAGTACTCTGGGAGTCAGGATCAGGCATAAGCACATTCTTCCCTTTTGCTATCTGGTGTTATTTCTGATTGCATTGTGGAAAAGACCTCCGGCTTAGAGAGAGGAATTCTGAAGGAGGACAGATGGCTGGAGTTTGGACTTTCTTCAGGCCATGTGCCTTCTGAATCCATTTGCTGTGTTTTGTCTGTCAAAACATGAGCCTCCTCCGAGCTACTAAGGCAACAAGCTTTAAAATCAACAAATGCAGCTCACAAGGATGACAACTGAGGTGACTACTGTGTGATCCTATTCCTCTGCTGCAAGAAGCTACGAGAACTGCTAATGAGTTTACTTTAACTTGAAATCCAGTATGCTGGACTGCATAATCCCAATTCAGGAAGCTAAGGTAAATACAGCTCGGGGAAGCTTGCTTGCCTCTAGCACACTTAGCACGATGAGCAAATGGGAGGAATCTTTAGCTGAAACACACTTAGCGTATTCCTGCAGGGGTCAGGACAATGGGAAAGCAGTAACTAACTCAGGAAGGGAAAGCAGCTGCTAGTATTTATGCTTGTGATAGATGTTCACAGTAAAATCGTCAGGCAGAACAGAGAATATCTCTCCAAGGTCTTGACTTGACACCCACAGCTGTGCAAATAGCACAGATGGGAAGATGATTCAGAGTGGCCAGATTTCAAAAATGCCCAAAACCAGGCCCTCAAAACAAGACGGGTTTTTGTGAACACCCCTCTGGACTCTCAGGGCTACTAAAGAGATACTGCTTTGCAGCAGAATGCAGCAGTTTCACAGATTAACAACTTGAACAGTTGGTTCGGGATGGGCTGATGAAAGATGATATCTGCATGATGTATCCAAATGTACAAGGAATTAATTGGAAGCTATGAACAAAGAGACATGAAAGTGTCAGCTTGCGTCCTGTGGATCCTCTTAGACCTGCAGAATTCCTATAGCTTGTCCGAGTAATGAGTATTGCAGTGGCACATTTAACCAGGTCAGTCTCTTAGAGTGGCTACAGCTGACAATAAGTGTTCCCCACTTGCTGGAGTGCTGCACAACCACATAGCCTGAGGGAGAACTTCGAGCTACTGCCATCCTAAACCACATAACCAGGCCTTATTTTTCCTGCCATAGGCTCTGTCCTTACTCTATCCTCAAACTCAACAGGCCTAGTGATGTTCACAGAATCATAAAATAGTTTGGGCTGGAAGGGGACCTTGAGGATCATCTCATTCCACCCCTGCCATGATCAGGGACACTTTCCACTATCCTAGGTTGCTCCAAGCCCCATCCAACCTGGCCCTGGACACTGCCAGGGATGGGGCAGCCACAGCTTCTCTGGGCAACCTGTGCCAGGGCCTCCCCACCACCACCGTAAAAAATTTTTTTCCTAACACCTAATCTAAACCTACTCTCTTTCAATTTAAACCCATTCCCCCTTGTCCTATCACTGCATGTCCTTGTAAATAGTCTTGCCCTGAGAGGAACAGCTCTGGAACTAAAGTCTTCAACACCTCAAGGTCTTTTACAAGTAGCCCTGAAGCATTTTTAAAAGTACTCTTACCTACAGGAAGGGGGAAAACTTGGGATGGTACAATATTTTATAAAAAAGCTCCCAAAAACATTTCCATGGCTAAAGAACATCTATAGCTGTATTTTAGGCTATGTCTGTATTAGAAAATGGGTTGAGCCCATAGGAGCAGATCCCAACGTTGTGGAGAGGCTCCAAAATCCCAGTCCATGCACTTCTGAGGTTCCCTGGAGTCTGGCCCTGAAGGCTGAGTGCTCGTTAGTGGTTGTGGCACCCCTGGGGTGCATTTCAGGTTGAGTTTCAGCTGGGCTGGATGTGGCTGCACTTTCCAGGAGCTGTCGGAGAGAGGAATCAAAGCGCAGTGAGTGGAGCTCATTAGGAGCTGCAGTGCCTCAGCCAAAATGCCAGGGAGGAGCCTCCTGCCAGAGCACAGCCAGGCTCTGCCAAGGGCAGCCAAGTGCACCTGCACTCACACACATTTCATGCCCTTTATATGCCAGCTGCACATCCCTAGCGTATGTAAATATATATAATATAAAGTGTTTTTTCTATGGAAAACATAATGAACTGCTCCCCCTTGTCCCTCTCTCCTTAACAGGACAACAACAAAAAGGATTCTACAGATGCAAAATTTAGCCTTGTTTGACTCATTCACAATTAACTTCTTGAGTCAAAAGCATAGCTTGAGTATGATAAGTTACTTTGAAAAGTACCAGAAAACAAAACAAAACCCTAACCTCTACCAGTGTAAAGATACTTAAAGTGATTTTGCAGGGGAAAAAATAATCACAGCACAGAAAACAAATTCTTTTCTTTCCTCCTTCCACAGATGAAAAAAGCAACCAATGTCCACCAAGTCTGGGCAGAACTTTGGAAAAATGTCTTTCTCCCACATAAGCAAACACTGATCTCTTGTATTGCAATCTCTCTCCCACCTGTACTTGACATTGCAGCAGCACAGAGGGTTACAAACAGGCTGGAGAAATATCAAAAGCTAATCTAGCTGAGGAGCAAAAATGTTTGCTTACTTTATTGCTTGTATTGCCAACATGATAGGAATTAAGGAAAATAAGTTATTTTCCTTTCTCAAGTTTACAGGTTATTTGGTACCTTTTTTGGTCCCTTTTTTCATTCAAGTGTCATTAACAATCTAGGAGAAGCCAGTACTTTCCTTGCAGACCAGGTTTGACAAAATTGAATTAATTGGGTGATTTTCTTTTGAATTCAATAGGAGCAGACTGAAATCACAGAGAGCCTAATAACAAAGTAAAACACAACTCAGTCCTGTATGCAGGCCCAGAGTGCAGCTATTTATGGTTTTTATCACGGAAAAAATGTCTGGAAACATGAGTTAACGCAGTAATTTGCTTCAAAATATTTCTTACTCTATTTTTTGCTCTTCCCCATTACAGCAATACCCTCACAGTGGCAGAGCTGAACATCCAAGTGGCTTCTTGAAAGTGTGACCAGGTGCCACATATGGGAATCTCCCTTAGGGACCAAATTTAGGAGTGACAGTGAAGTGGGAACTGATGGGGATAGGGATGGAGGGAATTAGATAAGGTCATAAACTCAGAATTTAAAGTACAGTTCAAGTGTTTATGTTGAAGCACAACTTTTTCCACATCAAAGATCTTCCTTCAGAATAGCCTCCCTCATCCTTACTTCAATTTGGGGGTTCCTGGCATTACTGTATTACTTATATTACTTATTATTTTACTGTATCTTAAGAATGTCCCAGGAAATGTTTGCTACCCTCACTTCTAACATCAATGTAGTCACACTAGAACGTTTCTGCTCACTAGTTGTTATAAAAATGGGTATCAGCACATCACTGGAGTGAAATCCACCAGCATCAGTGTCATTTATGGGCATTTATTCCAAGCACAGGAACCACAGGAGTGTGTTTGGGCTGTCATTCCTGCACTGTTCCATGCTTAAAAAGGGAGTGGACATTTGTGTTAAAACAGGAGACCTCTCACACTGCAGCATGGCGTCAGTAATTCAGCTCCTCGGAGCATGTTACTGGTTGAAACAGAGGTCTCCATACTTTCACATTGGTTATAAAATACTTAGTGCTGCTGGACTGGAAGGAAAATGTCATACATCTGCAAACAATTAGAAGGAGCTGGACTTCATATTTGATTTACTAAACAATAAAACAAGCTTAAGTGTGACTATATCTGTAAGTTACACTCCCTAGGAGCCTCAAGCAGTTATCATAGCAAAGTCTTTTAACCATAATTAAATAAATCCGCAGCGGGACCATTGCTGATCAAGATTATCTTTTATAAGACATTTTCAGCAGTGAAAAGCATGAAGATCATGAAGCTGAATGCATGCACTAAGCGCTCCAAAATTCTTTTATCCTTCATTTCAAGCAAACTGTCCACTACCCTTTTTCCAGCTGGAATGCATTCAATACAATACATTTCAGCTTTTAAACACTAATATGTCCATGCTTTCTGCATTTAGATTGAAATGTTGGCATGAGTAAGTGAGTAGCTTGATGCAGTCAAGCCCAAGATTTCACCATAGTTTGTGTGCCTGCCGGTTAAAACTTTTGGTACTGTAACAACACTTAGCTGTTGCTATAAATTAACCACAGATTTGGGAATTGAATAGAAATATTTAGTTGCAAGTTCCAGGAAGCCAGAACATGGAGTAAAGTAATAGTAATCTATCACCACCAATTTCTCCTCAACAAAACAGAAACCTTAACCAGTTGTCAGTCCCTAAGTTAAACCTAACCCTCAACCTTTTTTTGGAGCACAAACTATGGGTACTAAATGCTGTCAAACTGCCCTACTGTATCCCAAATTTATACACCTAAAGCCAGCATAGCAAAAGGGATAGTCATGTTTTGAAATTTTCTAGCATGGCTTGCATTTTTTATTAAATAAAAATGTTATGTGTTTAAGTTGGAACAGTTTATTACAGTTCACCAGTGAAGAGTAGTGCCAGCAGCATCACCTGAAGGAGGGAGTGCCAGGCCAAACCCAGCAGTTCTGCTCCTGGTTTTGCTGCTGCTTTGCCAAGTTAAAAGAAGGAAAAAAAACAATTCTCCATTTAAGGAAAATTTTGATTTTCCCTTGATGACCCCCAGTGAACACCCAGGGTTAAGGAGATCTGACCTCCTGTGGTAGGTTCTGTACTTGACATTCCTGAATCAGAGTGACAGAAATGTTGGACATGAGCAGATAAGACAGAAATGCAACTCCGAGGCTTTGCCTAAAAAAATAACTCTGCCAGCCTCCATGATGATTACTGTGGTCCAGAATGACAAGGAATTTACTTACTAGTGATAAATAATGTCCTGTGTACATGAATACGAGGGAGAAGGAAACTACCACTGTGTATTACAGCCTGCCCTGATTACAGCCCCTTAAGTACTGTTTTATGTGATTATACTGCTACAGGCCACCAAGTGGAAGAGATGAACCATAGGGTCAAGTTTTGCCCTCTCTTTGCATGGGTGTCCCACCAGTGTGCTTGAAAAGCAAGTTTGTGAGTAACGGGTAGAATATATTTCTATGAAAGAAAGCAAAACAATGGCTGAAACATTTGTTACTTCAGCAAGTAGAAGAGTAAACTGTTTATATAAAATAATAAATGAAACAGCCTTAGTTTACAGTAGTGCTTGTGAGGCTGATTCCTGAATGCATACAATTAACATTGCTAATGCCCTGAGAATTTTTGGCACTGTGTGTGGTGTATGTACACTCAGATGAAAGCTCTTCATTGCCATAGTTTCAAAGAGTGCCCAGGCTAGGACTGGAAGTAAACCGGCAGGGTCTGCCTAGAGCTACTTCCACAGAGATTAGAAGAGCACAGGTTGTTCAGAGTTGGGTTCCTACTGCTGGAGAAATATTCCTTATCCACCATAAAAGTACAGGATCCTTCTTCACTGCAGTCTGCTCTAAGCAAAAGTTCATCCTGTGGTTATTTTTTGTTCATTCAGCATTCACTTACTGAAAAATATAGAGTTCTGCAAACCTTTCCAAATTGCTTATGCCTTGCTGCATTGCTCTCTCTTTTCAGAATGCTTTCTTTCCTAGACATACTTAATACAACACAAAATGCTTCACTAGTGCTGTTTTAAGGCTTTTGGGAGCTACAGAAAACAGAATTAATTCAACTTTTTAGCCCATAGTAGATGGAACAGACTGTAAGGTTGCAACAAACAGCACATTCTGATGCCTTGAACAACAACAGTGACATTTCTGTATTTTATTTTTTGTATCTTTAAAGGTGTTAATGGAGCAACAGTCCCTTCCAGTGAGTGCAGGGCTGTGGTCACCTAAACGGCAACGGAAGCAGAACTGAGGCAGGCACTGCTTACCTTGGCACACATTGTGGTCACTTTGCTCATACCCAGCTGCACACTGGATTTGGTGGGTTGGGCTGGGAGGGGCACGCTGGGGGTCAGCCGGTGTCCGGCGAATGACGTTGTTTCGACCACTTGTGGATTCAGCTGCTGCTTCTTCTCGCTCATTTACAATAATTTGCGCTGTTCTGGGTAGACAGAGGTATCCTCCATAGTGGTTAACACATTTCATCCCACCTTTACATGCATCTGGGACTATTTCACATTCATCAATATCTGTGGTTAGCAACAACACAAGTCATGCTTTTAACAGTCGAACCTTCTGCAACAGCCATTAACACAAAGAACATGAAGAGACATGCACGCACACCTCTGTGTCCAAAACAGGGGTGTGCAGTGAGAATACTTAAAGAATACCAGTGACAAGTCTGTCTTTGAAAATTATTTACTGTACCTTTGCACCGTTGCCTAACAGGATCCCATTCATAGCCATCTGTGCATTGCTGTGGAGAAAAAAGGGAATAAATTTGGTTACTTGGGATTCTTTGTTTTGGAAAAACAGTTGAGTGTATTCAGTGAACTCGAAGTGTGACACAAAGGGAAACACAATACCTTGGTAGGCTAGAAAAATAGCAATTGGTACAGCACGGCTGTGCAGGAACAGCAAAACTTGTGGATCCCTTTCCACTCAGAATGCTCTATGACAGAGAGGAGCGCCTCTGTCTCCGGAAGTTCCCAAGATATTGTTTGTTGTGAGCAGGGTGGGGAGGAAAGTGAGAAAACCATTGCTTTCTCCTTCCTTTGTTCCTATGCCCTGTGTTATATCATCTCTCCTTGGCTGAATCCTTGGATGATCTTTGGCACGACCAAGCTGACCAGAATGAAAATCATCTTATGAAAAGCAACAAATTTTTCTGAATTTGGATCTCATTTCCTGCCAACAGGTGAACCCCTTTCATTCCCAGACTCGGTTTGCCAGAGGGACTAAGAGGACCCTGTGCCCCTGGACTTTATCCTCCCTCCCATTTGCACTCTAGCAATGGGGAAGGATCCCATAACAGCTGGAAATTCATTCACATGCTTTTTAATCATATGACTTGAGGAACTGCAGTCTAGGAAGGACAATTTATATTGTGAGACATACAATAAATGGTTAGAGTTTACAACAGCAGAAGTACTTATTTATACAAGACTTTGCAAAATTCAAACAAGGCTATACTCAGCAACTATTCGTATCAATGCACACCAACAAGTTCAGGAAGGATTTTAAATAGTCTGCTCTGTATCTTCATTATTTCTCTGCCCAACACCATTAAATTACCCAGAGGGCAGTCATTTTAATCACAGGTCACAGTTACAGAGACTGATTAGCAAAGTATCATGGTGCTACCAACTGCAGCAGAAACATTAAAAATATTAAAATATCATTGAACCAACCAGACTGTGTTGTGCAGGTGCATTTTGGGCTGCAGGGTATTACTTTAATGGCACCATTCAAAAAAGGAATGTAGTTGACTAATGTAATTAGTTGCAGTCAAGCAAGCTAAATCTTATTTTATTGCAACTCCTCTGCTGCTGAAGGACTTACAAGTGACAAACTTGTCTTTCTGATGCCAAGATCCACTTGTTGCAGGTCCTACCCTCAAGTTATTTTGAGGGACTTGTTACTGATGGACTCTGACTCAGCAGGAGGATTGAAAATATTTTCTTCTCTTGGAGGTGACACCAGTGATTCGTCAAATGTGGCAGCGAGTTGTAGCTTGGAAGGGTTTTTCTCCCCAAGGGGTAAGTGGACACTCTAAAGGATTGACTACATGCTGAGTTGACAACTCCAAAGTTACTCTAGCTATGAAAAGGCAAACCCAAAGGAAAACAGCTAATTCATGCATTTACTGAATCACCCAATTCCTGTTAATGCACAACAGAAGTACTGTCTGTTTAACTGCAAGGAGCCAAGTCCATCGATTACTGCAGCCAAAGGCTTTTACAATAGCAAAGGATTTGGCCCTCCATGGATACAATGTGTGCATGAGAAACAGTAGCATCCCAAGAGCAAAAAACCTCCCAAAGCGGGTTCTTTTTTTGTTTCATTTTACATGATCAGTGTTTAACCATCAGTGAAGCACCTAAAGGCTAAGAGCTCCTCGAAAATAGAACATGGGTGCCCAAGTCACATAGGCTTGCTAGAAACGTTCAATTGGTATAATCAGAATTATGTGAAATGCTGCATAATTAATCCCCCTTTCATATAATACCTGCGGGAAAGGAAGAGGGTGGGATCCCTGTTTAGTCCAGATTTTCAAAAGCTACTTACATCTTCAGTTTCCACTTATATACTGGGACTTAAAAAAAAAGTAAATCACAGAAGCCTCTAAATAAAACTACTCCCAGCCTTTAAAACCCTAATGCTTCTAAAGCCCAGTGTTAAAGTATTTTATTACTGACTTCCTGATGCTCACTTGAGGCTTCTTTAAGCCCTGACTTCTACAAGAAGGTCCAACTCTGCAATATTTACTTGCTTGAGCCATCCCACTGACTTCAGTGGGATTACTTGTATAAAACACAATCCCAGGCTTTGGCTGTGGTTCTCTAACTTTTTGCATGTGTGCAGAATTTTCTGCTTGTGTGGCATTGGGCTGATGTGTGTGCACATATCCAGAGGTCCACCCATATGAAACAAGTTGCAGGGATTACAACTGTAATCAGATGTGAAAATGCGGGTTTTTCCCCAGACCAAGCTGGGGTAATTGCCACTCCTTCCATGACATGTATTATGCAAGCCAAGCACTGAACACAAGCAGACTGAAAAGAAAAAGCCTGACAAAAAGGCCTTTAAGTCTCTTAGCCTGCCACTTGGTTACAAGTAGAACCTATTTCCAGTATTCTTGAACAATTTTATCAAGCATGCAAAATCACTGCTCGAAACCAGCTCAGAAAAGAACAGTCCCATGATTACTCCAGGATTCAGATGCTTCATTAAGAGCCCCAAATTTGGAAGCACTTACATTTTGTTAAAAACAGCTTGAAACATCCATAAGAAAACACAAAAGAATGTTTGACCTAATTATCTGTCAAACGCCATATATTTCAAATGAAGGTCCTAGGAACCCTGCCTTTATGAAAATGGATTAAAAAAATATTTTTAATTTTGTTCAGTCCCTCAAATTGAGTACATAGATAAACTTTTCCAAATAAGCCATTGTAATGTATTTTGCTCAGTCTTATCAACTTGAAGTTTTAAACACTGTTCGAGCGCAGGAGCAGCTTATTTTATGATTAACATTCAAACTCAGCGACCTCTGTAGCACATGCTATACATTGGCAAGAAATTCGGGTTTTTTTAAGGGTCATTTAGCAAGAATCCCCGCAAAGCAGTAATTATCTCCAAGTCTATTAAACCTTACCGTGTACGTTATGGTTTCCTCAGTTTCCTGCGAATGTACTGTAATAAGAATGAACGCAGCCAAGAACATAGCTGTCAACATCGTGAGCCTTGAAAGAAAGGAAAAACAAATCAAGCAGGAATACTTTTAGCGGTCTCCTTTGCTGGAAGAGGCTGCAGCCCCCCTGGGACCGGGCCCTGCCCGGGGAGCCCGCCCAGCCCCTACCTGGGAGAGGCGGCCGGGCGCTGCCCGCTCGCTCCCACAAAGAGAGGGTGAGGCTTTGCTGTGCTTCCCAGCTCGGGGATTTTATCCAGCTGGGAGAGAGGGGCGGAAATAACCAGTCAATGGAGTTTAAAACACCCCAGCACTCACCGGGAGCAGCGCCGGACAACGCGCAGGCGGCGGCACTGCCCGGCCGGCGCACGCTTTGGGGCGGAAAAGTCATTTTTCGGTGAAAGCAAGGCGTGGGGGACACGCCTCAGCTGCCGAGCTCTACCGGGGACCCACTCGCGCAGAGCCCTGCCCGGGGGGCGGCGGGCACGGAGCCGCCCGCGCTGCCCGCTCCTACCTGCGGGACCGAGCGAGCGCTGGTCGCTGCTCCCGTCCAGTCCACTGCCTCCGCTGCGCTGCCGGCGGCCGCTCGCTCTCCTTTTCCCGCTGCCGGTGCGGTGCCGGCGGCCGCTCGTTCCCTTTCCCTCGGTGCCGGTGCGGCGCCGGTTGCCACTCGTTCCGTTTCCCGCGGTGTCAATGAGGTGCCCGCGGCCGCTCGCTGTCCTTCCCGCCGGTGGTGTGCGGCGCCGGCGGCCGGCCGTCCCCGTTCTCCCGGTGCCGGCACCCGCTGTCTGTCCGCGCCCGGCGGCCGCTGTTCTCCGCCGCTGTCGGTGCGTGCCCGGTGCCGGCCCCGGGCTAAATAGAACGGGCTCCTGTCCTGCCGGCGCCGCGCGCGCCCCCTGCCGGCCTCGCGGGCCCGCGCGGGGCAGGTGCGGCCCCGCCGCCATGTTGGGCCCATGAGGGGAGCGTCGGGCCCGGTACCGCCGCGGGCAAAGGGAGCGGGGCCCCGCCGGCCCTGCGCGGAAAGCCGTGAGGGGAAGGCGGCGGCAGCCCTGGGAGCCGCTCCTTCGGGCCGGTCGGGTGCCCCAGCCACGCGGCGGCTGTGTCCCAGTTGGGATCTTCGAGGAAGCGCAGCACGGCCATCGTTTTTGCGTTAGTCGTGAGTCATGCAACTATAGAATTGTTAAGGTTGGGAAAAAAGACCTTTGAGTCTATCAGGTCCATCACTACCATGTTCTCAATTACAGCTGTAACCAGATGTGGAAATGAGACTGGAAAACTGGGTTTTTCCCCAGTCCAAGCTTGTGTAATTTCCTCTTTTTCCATGACATGATTTATGCAAACCAAACACTGAACACAAGCATATTTAAAAGAAAATAAACTTAGTGAAAGGCCTTTAGATCTCTTACCCTTCGCTTGGTTGCAAACAGAACTTACTTCTAATATTCTTGCCCTCGCATCCCACATCCACACATTTTTGAACATTTCCATGAGCGGTGACTCCACCACTGCTTTGGGCAGCCCCTTTCAGTGCTTTGCAACTCTTTCCTTGATTTTTTTTTTTTTTTGTAATGTCTAATCTAAACCTCCCCTGGAAATTTAAAATAGCAGGACTGGTGTGTTGTGGCTGTTAAAAATTTGGTGGATGAAAACCATGAGCAGCCCTCCACAGTCCAATGCCTGTTCCTCAGACACCACCTAAGTTCAGCAATCATTGCTTCTAAAAACCTTTTTAGGCTGTGAAATGCTGTTATTTCCCCACCCAGGAGGATAATTCATGGATAGAAGGAAGGATGAGGAGGCATTGCAGGGGTTTAAAAGTTTTGGTGGGTTTGGGTGAGGAGAAGGTGTCCAGGAAAGTGTTCACTGGATCTTTATTTAATTCCCCAGTTTTGCTTCTGGGGGGCCTGTGGCAGAGTAGAGCAGCTCTATTCTGTTTCTGTAGTTCAACAGGAGGTCTTTAGTTTTAAAATAAGTTTCTGACTCCTTAATGTAGATCTTGAAGGGCCTGGAAAACTGGAAATCTGAAAAAATGTCTTACTATGCTGCAGACCTCTGCCACTACTGGCCTAGAGAATGGCTTTCCTATACAATCTCTTAAATTCTTAGCATTAAATTACAGTTGATCTTACATAAAGCATGAGTTCTTTTTTGGATGGCCATACAGTGCTCATTAATTTTGTCTCTGAATCAAACAACTTCTTATCTGTTCTAGAATCAGCCAAGCTGGTAGTTTTAGAATACCTGTAGCTGCAACCATTTTTTGCCTATCTTTTATTTTTTAGGTGAGAAGGCAGGATTTTCCCTCTCTCATTGCAGTTTCTGTGCTTATATTGCATATATTTTTTAAACTTTACTGTTTCTTGCTTATAGAAAGAAATGCAGGTATTTCTAATAATCGAATTAATGCAAAATAGCATCATAATTGCTTTTATCTACTTGGCAACACTACTTAGTGAGTATTGAATTGGCATTTGAATTGTGGCATTGTCACCCGTGCCATGCAAAGAGAATGGACTTTAAGTTGTTGGCTTCTGGATTAAGTAAAAATTTTAAAAAGTCTTGTCTTAAGCCACCAGATAGGAAAACACTGCCTGTATTACAGGACTGCAATTGTTTTTTTTCCCTCTGGAAAGATGTTCTGCAAAGCAGAGAACAGCAGGAACGTAATTTTGGAGGGTGTCTGAACACTGGCTGAGCAGGGACTCCCTTCCCTTGGCTTCAGCCAGTGTTATACATTTGCTGAAATGCCCTGTTCTGCCAAGGATGGTTGTCAGTTCTTTAAATGGAGGTAGGAGGCTAAGTCCATGATTTGGTAGTTCAGATATTCCCTGCTGAGACAACTGGAAACTTGCCTGGTGTGGGAGAACAGAGCTTAAATGCTTGGAAATACTGATGGGAGTGCAAGGTATGTGAACAAGCTGAAGGACAACTTATTTACATATCTGGGGTGTCTGAAGATGTCCCAGTGGTCAAACCATCTCTCCTTCCATGCTGACCACGAGCAGCTTGGCACTGCTGAGGCCAACCCCTACAACAATTGAAGAAGCCCTGTCCGGCTGGTCCCTAATTTTCCTTTTTTCCTTACTTTTGGCTCCTTCTGAAAATTGTGCACTCTATTTCCTACTGTTTTAGTGAACTCTTTGTCGCATCTCAGTTTTTGCTTTCTTTAAACCCCACAGTTTTCCTAAATTCTTTAGCTCGAATGTGTTTACAACTTCAGTGTTCACATTTTTTTTTCCTGGCAGGATGTGTTGCCACCCGCCATTGTCCTCAAAAACCCAAGGATAGGTAAGCTGAAGGAAGACTGTGTGTGGTTAAAATGTCACTGCACTCCCAGCTAATTCTGGCTGCTAGAATTGTCCCTGGGGACAACAGACAGCTGGACATAATTTAGAGCAGGCTGAGATTGATACTAGAGGCTAGCCCGAAAAGGAGGAAAACGAAATTGCAGTTTAATCTCTTCCACTCCCATATCTGACCCCCTTTTCCTGTTTCAAACATTGCTCCCTAGAACAGAAAATGAAGCACATGGAGAATTTAAGCAACTCATGTTTGTCAGCTTGGGGGACCACCGGTGTCAGTTTAAGATGATTTCTGTCCCTGAGTGTGTCATATCGAGCAAGACTGGAGTTTCCTAAACTCAGAGCTGAAATGGTGGAGATGGTATTTTCATGTTGGACTCACAGGAATTTTAGAACATAGATTATTTTGATAACATGGCAGGCTGCCTTTCTGCCACGCTGCCTGCAAATGTCAAATTTATTTCCATGTTTCAACTTGGAAGTGACATAATGTTGGTGAAGGATAAACTGTGAAGAATTAGATGTCTGATTTTTTATTGCCAATTAAACATGACAAATGTTAAACTTTTATTTAAAGTAATATTTTACAAGTTTATTTATCTTCAAGGGAAGTGTCCTGAGTATATTGTATGTGCCACGAAGAGTTATTGTACCGTAAACTTAATTTGAAAGAAGGCCTCTGTTAGGAAATTACTCTCACTTTTCATAGAAAGCTGATATAGAGGTAAAAATTCACAGTATCAGTTTCTTACCACAGGTGTTGAAATGACAGAAAGTTAGTAAGGACCAAAATGTTAGTGGCAGGGGACAGAGAACAAATTCCCTCCTTCTCCTTAATCCTCCCATTCAACCTAAACATATATTTATTGTTATTCTTTGTTTATTGCTTTGTAGTAGAGTTCATGGGTGACAGATAATGCAAATATAGAATTAGAGAAAACTGACAAAGAAAAGGTATGAGAGTTGGATTAGAAAAATCTAGTAGTAGAATTTCAGCCTTTATTGTCTTCAAGTTATCTCCTGTATGAGAGGTCTTGCATGAGTTTGTTATGCTGAGGCCTGTGGCTAACTTGGGCAAACCAGTGCTTTCATTTAAAAATGTCTAACAATGCTCTGAGGATATTAAAGTATAACGTTCTTGCCATTTTTTATTTTGATTTTTGCTAAAGATCAAGCCTGTGGTCTGCATGCAATTTGTCAAACATGCAATTTGCTTGTCTGCTGCATTTTATGGGGATGTGATCCTGTATTTTGTGTGTTTCTGTGGACTCTGGCAGAAATCTGGATGCCCAGATAAGGTGATTATTCCCTCTGGAGTCCTTTGTCAGTAAAAGAAACATGACAGGGAGAGTGAGTGAGTGAGTGAGTTGAGTGAGTGAGTGGAAAAGGCATCTTCAACAGGCTGTCCATGTTTTTTGTTGGTGCAGTTGTGCAGCCCTAATAAATTGGGAATTGAAGGGCTTTGGAAGGGTGAGTGTTTTTCAGATACAGCTGAAAACAACACAAGCAATGAGGATGTGATGGTGTGTGGGAAGGATTTAATTTTCCATGTGTGGTTCATCACCTCTTGCATCTCAGGGAATGGGGATTTTCCAGGACTGCAGCCCTCTCCTGGTGATACTCTCAGGTGATGTTCATTTTAGGCTTGCCTTTGGATAATGAGAGATTATGGTTAGTGGGTGTTTTCTCAGTTTTCAAGGCTGTAACTTTGAGGTCCATCTTGCACAAGTTTACTCACAACCCCAGAATATCTGTTTTTATGGATTAACTATACAGGTAAAGACCCTTTGATGTGGTAAGAATTTCAGATATGGCAAATCTGGGCTGTAGCTTAAATTGCATTGTGACGATTTTGACGAAGTTGTATCTGTAATTTAAATATTCCTCTTCTCTTTAGCTTGTATATATTACTTCTTCCATTTTTATACTGTGCAGCAACTCTTTCACATTCTCTAGCAGTGATTTTATTTCTCTTTTTTTGTCTTTCTCATTCCAGATAAGAGAAACAGCAGTCCAGAAAACATTCATCAGTATAGATGTGTGGTTTTTGTAACACTGGAGTTGTAATTTCTTCTCCTTTTTCTTCTGGAAAACCAGCATTGCTACCCATAGGAGTTGAAGTCTGATGCTGTACTAGATTTCAACCGATTTGGTTAAAATGAGAACTTTTCCTCAGAAATATAATCCATCTGAGGAGCAGACAGCCTTTCTGATATTCAAAATCCTAGCTTGAATATGTACTGTTGTTCTGATTAAACTGTGTCAGTGCATTTCCTTGCTCTGACTAAGAGGCAACATAGAAATGCCAGAATTCAAATCTAGTATTACCCAGAATATGTTGGAGACAGATTTCAACTCTAGTTTTGGCTTCTTGTGAAGCTTTTTAAAAACTAAAAATCATTTAGTTTAATGATTAAACTAAATAATTTAATCTATTTCTTGGTACACTTTCTATGAAATTAGGAAAAGATGTGACTCTTGCCGAGGGAAGCAGGGTGGGTGCATTCAACTTACCTGTCTAGGATTTCCAAAGACAGTTGATTGTCTTGGATACTCAGGTCCCATTCAAAGTCCAGGAGTTTGGATGCTTGTCTGTGAGGCTGCCTACAGGCCTGCTGTGGGCACCTCAGCACCCCCTCAGCTAAAAGGAGAATCAAGCAGAACTCATCCATGGGTGTAGATGAGTAAAAACTCAGTGCCCTCTCTTTATCCTCCCTCCATGTAGGAAATCCATTTCCCTTCCTCTGTCAGTTCTGAGAAGGGTAAATGTGGGTTGATATGAGTGGAATACCTGTGTAGGACCAGCATGGATTTCTGACTGGCAGCTCAAGTCCAGCAGGTTGGCCAAGCTCTAGTTTTTATTTTTGTAATTTTCCAGCATTGTATTTAGCCCAGATTTTGGGAATTAATTTGAATAATTTAACCTTTCTTAACAGGACTTAGAGTGTTCCTGATTGTCAGAAAGTGCTAAGGACCTTTAAGGCAGACACTGATGTTTGAAACCCTTAACCCAAAGCTTTCTGCAGAGCCTTGTGGGCCTAAACCTGAGTATGATAGTGCTGTGATCTTTCAGCACAACCAAACAGATATCTCAGAAATGCTGTGGTGAAAGAGAACCTTAGAAGAACAGATTTGTGAGGCAGGGCTCTTGGTAAGGACTGTTGCTTTTTACAGTTCAGGAACATCAGGATCAGTAGCTATATTAAACAATAATTTGGTTCCATAAGCATCTTCTGAACTTTCTGAATTTTCCTTTCTTTCTCTTTTGAGAAAAAAAGTTAGTAATAGGGGAAAAGCAGGAACATTTCTTGTTTATATTGTGTGGCAGTGAACTTCGCAAACAACGTGCCTGGTTAACCTATTAATTATTGTCCAGAGACACAACTTTTCTGCTCAATATCGTCATGTTAATGCTATAGGATGTATATCAGAGCATTTTAATTCCCTGGAATATTAAGCTTAGTGCTTGTCTTTAAGCTGTCATACAGAAATCAGAATCCAAATACCAGTGGGGATTTTCCTCTCTGTGAGATGGATGGGGTTATCCTCTCACCCCTCTTTGCAGATACCTGTGGTTGAAAGGGATCAAAATTCAGGAAAAGGCTGGAAGATGATACCGCGAAAAGCTGGCACAGAAATGCCCATAACCCTGTATGCTCCCAAAATATGCTCTTTAGGAGTTTAACCACATCAGAGAAAAAATCAGTTCTGGGAGTGAGGCAGTGGGAACAGGACATCTTCAAGTCTTTGAGGTGGAGAGGCTGCAGAGCAACCCCAAGGTGTCATTTTTGCCATAGACTAACACATCACTTACTATATATTAATTTTAAGTCGTGTGTAACACAGGGAATCTTTTAATTAATCAGTTCAAGTTCTGTTTCCCTGGAAGCCCGAAGCACTGGCAAATTAATTCCTGCTCATTCACCCATTACTGTGCTTGAACTATTATAATTTAGAAGTGATAAAGGGCCAAAATAACCTGATGGACACAAAAAACCCTCAATCCCCCTCTTCACCCCAGTGCAGAGCAGTTCAGTTCACTCTCTTATGTCACTCCAGAAACCCTGTAGCTCTCTTTGGCCAGCCATAGTCTCAGTGTGTCAGGGGCCATGGGCCTCTTTGGCACCACAGCTGCAGGTTGTAAATGCAGTTGTGGAGATTAAGATATTAAAATGTGCCTCTTTGGGGATTGCACAGCACGAGAAGGCCTGAGGTGTTGCCTTGTGTCCCCAGGGCAGCCTGGTGGCTCCCAGGGCTGTCAGATGCTGCATGATGCACACTCCAAGAGCTTCCCATGTGAGGATTTGTCCTCAGCAGTGGTGTGATTTGCCATTTTCTCTGCTACTCAGGGAGTGTTTGCTCCCACTTCCTGCAGAAGGCTCCACAAGGTTGGTGACAGAGGTTTGCTAAGTAGGAATTCAGTGAACATCAGGCAAGGCAGATGTAGATGCTTGAAGAAAAGCACTGAATACTTTGTGCTGACCAAGCTGCAGTTGGAACACTGCTCTGTCCTCATGGCTTTCCATGCATTTATAAAATCCCAATTAAAAGAGCAAGAGGCATGTGTCAAGACCCCCTTGCATTAGTGCAGAGGAGGGGAGTTGATTACTCACTGTCTTACTAGCACTTACTTCCAGACTTCCTATTTATTACTTTTTATCCCATTTTATGTAGAAAAGGTTTTTGATTCTCAGCTCCCTTACTCTTGGAAAAAAAAAAAAAGCCTTTCTCACTGTAATCTTTGACAGCACTTTAAACAGTGAGCTGTGGTTGTAGAAGTTTTGACTTCTAGAAGCAATTACTTAGAATGTGTCAGAGTTTTAGAGCTTGGTCACTTCTGCTCATATTCATCCTTCATTTTTCAGATGTAGATCTCTTAGTAGGTCTTTTACCATAGAAATTCCACTTCTGCAAGACAACACTGAAGCAGAAAAAGCAGAATTGATTGAGCTTAAATCAAAGGAGAGCCCTTGGTTCAACATTTTGTCAGCAAATTGTGGTTGAGTTATTAATTATCTGTCTCAGTTTTTAAGTACCTGGAATCTGTAAATCTTTCAGGAAGGCCTTTAGTATACACATCTCTACTTGTTACTGGAGCTCCTGACTGGTGTCTCTGAGGAAGCTGTGGACACATGGAAATACGTCATCCTGCGGATGGATGATTTAAGTCTGTTGAAGCAGATTGTTAGATTGTGTGATTGTAAAATAGCTTTTTTGGCACTTGTTGCTGTAGGACTAAGGGTCAGATTCTTTCTCTGCCTTGCACTGGAGATGCATCAAAACTTGTGTGGTCTGACTGCAGTGGGTTGGGAGCCTGTTCCATTTTTGTGGGTAGCTGTGCATGTGGCTTTTGGGGACAGGTCCTGTAGTTGCTGGTAAATTTCCTGCTGCTTTAAAAGGAAGTGCACAAGAACAGAAGGGGTGGCTTTGGCCTCAGGACTGCGGCACTGCAATTATTAAGAGGGGCCTTTCCATATTTTTCCCGTGCTTTCCTTCAGCGGATTCAAAAGGATGTTACCTAAAGGCACAAAGAGATACATAATTTTGTTTCTCTGAAGGCAGAGGATTGAGGGGGTTTGCAACATTCCTTTAGAGCTAATAATGATTCAAAGTTAACAGTCACATAATATGTATACAAAACACTTCCATGTAGAGAATGTCAATGGCATTTTTTGGGTAGAATTACTCCAGATTCAATTGACTTTCATCTCCAGCAGGGCTGTAATTATTTAGTAAAAGCCTTCTACAGTGCAGTAAATGTACCTTTGAGGAAGGCCCGAAGTGTGGCAAGGTATGGTGTTCAAAATGGGTTTAAAGTGCTGGAACACACCTCATTGTGTCAGTCAGATTTAGCATTGGTAGATGAAGGACAGGCTCCTCTCCACTGCAAAACAGAGGTTTACTTGGTGTGGATTAACAGTTTCTCACTGTTAGAAATTTGGGGTTTTTAGTGTGAATCTTAGGAAGGGAAAGAAGTGCTATTACAATACTTCATTCAGAGTCAGGAGGCCTTCTTTCACTGCACTGCTGCCTTTACAGAATGACTTCCAGTGTCAGGCAAAAATATCATGGAGGCATGGAAGAAAGAGGAATGGATTTATTTGCAGGAATCTTTATTAGAGAAAAACTCCTAATTTTACAGGTAGAAATGAAGTTCACACACTCTTTCTTCACAAAAAGGTAGGGTTGTTTTTTTTTTTGTCCACCTTGAGATCTGAATGAAATCTTTATTCCTGGCTGGCAATGTGTGACAAAGCATACCTTTGGTGACAGGCTGCAAAAGGGATTAATCATCTGGTGAATTTATTAACAGCAGTAATAAATTAGAGCACTCAGGAATCCTCAATGATTTTACTAGCTTGAATTTAAAAATCTGTGAATGGTATAAGTGAATTGCAAGATTATACTAACTAGAGACATTTGCTCACAATTGAACTTCTACTTCTCAAGCTATCAGTTGTTTACTGGTCTGGATCAATGAAGTGCTAAAAGCTAAATACTGTAAAATGTTAAACTTTGATGAAAGATATGAAGACAGAAACTGTTTCTTTTGCCAACACTGTGGTCAACAGCAGTGCTCTGACCTGATTACTTAAGCTGATGTTTTTCCTAAATCTGTAATGAATCAGTAATTATCAAGTTTTGCAATACTGAATGATTCTCTTGTGAATAGCAAAATTATTTGTTATTGTAGGGTGTTATTTTCTAAAAAAGTGTTCAACTCTTGCATCTGCAACCTCTGTACAGTATGCTTGGGTTTTTTTTTTTGGTGTTGTTTGGGTTTTTTTTTTTGTTTGTTTTGTTTTGTTTTGTTTTTTGGTTGGTTGGTTGGTTGGTTGGTTTTTTTGCCTAGAAAACTGTGAAATGCCACAACAAATCTCCTGAAGAGTTTCACAAAATGTGAGGAGAATTCAATCTGGTCTAATCTGGAAGTGACCCCTCTGGTGTCTTATAAAATAAACTTTCGTGTCAGCGTGTTTTTCCAGTCATGGTTGGAAGATTTCCAGTACAAGTATTTAGTTATGGGGCTTGACTTGTAGGGCTTCTAATAGGAAAAGGAACTTGTTCAACATATTGTTTTTATTAGTGGGGTTCTCATAGCAATTTAATATGGTAGTGCCAGAAAAAATTCCCTTTTGTCTTGCACCAAGTGCCATGCAGTTGTATGAGGTAGGTGTGCATGGGGTCAGAAGCGGGACCAGGTCCCTGAATGAGACTGGAAATTCAATCCATGCTTCCCAGGATTGTGGTGGCATAATACTAACAGCTGGCTTTGGAGCCCCAGTAATCCTTGCAGCCCCTGCCAGAGTTTTCGAAGAAATAAGAGACCAGAATTAGTGGAACTTATCAGATAAGGTAAATGAGAGATGTGGTAACATGATGCATTGTCTTTTTAGTAACTTCAACAGAAAAGCTGGGATGGCAAAACCTCTGTGCGGGGCTTATTTGGTGGATTTTGGGTTTATTTTGGGTTCTGTCCATGCACATCCTTGGCTATCCCCACTGTGGAAATTGGACTGCACTTCAAGCCATATGTGAGGGCCATATGTGGAGCTGCCATCCCTGGATCCTTGTCTGGGGAATGCCACTGAGGATGTGGTGAGTGGGACTGTGCTCCCCACTGGCAGTAATCAGGGGAGAACATGCAAATGAGCAAACCTAAATGCAAATGTTCACATCTAACACCGGTGGAGATTTATCCAAATGATAGGGGAGTTGATAGCAGGAAAATGAAAAAGAAGAAAAAAACGAGGAAATTTGAGCCATCCAGTTATTTTCGGGTGAAAATTGCTTAACTTACATTTGTGGTTTTAAGTAAATGTGCACATTAAAAGAATGCTGACCTTTAAAAACGTGAGTTTAGATGATTTGCTATTGTTGCTGGTTAAAGCGTATGCACTTACAGCCAGCAGAAAATACCATAAGACTGTGAAATTGGGAATGTACCATGGAAACAAACAGCACCCTGGCAAAATAGATGTTTCCTCAACAATCTCCATTAAAAAGCTCAACAGAGTTCCTTCTGACCCCTGCATGAAGGGATACTCCAAACTTCTCAAAGAAAAATGCACAGCGAAGTGGGGAATTAAACGGCATCACCGTGCTTTGCTGTAAAACAAAGCAGGCTTTTATGAGAGTCTTGAGCCAAAGTGATAAGTTGTGGATCCATTGTGTTGGAATGCGATTAAACGAATTCCTTTGGGAGATAAGGAAAAGTATCTAGAAATCTAGTGCTGCCCTCCAGTGGCGGCGTGAGAGGGTTTGTCTCCAGTGCTCGCAGGATGTTGGCTGGAAGGCAAACAGAAATGTTCAAATATTTCCGGAACGACTGGGTAGTTACAGGTCAAATGTCAGGGCAGCAGTGGAGAAGAGGGAATATGAGACATAGCCGAACTTGCCCTAGTCTGGAACTGCTGAATTGGTGGCTTTCTCCAAGGTTATTCTCAGCCAGAGGAAAGAATTCTTCCCTGCATGCTACATTAATCCTCTTCATTTCTAGTTTGCAAAGTCTTCTGCTCTAGTTCATGAAGAAAGGAGTGTTCATGGATGAAATGAGCCAAAATTATGAATCGTCTGAGCAGACTCACCTTAAAAAGGGAGATAATGTCTTTGTGGAGAGTGCCAGCATAGTCTAACATATGCAATTAAACTAATTTTCCTCTTGTTTAAACTGTGGTAATGACTCCCCTCCACACCCCTTAAGTCAGTTTGCCTCTTTAACATGGCATGAAAGAGAAAAGAATAAGTTATATAAGTGATGTAGCAAGCTGCTACCTACAAACGTTGTGTCCTGTGTGACGCTTCTGCAGTTGCCTTGCCAAAGCAATTACCAGTCCCTCTATGATATTAGGGAAAGCACAGGTAGCGCAATATTAGGGAAAGCCTACAGAGGTTTCTTTCCTTGTGATCTTAGCAGCAGTAAGGCTGCTTAGTGAGGGTTAAACTTTTCTGTCCTGGTATGGTGTTTTCTGAGGCTGCTGCTCTATTTTCATTTTCCGTGAAAATACGGTTTCTGTTTCCGTTTGGTTAAAGTTGTGTAAGACAAATTCAGGAAAAGAATCTGAGCCTGGCAAGACTAGGAATCCTAAATACAACGACTTGTCTTAAGGTTCAGGTTCTGGGAATACCAGACTGTTTCAGATTCCCTGTGCACCACAGGGGAATCCGAGAGGGGCTGCCTCACTCCAGTGTGTATTTTGACATGACAGTGGATATGTTTGAGGGGAAAGGGCGAGATCCAGAGGGGAAGGGTATGAACAGCTCTTGTTGAAAAGTTTCTTCATGTGTATTAACATCAGTGTTGATAAAAGGAGAAGTAAAGATAACATTGATGGCAAAGAGTTTTGATCAATGTTTGTTGCCTGTGCAGTCTTCAAAGACCCAAATGAGAGGGAGGACTTCTGCTGGGGAAGTCAGTGTAATAAGCAGAGTCTAAGGAGCACTGATGAATCAGGCTTCCCTTTATCTATGCTTATGGGGCACATCTCCTTCTTATTCATGTTTGCTACAGTCTTTTTTGTTCCCATGAAAGCAATGCTGCTTGGAAGACAAAAATCAGTTTTGGTGGGTGCAGAAGCCCTGGAAGTATGGACAGGCCTATGAACATACCCGTACCTGCACATACACACAGAGCAATTGCAGCTGTGTGAGGGCCTTTCTGGTGGCACCTGCTCTGTTTCCATGGCTTCTGCAGAGGCTTCTCTTTAAGATACACAAAGCAGGTGCTGCAGGTTATCTCTGGGATTAGGAGTTAGGAAGAGCCCCTTTGAACACAGAACCAGGAAGTCAGAGTATGGTGCTGAAGTCCACAGTCAAAGATCTCATTCCAGAACATCCTGGCCTTCTCTAAGTTGCTGTGAATGAGACAAAATCTTTTCCTTGGTGGGCTGATGTTTGACTCATTTCCATGACTGTTCCCCTCAAAGGGACACTCTCTTTTATTAATGTGACATTAGACATTGTGGCTCAGTTTCATTGGTCAGAGTATTCTTTGGTCTGTCCTGAATCTGGTTGAATTCCAAGGCTGACTGTAGTATCTGATGCTGATTTTTGATGTAGAGAGATGTAGATGCTCTGCAGAAACTGCTTAGTGATTTTATAGACACTTGGAGGCAAGTTGGATGGAAACTTCCAGGGATAACTAAGTCCAGTTATCCAGTTACTGGTAGGGAGTAAAATGTCGTGTCAATTCATATAGATGTTAACTCATAATGCACTACACTGATGTACATGTAATATTCTTATAATGACAGCCTGAGGCTTTAAACCTTATCAGACTTCTGAGCATAGAAGATTAGGCTGAAGCACATGACAGCTGAAGCTACTACTATATGAAACAACAGTGAAATAGTAATTTGTTAATATTTTGTTACATCTGTGCCTTCATGTAGATATTTTGTCCCACATCACACAGTACAACATATCCAGGTGTAGGTGTTGTTTTCCTTGCTTTTCCCATCTGTCCCATCCCCCTAAACCCACCTGGCTCTCCAGGGTTCAGTGTTGGCCCTGAGTTGCTTTGCTTCAGTGCTTCTCATTTGGATTTTAGTTCAGCCGGTAGTGTGGGATATCTCAAACAGAAGAAAAACACTCAACAGAGGAGCAAACAACTGCTCTGTGCTTAGGGACATCTTCATCTTTCATCAAGCCTTGCACAACTACTCTGAGGCTGGAATGTGAGGTAGTTGCTGGCTCCTCTGGTGTCTGTTTTAGTGTGAGATAAAATCTGTGTCAAGGATGTTCCCCAGACTACCTGCGGAGGTTAATTTGCTTGAGAACCATACTTGCAGCATCCTTCAGGCATTGGATAGAAGAGAGATCGGTTGAATCTTTTAGTAAGTTCCTGCTGGCCTGTAGCTACAGAGCCAAGAACATAACTTTGCTTCCTAGCACAGCCATTCTCTCTCCTGCTCCAGGGGGAGCTTAACCCCTGCACCGGAGCTCTCTGTCAGTTCAGCAGCGCAAAGCTGCGAGTGGCAGAAACTGGGAGCTGTTTTCCGACGGGCTTGGCAGATCCCCACAACCACCAGGTATCTGTCAAAGTGAATTTGCGAGTTCCTCCAGCTGCCCTGGGGAGCTTGTAAGTTCCTTGAGCCTTATTCCTGCCCACATGGAAGTTACAAGACATTACTGCTCTGCCAGCAGGGCTGGTAAATTCCAAGAAGCCCAGATACTGGATTCACAGAAATTATAACCCTGCTGACCACACTGGTCGAAGCAGAAACGTTTTGGAGTTTCATGAGCCTTAGCTGTTTCTCCATGTCATTTACAAATTCTAATTGTGCATTTGTGTAAAGGGCTTTGGCACAGGCAGCTGGAGCTTTCGGTGGCTGCAGTCACAGCCAGCACAGTGCACAAGCACCTCTTGGAGCCCTTGCAGTGCTGATGGATTCTCAGCAGAGCTTCTAAACCTGGTGGCCTCTGGCCAGGTTGATTTGGAGTGTGTCTCTCCTATTGATTTAGCAGCGTCAGGGATACTTTTATTGGAGCCTAAAATTAATGTTTTGGGAAGATAATAAATTCTGCTTCTCAACCAGAAAGTTTGGAAACCTCTCTGTAGCATCTTGAGGTGGAGGGAGGTTGGAAGTAGAAAAGTCAAGTTATGAAATAATGAGAATATGATTTTTGTGGTTTTTCTACAGAAGTATTTCAATGATGCTAGTTTCTAAATTCTGTCAGTGTTTTCCTCTGGTGAGAGACCAGACATTATGTATTTAGATGGCAAAGAGGAGGGTTGTTTGTTTTATAAAGTCAGGGTAAATTGGCTAAAACCACGTCTTACCCTCATATTTTGTCTCTCAGAATTTACAAGTACCCTATCAACTGTAAGTACTACACTGAGAAAGAAAAAGCACTCCTGTTTTCTTAAAATATCTGGCATTTGGAGAATTTGTTAGAAAAAAATATGAAAGTGCTGAACTTTTTAAAAATGGATAGCAGGCATATTACATCAGCTATTTGGATCAAATAGCTTGATGTCTTCTTTCTCTTGATGTCTTTCCCCTTCATGTTCTGTAGACACCATTGAGGTAGAAATAACTTTTTTCCTAAGTGTGTAAAATGTAAAGTTGAATCTTGCCACTTCGTGACATTTGCAGCCTGCAACTTTCACATTCTTTCAGCATTGTTTTTTTAGGGGTGCAGTTATAACTGCAAGTGTTCATCTATAATATAAATTGATGAGAACAAATAGAATATGTGATATATTTAAAAATAACATGGCTGCCACAATAGGTTGGAAAATGGCAGGAGGGAAAAAAAAAGAAGTTTGTATTTGGTATTTATATGGTGTATATACCAAATAAGCAGACTAAGAAAAATTGATCCAGATGGGATATTACTTATATCTGTGTACATTACCACCTAAAACTATCTGTCATCAGGCAAACAGTATTAATGATGGAAAAGGAGATTTCTAGTTGGATCTGCATTTTCAGTGCCTTCCTCTGTGTTCCCTTTGCAAACATGAGCAATTTTGCTCCAAGGATATTTCAGTACGGTGGAGAAGTCGAGGAAGCTGATCAATCACAGAAAATATTCTGGAAATGCTTCCCTTCATACCTGACACATGGGTTATTAATCATTCCTGTTTCCCTGAAAAGGAGATCACGGCAATATATCTTTATGTCAGAGCAGTTTTCTGTGTCCAGGGTCTTACTCTGGCTCTGCACATCATAGGAGTCATGCCAGAGGTGGTGTCCCCCCTGCTGATGTAATTCTTGCTTCAGGATGCTATGGGCAGCTCCTCTTCTGGATGCCTGCTCTGCACATGTTTTTTCCATTATATTAGTAGCAAAGTGAACTGGCACTTGCAAATCTTCTTGCACCCTGCCCCCCCACTGACTCTGCCTCTCTTAATTAGGCATTGAATAGAATTTGCTGGAAGGAGCAAGAGGGCAGATTCTGCTGATTTGAAAGTTGACTTTGATGTGTGTGACTCTAAAGTTAATTTTGTCAAAGCCATGGATAACTAAAACTTTCCTCATGTTTTCCCTTTTTGTTTAAAGTTAACTCCTACTTTACAACCTTATTACTCACCTTATATATATCTCAAGTATAATGGTTGCAGCTGCTAAGAGAGTAATTAAACTTCAAAGCTTTGTTATTAAAGACTCAGCAAGGACACCCCAAAGCAGAAGAATTTGCAGTTAAGACTGTACAAATCCATCCTTAACAAGTCTGTAGTGAGTAGGGATTATGTAGCACAGGAATAGCATTTTCTGTATGAAGGATCCTTGCGAAGTCTGAACATAATGAACTGCATGGAGTACAGTACACAGCTGAATGTTCCAGGATTGTGATTTTGGGATTTTCTGTATTTCTTTTAATAGATGTGGCTTTGCCTTGAAGGGCGTAGCTGAAAATAATTTCAGATAAGCAGGACTCTGCAGTCCAGGATTTTGCCTTGACAGTCATCTGTAAAAAATGTTAGTTGATGTTTCATTCCAAAATAATGAACAAAAGCCTTGATTCTGCTGTTAGATCTGGGTTTATGAATCATCAAAAAGTGCATTAACCTATGTGTGTGGGTGGCTAAACTGCAGTGTGTGTGCCCTGAGCTGTTGCTCCATCAGGACTGTGGAGTCATCCGAAAGGGTGGACAGCTTTGTGTTCTTCCCTGTCTGTGATGAGGAATGGGCCAAGTGGGAGGTGGATTAACCAAAACTGGGAGCCCATGGACCTCTGTGCTCGTTGCTCAAAGCCTGCTGCCTGCAATGGGCATCTCTGGAGCACAGCTTTGGGTGTAACTGTTTGCATGAGCCTGATGGAATAAATATGGCATCTGAACATTTCCAAGCTTGCAGTCAGGGCATGGGGGGAGGCCCTGTCATTTAGAACATCCTTTACTTGCTGAGATACTTGAACCAAAATTCAGAGGATGTGTAAAGTTATCTGGAAGTCTTTGGGTCCTTAAAGGAGGAATTACAGATTCTCTTTTTTGATAACCATAACCTGTTTCATCACAGTCACCTTATTTTCTTTCCTCGTTGCCAAGGCTTCCTCACCCCCACCAATGTTTTGTTGTTTCTTTGTTATTTCTCCCATTTCCAGCAGGAATTGTGGAATAGTGTGGTGAAATGTACATGATTTTTGGGAAGAATTACTATTTTTCATATGCACACAGTTTATAGATTTTCAACTAAGGTAAAGCTTGAAGGAACCCCTGCTGAGCAGAGGTACAAAAAGAAGTGAATTTCTATTACTACATGTAGTGAAGCTGTAGAACTCCTTGCCTCAGGCATTATGGATGCTGCAACTTAGGTGGGTTTGGGGGGATATCAGACAGGTTTGTGAAAAACCAACCTTTTAGGGATGCTAAATGCATGGAAACATATGTCCTAGGGACTTCATGAGCTACAGATTGTTGGAGAGTATTTGGGAAAATACCACTGAGTTTACCTTGTACTTGTACCTTGTTTTACTTGCTGCGAGGTGAATTAGTTGGATTTTTGGTCTGTTGTCATTAAGATAAGTTTTGTTGTAGGAAATGCCTATTTCAGATAATTTTTTGTTTGTATAGAGATTCCTAGGAAATACCAGTCTGGTTTCTATTGCTTCAAACACAGTGAGGGCAGAGGGGGAGATTAAACACATTAGTATGTAATTAATGCCTTATCAAATGCATTCTCCTTGTTCTCTCTTCATTTTTCTCCTGGATCGTCCTGTTGTAAGTAGATGTGGTGCTCTGTGGTTAAAGTGCAGCATCTCATTTGCACACTGTTCTCTGGCAGAGGCTGAACCAGGGAGTAGCAGCAAGTAATGGAAAGGTAGCTTTCCTTCTGGATTGGCAAAGGAGTCCAAGGACAAGAACTGGTGAATACTCTCTTGGCAGTGAGAATAAGGGAAGTGAGGAGAAATACAGTTAATGCCATTTTCTTGTGGCTCTCACTGCCGGCTGATTAGACAGTAGCTGAACTGGGATAGAAGTATGAAAGGAGGAAAAAAATATGGAGGAGTAAATGGTCCCCTTTTTGACTCCATCCTCTTTCTGGTGAGGCTTCAGTGAGGGGGCTCCAAAGCTGGCCATGAGCACTCAGCAGGGAGGAGGGAGGCAAAGAAGTTATGGAAAAACCAAGTGTGAGGACTCCATCACCTTCTGAAACACTCGGCCCTGACATTTCACTGTGAAATGTCATTTTCAAGCGGTGTTTCCAACCATGCATCTTTCTGTTTATGTTTCTTCTTGTCTTTCTGCAAATCCTCCCTGGAGAATGCATGGACATTATTGGGGTTCTGAGAAGCTTGGTGATTTGTTTTCCCTGCAAAGCTGTTCCCCTCCCTCCCTGAATCAGCTGCATTCCCATGGGAGGGGGCTTCCTTCCTCCCCCTTTGCTGGGTTGATCTCTTTGGGCTGTGGCTGCTCTCAGCCTGATGCCATGTGCCGCAGCAGCTGTGGCTCTTCTCTGCTGCAGCAAGTGCTGCCTCCGGACACTGCCTCCCCTGGGAGATCATTAGCAGGGTGGAGGCTCTTTACTTTCCTAGAAACAGGAAGAGAAGAAGAGCCTGAGAGATGGGAGGCCTAAACAATGTAGAATTAGATTACAGTGTGAACTCCATGACATCAGCTCCCTTCAGTCTTCCCACCCATTGGCTTTCTCACGGCATTTGTGCTTAGGCTGATCAGGATCTGAAGATATCCATAATAAAATTTTAATTCTTTCGTGGTCCAAAGGGCCAGAGCTGCCAGTCCCACTCCCCACAACTGACAAGTCAGGAGTATGGAGAGCTGCACATTGAACAGACCAAAATTCAGAGCACTTCAGAACTACTGTCAAGTGATATAGTCACTTTCAAGTCTTGTAAATTTAAATAAAACCTACCAGGAGTAATAAGGTTTTTTCCATCTTTTCACTACTAGCTCCTTTCTACAGCAGTTACTCCTCACACTTTGTGTGTGCTTGGTCTGTGGAACTACACCATTCACTCGTGAATGATGTGCTAGATGCATTTTTGGCAGTAGTAAAGGTCAAAATAAGTAAAGCAATAAATAAAAATGTTTGGTGTATTTCCCCTTTAATACAACTGTTTAAAAATGTTAGGCAGTAGCAGGGGGAAAAAACTCGTGGAAGACCAGTGTTTCTAAATCGTGGTAGCCTTGAATTATTTTCCTGGGAAGGAGGAAAAAAGGGGCTAAGAAACTGCTTTGGTTTCCTTTGGAACCTTAGTGCCAGCTGGAGACAATGTGGATCTCCATGTGCAGGAATCCAAATTCTGTATGTATGTTGTAGGTCCGAGTTCCATGTGCTCCCAGACAAACCAAGGTGTGGATTCTCCGGAGGGGCTGGAATGAGTTCAGTGTCACTGCATGAGCTGCAGTGCTGTGAAACTGGCACTTACCTTTCCAACTTTGCAGACAACATCTGCTTACTCAGGCTCCTTGTCTCACTCCTGGAATTCCTCTTGCTCCCAGCCATGTTTCCTGCCTCTGGAAGGTGCTCCGTGTCTCTGCATGTTCAGTGGTACCTCCAGACAGCTTGGGATATGCAAATTCCTCTCTCTGGGGAATGCTTCACTCCAAGGATTTAACCTGTGCACCTGTGCCAGCACTTCTCATCTCCGAATACATGGATTGAGAATCTGAATACTGATTTAACTTCCTACCAATGGAACATAATGAAACATGCCTTTGGTTAAAAAAATGCCAACAATTTGTGGGATGGAGATGAGTTCCAGAGCCTCATTCTTATTCCAAGCTTGTGGCCAGACTCATCTCTGTGTAGAAGAAATGGGTAAAACTCACATGGAGACAGCCAGGAGGTTGCATTTAGTTTTTGAGCTTCGGGTCTGAATAGGAGTAATGAATAAAACAATGTCAGTTGACTCTGCTATGTCCTAATTATGTTCTGAGACATCCCCTTACTCCTCAGAGAGCTGTGGAGGTGATGTTCTGTTTGTCAGACAGTACGTAAGATTTGCCAGGTTGTTTCTGGAGCAGTTGATACCAGCAGGTTCTATGATCTTGCTGCTTCCTTCAGCTTCAAGGTCACAAATTCATGTGGGCTGGGATGCTCATAATGGAGATACAAGACCTCCAGCATATCCACAGATGTACTGGAGGGTCCAGGTGGTTTGCTCTGAGCCAATGCTTAGGTGGAAAATTGTGGTATGAATAGAAATTGTGTTGGTGAGGGCTGTGCTCTGCAGGTGAGGCCCAGATTTCTTTTGGAGACACAAGAACACGAAGAGCCATAAAGGTCTGTCAAATTAATATCTTGCACTTGCCCAGGTGTCACACCCCATTAAAATGGGATAGCTTTGTTCAGTCCCTGAGGGAATTGTTGCATGTTAACGTTACACGCTGCCCTTTGCTGTGCTCCAGTTCCCTGTGGCTTCTGCTCCATCAGCAAACAAAGGATTCCTCTCTGTTTTTTCATTTGTCTCGTGGAAACATACATACAAATCCATAGGTGTGTTTTTGTGCATATATTATAATAATACAAAATAGATTGTAAATAATTTTGTAATGCTTTGAAATAATTTCAAATAATTTGGAAATCCTTTGGATAGAAGTGACTCTTGCCATTATCACTGTCTTTAAATTTTAGGTATGTCTTGTAAGTCTTGTATGAAGAGAATACATTGTTGAAATAACCACCTGAGGCAAGGACATAACACTTTTCCTTCCATTTTTTTCCTCCCAATCTCATTCTAGGTCTGGCTGCACCCTAATCTGGGAGGGCGTGAGGTGTCCCACTCAACAGCACCAGTACCTTTAGATTTCTCCCTTGAGGTAAGGCTGTGTTTTTGTAGGAGAGCTGTCAAGGTTTTGGTGGAATGACTTTTAGCTCCTGTGTGACCATTATAATATTGCAGCTGTTTCTGTTAGAACTCCTGGGTGCTTGTTTAGATGCTGAAGGCAATGCATTAGGAACTGATGGTGGGTGATTATTATCCAATCAGTTCCTGATGCAGTATCTGCGACATCAAAAACTCTGCAGTGGTTTTGGTTACCATTTTTTAATTTTAAACTTCAAATGTTGAATCTTAACAAGGTCAGTGTACTAGGAAGAAAAAACTTCAACTTAATTGCACTGCTCATTTTTTTAAGGAAATTTATACCTTTTATCTAAGAAATACTAAGAATAAATATTAGAAGGATCACTCTGGGTAGCACTGCTGGAGAGCATTATACATCTTCCGCAAGTTTTACTTTTTAGCTCTTCAAACCTGTTGTTTGCTGGTTGAATAGTTGAACACAAATTAGTCAGCAAGTGTGTTCTGCTTCTCAAAAGGGCAGGAAATTATGTAGGCCTGCAGCAGGGCAAGTCTGCAAATTCACTGTATATGAGTTGTGAAATTCAGAAGAAGCTCCAACCATGTGCCAGCGTGGGTGGGCTTTCTGTATGCAGCACTGTGGCAGTGAGAACTACAGATCTAATGTTACTGTCCCATTTTTCACACTTGTGCTGAATCTAGAGAAAACACTGTATTGGAAAGGAATAATCTAGTTCCAGACCTGAGCCTTGATCGTTAGTCCTGCTGTGTCCTCTGGATGGGTGTGCGCCAAGGATGTTTGTCCATTTGCTGTAGGTCTGGGTGTACTGAGAGCATATTGCACACCCCAGTTAAGCAGCATATGGTCATCACAGCCCTCAGACATCAGCATTTCTGCTTCCACCCACTTCTGTTTGAAAGTCAATGATTTTGGAGACAGTTGGTGTTTGTATTTCTGTTTCAGGTCTAAAAAGAAATAATCTGAAATGTGTCTGACTGGCTGATTTAATGAAGCTGCTCTTCCCACAGGGGTTCCCTGGTTGTATTTTACTGGTAGCATGTTTTGTTGCTGCTTTCATGGCACACATGGTCTGTCCTAAAATACTCTGCAATCCATGTCCCACAGATATTTTCACTAACTTCAACTTTGGGTATGGAAGACAGATGCTTACAGTGGACAAGGGAGTGTCAGGTGACTAATGAGAATGAGAACTAAATCCATATAAATGTTCTGCACAAGCTACACTTTTACATCAGGGCTACTTCTGTTAGCAGGTCCTGAGGCAGCAATGGTGTCCCTTCACCAGGGCTGTTTCAAACAGGGAATTTTATCTCAGAATAGTTTTCTTCTAAAATTCTACAGGACTAAAAAGAGCTCAGGACTAAAAAGAGCTCAGGTCATGCCTGGTCTTGTTGAGCATCAACTTCTGTACATCAGAGTGAGCCATGTTTTAGTGGGTTCCTTTGATCCTTAGTGTAAAACAGGAATATTTTCTGGCAGGCTACAGATGCTCCCTGGAATCTCACACATAAATAAAACTTAAGGATGTCTCTCTAAGGATTGGCCATCTGGAGCTTTGAGCCGCAAAACTGGGGTGTAATAAATACATTTTATGTGCTCTGGCTATATATAATATTTCTTTCTGCTATGTATCTATAGGCTGACTAGAGCCATTTAATGTTAATGGGAATCTTGTGTTGATTTCTGCATTTTTGGATTGTTCCTCTTGAGCAGGGGAACTTCAACTGTAGACAAGTTACAAGAATCCTGACTGGTTTGAGTTGGGATGTTACCAAGGTCATAAACATGGGAAAAATGGATTGCAATTGTTTTGGGTAATGGAAAATTCAGCAGAGAGTGTGGTTCTGGTGGAACAACAATCTTTGAACTTCTGAAAAATATGGACACAGAACTGCATGTATCTTAAAAAAAATTGCAGATGCAAAGGATTAAACACAGAAAAGTCATTGTCAGCCCTGCAGTTCAGGGCTAAATCAGTGGCTTCAGGAGATATTTTGACAAGTAACAGTTTCAGGGTGGTCGAAATGAGATGTGACTTCAGAAGAAGTTGTGAACACAGTTAATGAAGAAATTGTTCTGCTGCTGCAGGATGCTGCACCAGGGAAGCTGGGAAAGGCAGGAGGTAGTGGGGCAAAGCCTGGAGGTTGGTGTGTGGTCTGGATAAAGCCATGAGGTTCATCCTATGTATGTGGCGTGTTTGGGTTTTTTGCACTGCACAAGTGTCTCATGGGCCTGTAATGAAGGTGCCACACAGGTCTGCTAATCCATTGGCGCAAAGAAATTGCTGTGTTTAGCATAATCCCAGCTACAACTGTGGGAGAGTTATTAACTGCTCACAGTTGCCAGCTGAGATTAAGCCAACTCACAGCCATCTAGGTTAGGCCTGCAAGTGGATTCATGTCAGCTAAATTTCTTCCCTGAATGTCCTACACAGGAAAAGATGGCATAATTCCACAGACAACACCTGGTGCTGTGGATATCTGTCATTAAAGCATTTAGGTTCTCTCTGCATCTTCGCTGAGAGAACTATTATTAAGCAACTTGCTGAATAAACCTGGTTTATTTGGTGATCTTTGGCATGCTCCAGTCTGGGTGTGAACTGATAAAGCAGACTTGTTCTTTCTGGTTCAGCTTATTTGGCTCCCCTTGTAATAATAAGGAATACAATAAAATACCCATTCAAGGGAGCTGTCTGACTTCTGAACAAAAACCATTTATGTAAAACATCTCAAATAATGTGCCTGTTTCTTCAGCTCCTTCACTTACCTCCTTTACTGCTCCTGGAACTCTGCTGAGCAGCACTCTTAAGCCAGGGTAGCACACCTAGGTAGGGAGCTCCAACCAAACCCTGCTTTCCTGTTGGGCACTAAATTTCATGTATTTAGGGATAAAGTGCCTGAACTGAAAACAAGAAAAGAATCAAAATAGTTGGATGTATGGGAGATGTCTGATAAAATTAGAAAAAAAGCAGGTATTGAGAGATTGTTGTGGAAAAAAGCTGTACAAAAGTCTTCTGGAAGTTGAAGTAAAACATCAAGTTATTTCCTAGAGGTGTTTACCTGCAGGACACAATAACAAGATTTTTCCCTGAGTGTTTCATCGGGGTTTGCTGCAAGAATAGCACACTGAAGCCAGGAGAACCAACTGTTCATTCCCTGCAGGAAGCCTCTAGCTGCTGGAGGGGCAACTGTGGGCCCACAGGCAATTCCAGGGAAGTCCTTGCCCTGCCCAAGTCCTGCAGCAAACAGGGCATGTGCTGGGATCAGGGGTTTGTGCAAGGTTGAGCTGCTTTCCTTACCTTGCCCACTAAAGCCATGAGGCCACAGAGCACAGCCCGGGCCATCACTGATGGGGAGCTGTTGGAATCTCTGGAATAAATTCCCAGCAGCCTTGGAGCATACTGGCAGGGGGAGCTGCTCGCAAAATCCTCAGGAACACCAAGTTTTCACTGGAACAAACCTGAGGCAGGCCTGGCAGGTGGTCTGATTATGTTTGCTCAGCCAGTTCTGCAGTATTTGCCAGACAAGAGAAAGCATTGGGTGGCACAGAAAGTCCTGAACAAAGCTTCAGATGAACACAGACATGACCAGACTTCCTCATCTGTTGCAGATCTGGGAAGGTGAAGGGAAAGGAGAAGGCACAAGGAGCAGGAGATTCATCATTTCTGTTGGTTCTTCTGTGGCAGGCTACTAAACATTGCACTGGAGTGAATTCTGATTTCTTTGTGTTTCTTTTGTAATGCTTCAGTTGTTTTCCATTGGTGACAAAAGAGTTACAACTGTGTAGGTCAGTTCCTGTAGCTGCTCTTCTTGTTCAGTGGTTTTTGGCCAGTGCCCTTTCCTTGCTTCTAGCCCTACATGCAGTGCTGGCTATCAGGAAAATACCATTTTGGCACAGCACTGGAAGTAGACTCAGTTTGCTGTAGATGGAGGATGGCTCTTAGATTAGGATTTCTTCAAATTTAGGCCTCCAAATGTATGATTCTCGAACTTCTGTGGAAGCAGAGCCTCCAAAGGAGTAGGAGGAGACCATTTCTAGACAGGAATTTAGATAAGCCCTACAACGACATGGTAAACAGATATGGATTAATAGTCCACAAGGTCCCTCCACAGGTTAGATGTTTTTCTACCTGATAGCTTCCCTATAGTGAGAAGGTGCTCCAAATTCCTGAAAGGCTGAACTATCCTTTCCCTTATCTCTGGTGCATAAAAGCCTTGTGGTAAAAGATTGTTAACCTTGCTCTAACACATGTAATCCTGTAATTTAAACTCTGTCTCATGCTGCAGAGGTACAGAGGGGAGAGAGCAATTGCACCCAGGCAACCTCAGCCCTGGCACTTTAATTTTTTCATTGTTTGACTCTTCAGCTCTTCAGGCTTAATGGACCCATGACACAGCTTTTTCTTTTTTTTTTTATTTTACATGGATGTAATAAGATTATGGAGTGAGTGCAAGACTGATTCAAAGAGAATTTAGAACTTTCAGTTCAAAGATCAAATTATAAATCTTCAATTTTGTTTTTGTACTGTAATTTGCAGTGCAAACCTTTAATGAAAAGTTCAGACATAATGAAGGTTTGCTTACATTTGAAGTTGGATAAATAGAAGGTGCTGCTCCAGCTCTACATGTTGCTGAAGGTAAAAATTCAGACTTTTTTTTTTTTTAAATCAGTAATTAAGAGATAATCAATGTTTGAAACCTGGGCAGCTCACCAGGAGAAGAGCTCTCCATTCTCTGGTGACTTGCTGCAGCTTCAGATTTGTGTTACCGGTTTGCACACTCTCCTTACTGGTGGAAAGTGTTTAAGAATTTTCTTTCTGTTCTGCAAAAAGGTTTTTTTAGTCTGTGCTATTTAATTTTCTGCTATTGCAGCATGATGGGCTCCAACTAATTCCCTAGCTTTAGTTCCCTAGCTCATTTGTATGTCTTGTTTAAATAGATTTGCTCGTAAATAGGGAGATGGAAAGAAGTCATTAGAGGAAGGATGAAAGGCTTCTGGAATAATCCCATGGAAGATAATGCAAAAACTTGTCTTGATTTCACTGAGGAAGGATTTTATCCAGCAAATAATAAGTGTACATTATTGTCTTTGGTGTAATTACTACAATTTTTTAAAGAATGCTTGCAACTTGCTGAAAAATTCGTTTTTCTCTTATTTTCTCTTGTTTTGGTTAATGCAATGGCAGCATTCTGAAGGTGAAGGTGTGAAAGATAATTCTGGCAAGATGACAAGAGAAGAAGTATTAAAAATAATGTTAGAAACTTAAAGCATACAAGATGAACCAAAAGAGCCTCTTAACCAGAACAGTCAAAAGAAGAAAATAATACAAAATATTCAAGGGATTAAAATTTGAGATTAGCCTGGAGTGATTCTAGCACTGATTTGAGTCAATGCTTGGAATGAAGCTTTGCTTTCTTTCTTAGGACTGGATTTGCTAGCATAGCTTCTTTTTGGGGCATTTTTTATCAATCCGAATGGAAGGACAGGTTCCATCTTACTCATCAACAGCAGTTTGGGAAATGTGTGGCACTCTGTTGATGTCTCTGCAGGGCTTGGGCTGGCTGAATGATTGAAGAGGGATTTAAAATATTTGAGTGGAGTAAGATAAATTTTTAAAATAATAAATTTTTAAAAATCATACAAGGTAACTGACGTTTTTATTGCACAGCATTTTATGACTTACTCAAGCATTGCAGACTCAGTAGACAAAACCAAGTTGGCTCAATAAAAACAAGGATAAACTGTAAGGTCTGACTGGGGACAGTGCATTTGTTCCCACTGCAAGTTTGCCTCCAGTCCAGAACTAACACATAAAGCTTACGTTGAAACAAACTTGGTATTGAAATGAGTGGGGCTCTGCCATTGTTTAGAGTTATTCTGGGATGTCACCACAGGTTTTATTTGCAGATGCTGACAAGTCAGTTGTACCCACATGCACAATTATCAGCTGTAATTATGGTGTTGCAAATGCTTGCCCTAGTGATTTGTCAATTAACACTCATTTGAGAAGAACAGATTAAATTCATGGTCTTATTTCAGTCTTCATGTACATTCCAATCTAGAATAAAGGTGGTAACTCTTCTGGAAGAGTAGTGTTTGCTGGCAAGTGCTGGGAACTGGGAAACTGGGAATGTAGCAAGGATGTGCAAACTAAGGATATATTTCTTGTAAACAGGGAGAACAGAGGAGATGTAAAACACGCAAGTAATAAAAAGTGTGGAAATCACCGATCCTTTACAGTAAGGGGTGGAGCACAGCTGCTGGATTCTGTGGAGTTGTGTAATGAGAGCCCAAACCCTTCCAAGAGCACTGTTGTGCTCCTTTCTGTTGTACCCAAATAGAATTAGGTTTCTGTGCCTCCCTCTGGAATAATGCTGTTGCACTGGAAAACACCCACACTTCTCCACTGCTCCACTGCTCCACGAGCTGCAACCCCGAGGAAGAGGCAGCTTGGCTTCCCCTGTGCCCGCAGGAGCTGGGACACAGCCTGAGTGGTAGCTTTTCATCCCAGGGAGATATTTGACTCCTCAGCTGGAAGGTAGTGTATATGAAGGCTCTTCAAAGGGACCAGTGTTGTCTGAAAGTCCTCCAGCAGAGCATTGACTGAGACCATCCAGGTCTTTCACTTGCAGCTTGGTAAAATCATAATCCTGCTTCCCCTGTCTTCTTGCACGAAAAGTTCAGCATCATCATCGATGCCCTTTCACGCCAAATTGTCCTTCTAGCCAAAATTTGTGGAAGTGTTGATCAGGTGGAGTGTTTCCTGGAGTGTGTAGGCACAGATTCTAGTGCAGTGACTGGGAGCTGACCTGGGAATAAATTTCTGAGCAGGATGAATGCCTGGATGTCTAACGAACAAACATGTTTCTGAGCCCTGATAAATATTTGTGCAATTCATTTGTTCAATGTCATTGCAGTAGGATGAGCTAAAACTTCACAAATATCAGTTCTAGGAATGTTTTTCACGACAAAAAGAAAAGTTACTTTATTCTTCCCATGAAGGCCTGCATTGCTTTGTATTCTCTTCTTTCAAAGTGGCTTATTCTTGCTTCCACTGTGTCCAGAGCTTGATATGAGAATGTTCATCAGCCAAACATCTCTTCAAAGAATCATCACTTCAAAAAAGCTGAACTCATCTGGTGCTGCATGAACTGATCACCCATGAAAACCCAGTTGTGATTCAGCTCAGTTAACAGTAGGTGTAGCCTAGTAATAGAATATTAAGCCCTCATAGTTGAAAAATAGCCTATAATAACTTTGTCCTTTAGTATTTTTCCAGTGTCCAGGTTGGTTAATTTATGTAGGTTTTATGCTTTTGTTTTCAATTTTTACTCATGAAAATTATTAAGTAAAAAGCTTGCAGTCAGCTCCATGCTACTTGGGCAGTTTGGATGGAATTCAGCTCAACTCAGCAGAGGTGCAAGAGGCTGAAGAAGTGAATAGTTTATAATTGCTGTGCCGAAGATGCCAGATTGTAGAATCTCTACAGGTAATTGTGAGATTTCTATAAAGACATCACACTTGCCTGCAGAGATTTCCCAGTCTGTGACTTCTATATAGGTTGAAGAAGAGAGAGAAATGTTTCCTTTCTGTTATTCTGTGTAATATTTTAAATTGAATTTTGAGTAAGAAGTTAAAGAAGATTCTGTCATTGAAAGATCAGATATAACTCAAGAAAACTAGATAATAATATTGATAATTTCAGTATTGTTTGGATATGACACTGCATTCCAAGTGGAACCCTGGCCTCCAAAGGTTGCATTTTGGATACCTCCCAATCAGCTGGGACTGAGAACAGCACCTTTCCTCTAAACTTCTGTGGTTGGGTACTTCTTGCCCAACTCTGTTACTTTTGTTTGGTCTCTACTTAAACAACTGTAATTTCCCCCTTCTCAACACACATTCTATATGTAATCAAGTGGTGATGATCTATTTTCTATAACCTCTTCTCTCTGTCCCTTTTTTTGTCTAATTGTTGGTGTTGGGAAAGAAAGGAGAGAAAATTTGAGTGTTCTCCAGTGGCCATCACCATCGTTTTGGCTTCAGCCATGAGCAATTTCTCTGGTACAAACCTCTCTCCTTCAGTCCATGTAATTCTCACCTCCTTTATGACTCTCCCTCTTGTTATATCTTGTTGTGCATATTTACATTTAAATTGGGCATTCTTTGAGGCACAGATTATGAATAGACTTGTACTGTGCAGGGATTTAAAAAAGGGAAAAAATTACAAATGGATGAGAGAACTGTAGAGTTTCTAACCTTCTTCTAATTACAAACAGTAAGCACAGGAAATAAAAATGGAAAAAATACCCTACTTTAACCTACTTCAATACTCTTTTTGTGAGCAGCAAAGGAGGCTATAAAAGCCTCAGATTAATTTACTTAGTTCTAGTGCAGAGCTTTCACTGTAAGAGATTTGTTTTTGCCAACGCTAAGTGATCCAAAGAATTTGAAGGATGAGGAACAGATCTTTAGTGTCTTTTGCTGTGAAAAATCTTTAATGTGCTTTAGAAGGGAACTAAAGACCACTATTTGTTTCCCTTTGTCTTTGGGAAGTGAAAGGATTTTTGTAGCAAATTCATGAAAAATCCATGCAAAAAAAGTCTCCCTGAGATGTGACTCACTGTGACTGCTTGTACACTATAAACAAATGAGAAACAGCTTGTGTCCTTGCTAAGCAGATTATCAGGAGAGGTTGAAAAGGTTCTTTCTAGAGAACAACTCATTCTTGTCATTTTTTGTAATGCTCATGGAGCACTAGGGAAGGGGAAATGAATACCCAGAGCCACATTTTCCTCTCACCACACCCTGCAGCACCAGAGGAATCAGCTTGTATTTAGGAGAAAGAAATTTAGGGTATGGAACATCTCAGTTTCACTGCGACTTCTGTGTGTTTCTTGTGCTCAGCCCATCAGTCACCTCACCCTGCACATGCTGGGAGGAAACTGCACCATTAATGGAGCAGTGTTGCATCTTCTGCATGGTCTCTTTCAGCACAGCAGCTGTTAACACAGCCAGTAATAATTCTTGTAGAGTGAGCAAATAGATAAATATATGAGGGAAAAACTCTCCTAAACAGAGAAGGAAACTTTGTTTCTGTTGCTGTTACTGGGAGCTCTGCCCTGGCTGCCTGGGATAGAGAATTTGACTCTCCCTGTTTCAAACAATCAGGCAAAACCTGCAGAACACCCTTGTTAAATGATGTACTCTGTTCTGCAAATTAATGAGTGTAGTCAGCCAAATTCCATGTTCAAGGGAATGAAAATTTGCACTGCAAACTCAGATGCTGTGTTTCCAGACAATGAAATTAACTGTTGTGTGGCTCTGGAAAACCCTATAATGAGCGGGAGACCCATCTGTTGCTGCATCCCTTTGATGTAAGGAACAAAAAATGGGCTGTGTGTGCTGATTCATTTCTAAGCACAAAGAATAACTCGATCCTCAGGGTCTGAAACCTACTGAGTTTCTAACTAACTTTTTTATAGTTAATTACTCATGTTAATATTTGCCACTAGTGACTTGAGGGGATGTTGCATTAGAAAAATCACCATCCTAGAAGTGCACAAGGCAACACATTTGTGGACATTTGTGGGTATTTAACCAGGAGCTGGTTTTAGTATCTCTCCTGTCCCTATATTTAGGTTTATGTTGTTCTTCTATCATTTCACTCCCGTGTACCTCTGGCAGCGAGGAAAATAAAACTTCCACTGCGCTTCTCTGGTGCCTTGACTGTTATTTCCCAATGATCTACAACAATGGTTATTCAGTAACAGCTGGGCCATGTCTTCTTTAGACAAAGCCTCTATGGGACTGAAACCTCCCATTGCTGGAGCATAACTGTTTCCCTGGAAACGGTTAACTAGCACGTGTTTTATTGTTTCCAGCTGCTTTCCTGGGGTATTTGCAGGTGGTAGAAGATGCTTTCTTAAAGAGGGGTCATAACCTTGTGAACTTTCAGATGTTGCAACAAATTAGGGGACAAAACCATTTTTTTTCCTTTCAAATGGATTAAGTAAATCTTATTATCCAGCCTTTGCGGGACAGACGTAACTCGCAGTTTGATTTTTAGCATTATATCCAGATGCTGATACAAGCATTTCTGCTGTCAAAATTATGTCTTGGGAATGGGAATCAAGACCCTATTCCAATAAGATTTCAAATAAACCCAGTGAGAACATGCAGACATTAAGATTACTGTTACTTTCTTTTCTCCTGGGTTTTGTCAGTTGTGGTTTCTTTACCTGTATGTATTTCTGGTGAATTTGATATTTCGGGGATTTATCTTAGAAATGCACTTGGATCTACAAGCATTTTTAGGTTGATAGGTCTCAAGATTACTACAAAATTATCTGTGAATATAAAAAAGATGGTAACCATGAAAAAACAACTTGCTTGGTATTTTAAGTTGAAAAATATGAAAGTATACCTACAATGCAGACACACATGCATTTATGTGTGTATCAGTATGTAGGGAAGCAGAATTTTGTCAGTAGGAATTACATCTTCATTTTTTTTTACTATACCAAAATGAAATGTGCCTTACAGATGTATGTATTGAATTTATAAACATTTTTCTGTGGTACACAGGAATGCTTGAGCTAGAGTGGTTTGCTAAGGGGAGACAGTCCCACGACAAAAGAGGGGGAAGTAACATCTGACACAGAGTAAAAATGTGGTTAGATTTTAGTAAATTTAGCAAAATCCATTTCCAATCAGGTGGGATGAAGAGAGAGCTCCCTCTCCTGTCTGTTTGATAAAATTTATAGTGACTATTTGTATGTTTACTTTGAGGTATAAATAAAGATAATGTTTCAGTGACATGCCGGGAAGCTTGTAATAAAAGGCTTCATCTCTCTGGAAAGAGTAAGCAGGCAGTTAAAGCTGATCTGTCCTTTTTTTGAGGCATTCCAAGCTCTTTTGTTGCATTGGTAGCATGAAGTCTTGTTTTGAAAAGGGCTGTGTAACCTGATTTTGTACCGTGCTCTGAACTAGGCTCAAAACAAAGCTCCTCAAGCTTGGATAAGAAACTGTCCCAATTTTCCTGAAATTAACTCTCAGCCCAGTGGCAGGTTCAAGCCCTCAGGATCATGGTTAATAATTAATTTTTTATTTTTTGTTATCTGGAGAACAATGCAAGTATTCAGGGCCTTCCTTCATGGAATTTGTTTAATGGTGCATTTTTGAGATAGAGTTTTGTTGAAGAAACAGCCATGCTAGGTGTTGCTGGGCTGGCCCATCTGCTGCCTTTGTTACAGAGCACATACCTCATTTGTAGCTTAGATACCCCTGGGCCTGAGCTGGATCTCAAGCAGATGTGGAGAGAGTGAAGACAAAGTTTCTGCCACTCACAGCTGAGCTTTTCCCAAAGATTTGCAGCAGATCCAAGCAGTGAAGGATTAAAAGCTACTGGTGACCAAGTTATGTCATCAGAAGAAAGCAAATAAGTCATATCGTGGCTGAAATGCACCTGTGAATATGACTGTGCACCTTCTAAGACTGATTTTACAATTTGTAAAGTTTTTTTCTGAGAAATGGGCATTCCTGTATAGATCAGTGACCAGTATGACTTGGTTGCAAGCTTGTTTTATATGGAAGCTTAATGCAGGTTCCCTCCTGTATCTATCCATGAATATGCTTTACTTCTCTTCCCTCTATTCCACGTCCCATCACTGCTACAGGTTCTGGTTTTTATGTGTTGCTCAGTCCTGTGACAGCAAGGATCATCATCAATTACCCATGGATGCATCCAGGGGTTGAACCCAAAGGTCAGGCTGGTAAGTGACCACAGGACTGCACAACGTGTCCCTGCCCTGAGCCCTGACTAGCAAAGTCCCTCTCTGGGACCTGCCTTGGAACAGCGGAAAGAGCAGGAAAACGGCTCCCAGGCCAGAGCACAAAGCAGTTTGGCACAGGGATGTGCCAAATCCTGAGGGATTTTTAGGCAGCACCTGGAGGAGACTTTGCTAGGAGCTGTGGGGAGCTCAGTACCTGGCTGCGCTGAGCCCAGGTGATAAGGACTATTGTCTGTTCCCTGAGATGGCTGTGTGGGTTGTTGGGTTTGTGCTGAACACGGGTGTGGGAATGCCACCTTCTGCAGGGGTACATCATGTGTTCCCTGAAGTGCTGGGTGAGAACACTGCTCATTTTTCACATGTGTTTCAGAACTATATTGCTTGATGGCTTCCTTCACTTGGGCTTGTGACTGACTGCATTAAAACGAAATCAAACTCAATTTTTGGACAGATCCATCTCCTGTCGTGATCTCTACATGATCTGTTAGAAGATATTTGGATTTGGGTAGGGAAAGTGAGCTGAGGCAAGAAAAGGAGGGAGAAAAGCAACAGGTTGTACACTCAGCCTATTCCCCCTCCCTTTTTTGAAGGGGAACAGCCTTAAATAAATTAGTGCTTAAATAAATTAGCCACGTTTCAGGCCAGAATGTCAAAGAAGAATGAAAGCATTATCTTCATTGTTCATTGCCTTACTCAAAGCAAGTTTTTAATCCACAAACCAGATAAAACTTTCCTGATACACAGCCCGCCTCATGTGTGCCCTGAGCTATAGTCTTCAGGAGCATCACACCGGTTACGGCTTTTCCTTGAGATTGATGTGATATCAAATAATAAATAATTATTATATAGTTTTTACCCACATGCTTGTTCTGCTGGAGGTTTTTTGGCAGCAGAGTAACTCAGACTAATCATCTGTGTGCAGTCACCCCACTCTGCTTCCCTGCAAACCAGGACTGATTCCTCCCCCTGCCCTCCTTAGTACCAAACTAGTTTTAAGTCTGTTATAAAGCAACTTGGATTCCAGACACAGCAATGAACCCACACTGAATTAATTATATTCTGTGAGCTTCAGAACTCAGTTAAGTAATTTCATTTTTCATAGTTCTGAACAAAAAGAAAATGAGGCAATGACAGAGGCTTGAGTGTTACCAATAATAAGATTGTATTTTGCTGTATAATTACTATCTCATTAATTCTAACTGTTGAAGAGCAGCTGCTGACTGTTGGAACCAATTTACTTTATGACTAAACCAATGGTCTTGTTCAACAAGTGAATTGACATTATTTTCAGGAAGAAAGCATTAGGAATATTTACAGAGCTATAGCAGTGATTAATAACAGGAGTTATTTACCGGCTCCCCCCACCCTGAATTTAAAAGTCCAGACTTACCAGAAAACATGGCTACAAGCTGTTCACCTTTCAGCTGTGTTTCTGCAGACTCCAGTGCTGCATCCAGCCCCTCCTCACTAACATTTGCAGTCACTTCAGACACCCTATGCTGGGATAGATGCTGCCTAATGAGAGGCTTGATCTCACAGAATCACTTAAAAAGAAAAGCCTGGTGAGCGCTGCCTTACGCCCAGACCTTTCTGCCTTTGCTCCTGGTTTGCCACAATTACTTTGCTAAAGTGATTCCCCAGGCTGGGGCAGTAATCTAAAAGCAGATTAATTTGTCACTGACTGCAAAAGGAGGCAAGTGGAGAGGAGGAAGAGTTCTCTCCCTGCTCTCAAATCCTCTCTGAGGTCCCCAAACCGCGGTGCTGACACTGGCACAGGGGCACAGCTTCCTCGAGTCAGGCCTACTGTATTGCTGGCTGCTCCTGGCATGGCAGCTCCCAACTTATTTCTCAAACAGAAGAGCATCTGTTCTTCCAAAAGTTTCGGAAGCACCAGAGAGATAGCCGAGAATTACAAGGAAAATACAAGTTTTCTATAGGAAACAGCCTGGCAGTCCACACTTCGTTATTCACTCGATAAGCAGAGTCTTTTTGACAGTCTTAACCTTCTAAACTATAGGTCCTGCTGAGCCCAGCATGAGTCAAATGCTGGGTACCATCTGTTACAACTTTAGTGAGGCTTTTTTTTCTCCCTCTCTCCTCTTTTGCCACAATCTGCTAAGAGGGATGCGGGTAGAAGTTGCTTTCCTACCCTTAAATGAGAAAGTAGGGAAATTCAATCAGAAGCATTAAAGAAATCCTGCTGTTTGCAAAAAACTAGGGAGGCACTGACTGGGCAGGAGAACAGATTGTTCTATGTTCCTAAAGTTTTTAAAAACAAGTATATAACATGCATGCCTTGGTAAGTGGGGAGAAAATCTGAACCCCCAAACTGAGCAGATAACTTTAAAAAATCAGTTTATGTGAACTGTGGTATTAACAGGAGTTTTGAAGTGATGCACAGTTCAGAGGTTTTAGCTGTTTTCCTAAAGGAGCACTCTGAAAAGATATTCCAAATTTTCCGTTGAAGGACATTTAATAAGAGGAGCTGGCAGAGAAGAAATGCCCCCCTGCTGCATCAGAAAAGAATTACCAAAGCGACATTTTTATGTCTCATTAGTTTATATTCAGCCCTAAATTAGCACCTGTTCTGAACTCTCTCAAAGTTTGCTGGGACTTTGGAGACACAAATGAGTACTTCTCTTTAATACGTTGCTAATAGAGGGGTTTGGAGTTATTGCAACACAGGTGGAAATGTGAATATAACAAACGCAGTGTCCTGATTTTCCAGAGCTTTGTGAGATGATGTATCTGCAGTTACTGGTGCTGCTTTGCAAGGTGCAGCCAGGTTTTGACTTCTCCTGCCTGCACAAGTGGCTATATGAGAAGCAAGTCCCCAGGAACCACAGCAATTGCTCATACTTGGAATAAAGAAGTGGAAAATTCTTTCAAGTCATGGATTTTTGTTGTGCACCGTTCTGTGTTTTATAGGGTAGTGTAGAAGTGAAGCTGTTTTGTTAGACACTGCAGTGTCAGCAGGGTTAGCTCCACGCCAGTAACACAGCCTTGTGTGTCACAGCCGCTCCTTGGGGGACATTTAGTGCCTTTTTTGTCTTTTCTCCCTCAGCTTTATAAACAGAAGGAAATGTTTAGCCTTCATTACTGGGTTTGTGGCTCCACCTGGACACTTGTGTCAGCAGTGCTCTGTTCTCACTTGAAATTATTGTAATCTACCACAGAAATTCAGGGTATAATTGTACATGAAGTTCTGTTCAAGGTCTGAATTTTAGAAAGCAGAAACTCCTAATTATCTTTACCAGCACGCTTAGGTCTCCTTTTACTGTATCACGTTCTACCTCTGCTGAGTTGCATCACATAATTTCAATTTGTGTTAATTTAGCAGAAAAGATCTGTGGCTGACTGTGAGCACAGATTGAAAATGTTCCAATGCAATTTTATTGTTTCTTTAGTCATGGCAATCTATATTGCCATTATAAAAGGTCAGCAGTGTGATTTTAATGAGCAGTTCTGGTCTCCTTGTGGTTTTAAACTCATGCAATTTTGCTTAATACATGCAAGCACTTGTGCTGGTGACACAGGTGGGGAGGGAATCAGTGAGATTCAGAACTTGGTGTTTGCTTTGTCTTTTCTTGTGAGCAGAGGTGTTAAAATGTACAATTTTGGCACAAGCAGGTGGTTACAAAAGTTGTGGTGTGTGGCAGAAGCAGTTTGCATGGAGAAATGGCTTTAAAGGCTTCTGTGTGGGCAGTTGTACCCGTGGTTGTTGTCATAGGGTTTGATCATAGGATTTGAACAAAAGGTGATGTGACTGTCCCTATATTAGGAGACAACGGTATGTACAATACATATTTCAATTGTATGTACTGTAGATATTTTTCCAGATTCCATTTTCATCCTCCATTTTCATCTGCCTGTGTTTGCTGTGGCAATGGGCAGGGACAAACCAGAGCTGAGCTCTTTGTCCCTAGTGCTGTGGAACGCTGCCTGGTGGGAAGCTCTCTTCCTGAGGGGCTTCAGGCTGTGCACGCAGGGTGCAAGGGAGGCAGAAAAGATGGAAGGAGAAAGAACCAAAACTGTGCAGTCAAAGCTGATGTTTTTAATTGCTGTCTCATTAATAATCTGTATTTTTTGCAGGTAGTGTAAAGGGTGCGTTTCTCACTGTGCTGCATTGGTGCAGGGATGCTGCCCTACAGGGTGGTTCTGTGGCCTCTTATTCTGTTCAGCGTCCTGCTGAGCAACATTTAAATCCACGTACTTCTTTTTGGGATGAATATCTTTGATTTAATGCTATATTCTGGATTGTGGGTCTCACCCCTAAGGCCTGTGTCTGCTCCAGAAAGAGCCTGCCTGGTGTTTAGGTGTGCAGGAGCACAGCGCCTGCCAGGACCCTGTCCAAGCCATGAGGGAGGGCAGGACAGCTCCCCGGTACAACCCTACTTCGACGGGGAGCACAGCCTGGGCTGTTCCCACTCCACATGCTCCACAAAAAGCCGGAGCACCTGTTCTGAAAATGCTCCTGCTGGGCTCTGCTGTTTGTGTCTGTGCCACTGGGGTCCCATGAGGGGGCTGGAGCTTTTTAACGGAACAAGGAAAGCTTCGAGTGCATCAGATGTGCACTTTCACAGCAGTTGTCTCTTTTCTTAAAAAGACCATAGTTCTGAGGTCAAATCACATTCCTGTGATATAATTAATAAAACTGCACGAGAATTAATTGCACTTCATCTTGCATGTATGTATCTGAAGGGCTTTTGTAGTTAAACTGCTTGACTTTGTGGATGTCACATTATTAAATTTGTAACAAATTGTTAGAACACTTTGAAGCATTTAGACAGTGCAGCAGTCACTCTGGGATATCTGGTATTTTATGGATATTTAGGAAGTGCCATGTACTTTAATAAAATAACATTTTTGTTTCATCAGCATCACTGCTGGTGATAGAGATATGTATGAAGTGCTGCTTATTTTCCTCTCTTTAATTTAAAATAGTTATTTAAATCAGCGGCTTGTGTTGGTAAAAGGGATAATGTGCAGAACACAGAATAATTTTATTCTATGTTGTATCTCAGGTGATACAAATACTATCAAGTCTAACATTATATCTGAACTAACTAAAATGAGCAAATAGATGTGAGCTTTACACCAGCTTATTCTTTCCTTTGTTATATGAAAAAACTTTCTACACCCTTTTGCTTCATAAACTTATTGGCTTAAATGACTGATTTGACACAGACCCATTAAGTGGATATTATTTATAACTATTATATTAGAATTGTGAAAGACTCTTAGGCTTCTCTTTAAATTTTAAATACTGTAGGAAAACCTAAGTCAGTCCTGATCCCAGAGCCATTAATTTTAGAGGCATAACTGCCATTAATTTAGTGAGCCCTGAGGCTTTGTGCTATAGATATAAAGTGATGTTTTTAGAAAATGCAGAGTAAAAATATCTTTTCAGGAAAAAACCACAAATGTACCTTCCTCCTTTTAAAGCTAAAATTACACCTCAAAGTTGCCATGAGTTTTGTGTAAATATAAATATTTCTGAAGTGCACTCCAAAAGGAGAGTTTCTTTTCATTTATAAAAATCATTGAATGAGTAGTTAGTAGCACCTTAAAATTTGCTGTCAGAGTAAAATATGTTTTCATGACATTTGTACAGCACAGATGTTTGTCATGTAGTGTCTTGTGTTACTTATATCCCTAAGCCAAACATGCTTGATGGGATTTCTCTACATTTTTCATGCCGGCTGACATAAAACTGCTTTTAGGGACATGGGGTGATTACATTTGCATATGACTGGGGGAATTTACACTGATATTTGACTTTCAGTCTTATGCAAATTACTGGTATCCAGTTTGGCAGAAGTAAAATTCCTGACCTTTGAAATGTTCATTTTCAAGTGTCCAGTGGGATCATTATAGGCATTGCTGTCCGTGTTTTATACTGTTTAATACTTTGGAATAGTTGGAGTTCCTCAGTTCCTTCCTATGGATACTGGTAGATATTTTCCACTGCATATTAGAGTTGCTGATTTGTGATAGCATTTTACAATTTTCCATGCTTTCTCTTCCATGAGTAGCTTAGTCTTCTGTAGGAAAAGCCTCTCTTTTACTTCTAAATGTCCCTAATTAAATAATGCTGAGATTATTTTATTTGCTTATAATTTTTAATCTTGTGATCTGTTCTGGAGGGGTCTCAAAAATCAAATAGTTTTGAGAAGGGACTTCTTTATGTGGTCCTCTCTCAACAGCTTGAAATTCTTCTTAAAATTCAAAAAATAAGCAGAAAATAGGAGCCCATTCTACCTGACTAGTAATAAGGGACTGCAGTCATTCAAAACACAGTTTCCAGTGACAAACTTGTCACTCACACACTCCTTATTGGAATTTAGGAATAAGATGGAATGAGAGGCTGTATGTGTCTGACAATATTTAATAAAAGCAAAGTTAATAGAGCTGAATCCTTCTAGAACTTTTTGTTTCAACAATCTCTGCCGCCCAGTTTTAGTTCTGTGAACATCAATTTGCTGTTCAGAGCCCTGTTACCTGCTGGAACACAGGATGTGCCCCAGCAAAACAACAGCAGCGAGTTAATAACACTTCAAGGTTGACCTGCCCTTTATCCCAGAATTCGTTCTGTATGTCTTTCTATTGATCTGGTTCATGCAGCTTTTTGTCACTTGGGAATGAACAATTCGATGTTTTATTTGACCATTTATCTCTTTAGCAAAATTGTTGCAATCTCTTTGACTTTTTGCAATGTTTATGACAAGGTGTTTGCAGTTAATTGCACTCGTAAAAGAGTAAAGCTCAGACCAGGTCTAATATGTGCAAGGAACCAACCAAGATTCCTTACAAAAACATACTAAGCTCTAATGTGAGCATTTAGTTTGTTTTCAGTATTACTATAATTAAAAGAAATAAAATCTCACTTCAGGCACCCCACTGAAATGTTAATCTGGTATAAATCTTATCCTGCCAGTGGAATTCATGTGTTACCCCTGATTTCCTGAGCTGCTGCACTGGAAATTGGTAATCTGGAAATGACTGCCCTCACAAAGCCTTACAATTATTTAGTAAGGAATTGGGAAAAAATTACTTTAGTGACACAGTGGTGTGAAATTTCACAAAACAGGACCAAAACCTCACTAGTCACTGGAGAATCCTTGAATTATTTTCTTGACTAGTGAAATATTTTGCTGTCTGTTCATGAGTGAGTAACTCCCAAAGTCTGTTCTTTCCCTGTGTGTCCCACTGCTCTCGTTATCAGAGTCTAATGCAGGTTTGCTGCTTTTCCAGCTGTGCCTTTCCCACAGCTCCGAGCATGTTCCCTGCACTTCCATGTAATTTTCAAGGCCTCACTTTAACTGATAAGGCCTGAGGTGCTTGACTTATTCACATCTGCTGCTTTCCTGAAGGTCAATCAAACCGTTCTGCATTCAGGGAGTAATGGGGTCTTACAAAGGAAAACAATTATTTCACTTGAAATCTATTGATCTGGTTTCTGTGGTTCATGTGGTGTTTTGGGTGCAGAACAGTTGCTTGAAACAATTTGAGATCAATTCAAGTGTAACTGAATCAATAGATAACCATAACCGAAATGCAGCTCTTGGTTTTTATAAGAATTGAGTTTTTGCTTCTGACAGTAAAATGAGAATGCTAAGAGTGAGCAAAACAGTTGGAATTGGAAGCTCTTGTGTATTAGTGACAAGTAACTTTTAATAGTGTTCACCTACATTTCAGTCTAAAGGAAAGCTTGGACACGAACAGCAACATGAAAGCAGGGATTTGTTATTTTGAAAATAATTTTTATAAATGTTTCCCAAAGAGTTGGGTTCATTTCTGCTCTGAGAATCAAATCATCCAAAGATAAATTTACAATGTTTATGATAGTGTTCAGAATGTTGTCACCGTTATATAATTTTGCTTCAAGAAGTAAAATTTACATTTTTAAATTACTTTACTTTCACAATAAAAGCTGGTACTAGAGATTGGTGATTTTATAACCAGTCTCCTTTCTATAATGTCCACAGAGTTTAGTTTTATTGTACTCATTTTTCTGTTTACTCCAGTTCTCTTTTCTGTTGAGAGTTTATTCAGGCAGAAAAGTTCTGACCATTCAAAAGAAGTTTGAAAACAATGGATAGGGAAAGGCAATCGGGGTATCAGAAGATGTATTTTGACATTAACTCTTTGTCTGCTGCTGGAGCACAGGCTGGCAACTAAAGTAATGGAACAGGGGAAGCTTTTGTTAAAGCAGTTATTATATACAACCACTTCATCCTGCGCATGCAAAATGTTGTTTTGGAAATCTTTCCTGTAAAATGCTCATTGCTGAAAGAAATCTGATGGACATTAAAATAGGCAAGGTTCTTTCCAGCTCTGTGGAATCTGAAAATTAATTTTTCTGCAGGGATAGGAACATTTTGGGATCCACAGAATGAAGATCATAACTAATTTTCTGATTCTTCTATTTTTGTGGGCAAGGGCAGCAACTGTAGCAGAGTCATACCTAGTTGGTAATGAGTAAAAGTGACAGGCAAAAAGTTTAAAAGTATTTTTATACTTTTCTGAAATTTATTTCAATTGAGAAATTAGTTTCAGTTGTTCATTTGCATCTTGCTAGTTGCTTTCCTAAAATAATGATTTGACAAATGGTTGGTAGTGGACATTAGGACAAATCTGCCCCGTTACAAATATACATAACAAGAGATTTCCACAAAGCACCATTAAAATTATAGTGCAGTTTAAGCAGCTTTTGAATTTTCAGTTGTCCCTGAAAAGGGCATTTTGGGTGTGTGTGAGACACTGAAATGTCCAGATAAACCTGCTGGTATTGCAGAAGTGCCTTTTGTAGGCAGAAATACATAAACCACGACACAAAATGCTGAGGTGGATTCAGTCCTCTGAGTCTGGGTGGTGTGAACTGCCATAAGCAAATTCGGTGAGACACTTCAGAAACTCTGATATGAATTTAGTTGTTAGGTTTTGCCTACATTTACTGATTCCAGCAGAATATCATAATAACAATAGCAGCAAGAAGAAACTAATAAAATACTTGTTTTAGAGTCTTCTGGATCTTCAGAGTGGTGACTGACTGGTTATATAGAGAATTTGGTATTTTTAAAAGCCTCTCTTTAGAGGTGTTGTGCAGCAGCCAGTGAAGGCTTTTTACTATTGTGCCTCAAAATTAGGAGCTGTGAGAGTGCACAATCTGCTAACTAACACTGACAGGAGTTGTGCCCTGCCTGGGCTGCATCAGATTATGCAACCTGCATGAGATTGAAATAAATTTTTATAATGCAATAAATGGCATGAAGAAGATAAAACTTTGTTTGTTGATCTTAAAATAGGAAATTGAAAACTAAGCTCAGCCTTTCTGCTGCACTGGATGAAGATGGAGGTAAACAATATTTATGATTTGCTGCTCAAATTTCTGTTGCTAAAGAACATCACCCTGTCCAAGCTGTTGGTGCTTTCTTTCCCAGAAGGGTCAGTGGGAACAATAGACAGAACTTCTGGGTTTTTTTCCAAAACAGGTACTGTTCAAAGCTTCTGTCAGTGTTCAGCATTGCTGATTGACCAGCTCTAGAGGTCACTTATACATCAGAGCTCTGCTGGGATACTGAACAGCTCTGGACTTGGTGGGTGCACGGTGCTCAGACCCTGCCATGGAAACCAGCCCTCAGCATCCTACACCTCATACTTCAACTTCCCTCTGGAGGATCTTGCTCTGAATTTAGGGATAATCTTCATTCATCTCTTACCTCTTGGAGTGCTCTGCCTGACGACTCCACAGCTGCTGTGGTGCAGGACGGGGCCGAGCTCTGCACACGGGGTGGGGACAGGAGCTTTCCCCGGAACTTGCCCTGGGCTGTACCTATCTTGTGTGCAGACCTTCGGCCCTATCTCTGGGTAACAGATCTTCCCAATTAGGACTCCTAATCTAAGGGATCATTTTGGAAAAGAGAATTTGGGTTAATATTCAACCTGCTTTTTTTTCCTTCCACCTTCCTTCATTTGAATGTCAAAGTTAAAACATGCTGTCCTCAGAACTAAATTACTTTACTGTGAGGTACATAATGGTAAGGAGAAAATGTAATGCTTGTTACTGATTCTCATTTAACACACCAAGTGGAATATCACAATTCATTTAGGTAACAGAATGCTACAGAGACTAATTAGAAACTGTCAAAGTCAGGAATCATAAGGAGTAGTGAATCTTCTAATTAGCTGGGGTTTAAATCTGACAGGAAATCAAGGTGCAGAGGGTCACAGCATGGAAGGGAGGACTTGTCATGGGTGAACAGATAAATGCTGTGCCAGGGATGTGCTTTTCCCACATGTGACATCCAAAGAAACACTGATCTTCCAACCCACTTGCTACCTGCCCTTATGGCACGAGGGGCGAAGTGGAAAAGGTGACTAAGAGTAACACTGATGACTTTCTCCCTTGCCTCTTGTAGGAGAGAGTTACCCAGTCTGGACATTACAGCTCCCACCTGGCTTATGGGATAGGTTTGAAGGAATGAGGTGGGATTGATGGAGGAGCAGTTTATCCTCTTGCAAGTCTTACCATGAAATGGGGAAATTAGGCAAGATTGTGCAGTTCTGAGATGAAGTGGACTTGCCAGCTTCTTGTATTTGCACATTTTCCAGTTCTATCATTTGGGAAACCTCTTTACCTTTCCTTTGTGATGCTTGTAGTGCTGCAGGTTTTCTGCCAGTTTGAAGATAGGTTTCCTAGCATTTTTTCCCCCCCCTGTGCTATAGGTGATCACCTGCAGAGGTGTGGGCAGGTGGAGCTATGTTTTTCTGATTAAGAACTCTGATACCTAAAATGTCTCTTTTGCTTCAAGCCTCATTAATTGCACTGTTTAAAAGCCCAGGTTAAGAGCAGTAGCTCTACACTACAGTTGGAAAATGCTTATCTTTGTATGACTAATCCTGATACCAGGAATTACAAGAAAACTGAAGGGCATGGATAAACCATCAGGAAACAGCTTCAATATTTTTGGGTTTCCAGTTGCTCTCTTCACCTAAACCCCATACAATTTTGAAGCTCCATGGGCACAAACACAGAGTGACCAAGGGAGGCTGTGCTTTGGAGATGAGAACATGATTTTGAAGCCTTGGTGGTTTTCAGAGTCTGTTTTTCAGTGTCTGTTCATTACAAAACAAAAAAAGAAGCCAAGAGGAAGATTCCAAAGCATGCCTGTGCCGTTGGACTTCTCCAAGTCTGTGCCATTTTCAGTCAGGGTTTCTAGATGCAATGTGTATCCAAATGACCGTTTAAAAATCATTAGTAATTAGGGTAACCTACCATAGATTTACTCAAGTAAAAATAAGCTAAAATTTATATTTTAGTCATAGGGTTTGCTGTTTCTGGCTTTTAAATCTATAAAAATGCTTGTTGGGTGTATCGTGTCACTGTGGCTTTTAATGATTCAATAGCAATAAGAAAGCCTGCATTTGGCTCTAAGAATGTTATGGGAATGAAATTGGATGAACTATATTCTAAATAAAATGGAAGAACAGTGGATAAATGTTGCTAAATGTTCCTCTGACCCGCCAATATCAGCACTTTGTGGCTCTTGTCATTGTTTACAAGTCCTAGGGAAACAGGTTAATCCAGGACAGCTGTCTGAATTTCCTTGGTGCTTCCTTGGATCTTTTAGTCTTGCTCTGGATGTTTATAAATTCTCCTGAAGCCAAATTTTCCCAAAACAGATGTGACAGAAGGACTTCTACTATTACATTGGTTCCACCCATGGCAGTGGGTGCAACTTGATCTACTTTAAGATCCTTTCAGCCCAAACCATTCCATGATTCTGTGGTTTAGGTAGAAGCAATGTGGTGTGAGTGGCCCCTGGGCATTGGTTATCTGTGCTTTTTGCTGCCTGGGGCTGACACACTTTCAAGTGAAAGTTCCCTTTCCAACAAATGTAGCATCTTAATTAATTTAGTGACATGTAAGACTGCAAATTCAGAACAAATTTTAACTGTGTGGTTGCTGTATAGGGTCATTTCATAATGGAATTAGGCTTGAGAGCCTTTAAAACACAACTTTTCCTAGCACAGTGTGTTTGATTCTCTTACATGTTGCAGATGCAAGTTATATCTTAAACTGTAGCTCTTAGATTCCTGTGTTTGGAGCTCTTTCTTAGGGGACGGTCCCATGGTGTACTTATCCTAAATTTGATCTTGTCTGCAATGCTGGTTGACATGATTTCTGTTTGGGAATTGGTATGTGAACTCTGAAGACAGCAGTTGCTGTCCCTGGGAAGAGGGAAACTTCTGAGCAGACAGATCTGCCCTTGTTCAGGCTGGAGAGAGGAAAGTTTCTGTGGCTCTTTGGCTGTGTCCCACAGGTGCTTAAACAGAGTCTGATAACTTTGTTTTATGAGCATCTGTTTGTCCACCAGTTCTTTGATGTGACAGTGCCATAGTAATTGCTCAATAATTTACATACCATACAACACAGTCAAGTATAAATGATGCATTATTCTTCCATTTAGCCCCATTTGAAGTGATTGATTACCAAATCTTCCATTTGTCATCTATCAGCTTTGGGTTATTTATAAGTTGTACTGAGCTTATGCCGTAATGTATCAATCAAGAAGCTGAGTTGCATTTCCCTGACTCATAATGGATATTTAATGATCAGGACCTGATCCTTGTATTATTTGTTTATTTCATTTTGTCAACATTGAGCTTGAGAAACCAGACAACAGAAAACTGAAACTAAGGTTGAGAAAGACAGCACCCTCCCCTTCTTTTCCCCCTTGCTTTGCACTATTGACTTTCACTGCAACAATATTTACTTTCCGGTGTACCACAGGAAGTAACCCAGGGCTGTTAATTTTGGTAATGAGAGCAGTGGTGCCTGGGGAGCCACAGGGGACATTCAGTTTGTGGCAGGGAAAGGAGCAGAGCAGTGCCAGGCTGTGAGTGCTGGTGCAGGGGCTGCGAGCAGGGACACGCTGGCTCCCAGTGCTCCAGGTGCCAACTGTACCTGTCACCAACCCACCAGCCTGAGATCCAGCTGGATTTACGCTTAGACATGGGGATTTTGTATGGACTGGACCTCTGTTGTTGGCAGGTTCACAGTGTGAGTGCATTTCCACTTTATGTAGCATGCTGGTGTCATACCAGCCCATTTTCCTTCCCCCAAATCCATGTAAACCCCTCATTTACCCAAACCATCTCCCTGGCTTTCCCTGCAGTTCAGGTCAGGTCAGTCCCTCCTCCATGCCCCCCAGGCTCCTGTCTTGCTGGCTATTCCATGGGAAGCTGAAAGAAGGAGGCAGGCCCGAGACACTGAGCACTAAAATCTTGCCTAGTTAAAATCTGCAATTCCAGCTCATTCTTTTGAGTGGAAGGAAGTGACATTATTGATGAAAGGGAGGTCACTGAAACAGAATATGGGGGTGCTGGCTCTCCTAAAAATTTCATACTTGAGTTGGAATATTGTTAATTGACTAGAGAAGGTCCTTTTTGGCTACTGATAGCTTTCACACTTAATCACTGTGTAACCTTTTGTGGTCTGGGCTCACCTATGGGCATTTTTGTTCAAAACTGCTCAACCAGTCGGGAGCAGAACTGCAGAGTGTGGAGCTGCAGACTGTCCAGCTTGCCGGGCTCTAACCGTTTCTGCTTCCTTATTAACATTTGCTTTGCTGAAAGAAAGGAAGGTTGAACATAAAATCCTGAAGGTTGTCCATACAGTTGTCTCAATAGCAATCTGTGTGACTTTAACCCTGTTGAGGAAAAGTAATTACCCTTTGGCTTCTGGTGACCTCAACTAACCTTTGCTGAAGGACCAGAGAAAATAAATGCTGACCAACAGCCTGCCCTTCCTGCCCTGTGGTTAACCTGCTCTGGGAATGAAGAACACCCTCAACAATAGAACCTGAAAATGTTGCCATGGAAATATCATTGGAAGAAGAAACAAAAATCTATTATAATTAATAGTGTTTTATTAGGTGACTGCTATAGAACTGTTTAATCCATGGAAGTTGCTCTGTCTGAGGGTCTGGGGTCAGAAAATTTCAAGCAGAAGAAAAGAGAGGAGGGAAAGGTACCTGTTTAAAAATTCAGGAGCTGTTGACAGAGCTGGGATGGTTTGCATGAGATAAAAGAATCAGACGTTGTGCACAGTAAGTACAGGAAATGATAGCAAAGAATGAATGCAATTACAGTAATTGCAAATGATCACTTCCAGCTCTCCAACTGCTCCGGGGGCATTGATACACCAATATTTGGGGCTTGTTATATGGCAAATATCAGGGCTCAATTTCTCCTTTGGATTTTTTTCCCAGAACTGAGGCCATGCCTGGAGAACACTGGGTTGTTTTCAGAGTGGGTGCTGCTTTTGTGATCCAAGCACTTCCAAAATCAGGTCCTACAATGATTTTGGGTTGATTTTTTCCCCCCTTTTACTGTGGATTAAATTTAACACCTTGCAGACATTGCATTTCTGTTAAAGTCCCTCTGATTTTTGTTAGGCAGGATCTTTGGCTGTTCATTTCCCCAGGAGCTGCCTTTAGTTGGAGCTGATGGTGCTGCGCTTTGCAGAAGTACTTTAGCAGTTTCCTACAAGTATCAATGGTCCTTTAACCACATCAAGACAAAAAATTATGAAGACATCAGAAATCCATATGTTGCTGCTCCACAGTATCCCAGTTTTTACAGCATGATAAGGCACTGCAGTCTGTGACATTCTGTGACATTTCCTTATTCATGAGACAAACTACAATATCTGAATGTCAGAAAAAGTTGTAAATGTGTTTCTACAGGTGCATCCCTAAATAATTTTAAATTATCCTGCTGCTTTTAGAGAAATGAGAAATTTCTGCACATTCATTTGAAAACAAATTAACACACAGTTGTATTAGTATATTTCCTGGTATAGAAAATAAATTTAAAATTACACATTTGTTAAAGTCACACACCCACTTCCTTTTTTTTCAGTTGTTTCCAAAGCATAAATATTAAAAATGCTAAGAAGATGTCAATAAGAGTAATTTAGTTTTACTGATAATCTCACCATTAGTGTAAATGGGAGCAAGCCTAACTGTGTGTTTCTCCTAATAAAAGCTGAAATCATGCTAAGGAAATGAATTGCAGTAAACATCAGATTAAAATATTTTCCTTGTAAATGATAAATAAGATTTTTTTTTCTCTAGCATTTTATATGTCAGCTTTTAAAAATTCAGCTGCAGATTTCCCCATGTTCTCTTCAGTGTATTTTCCAATGGTGATTTGCAAAGAGAACATCATATGCTGGATAGAAAAGGACATTTATTGGTACAGGTGAAACATTAGGATAATTTTCTGTATTGTAGATTCAATAATTTCGGTAATCTTTTCCTAATTATAACACTCTGGTTCAATTTCTGAAGTTCCTTTGCCAGTCAGAACCTTTGAGCTGAGAGAGCAGTGCAGGACTGCAGGAGTGACAGTGCACCTCTCTTTTTGTTTATGAAATGTGGACGTATGTGTTGTTGCTTTAAAACGAACTCTGCTGCTCTATTCAAACACCAAAAGAGGCTTTGCTCAGGTATTTTAACTGCATAACCTTGTGCTTCAAGTTATCAAAGCAGTGCAGGGCCAGGAGAAAGGAAAATGCTTTCATTAATTTTCAACACAGATGTCCACATCCCTGCCTCCAAGCCATTGCTTGCTTGTGAAACTCACCTGGCCCTGATGCTGTGGAGAGCCAGTACCTGTTCCCTGGCTCTTCACTTCTCCCTTCGGGCTGATGCCAGGCTTTCTGTGCTATTGCCTCTCCACCTCCAAAGGGCGTAGGTCCATGGCCTTGTCGCTGAAGCTCAGAACTAAACGCAAGGAGATCCAGCATCATCTGTGGAGTTTCTGTTCTGTTTATTGAGAGAGAGAAAGCAGGAGGAGAATTACAATTATTGCTCCAAGGTAAGCCTCTCCATACCCTGTTCTGTTTCAGGACTTTGGGCTGTTGGAAAAATCCCCTTGAATTGTGTGCATCATTTCATTTATATATCAGAAGTTGCTGCTAGGGTGTATTCTCTTGTGGATAGAGTTCTGTTGTGCTTTGTTTGGCTCACGGACTGCACCTTTGTCCACTGTATCCTAACATAACTCTAAAATGTTTAAATTTATCAAGAATCTGATCTGTGGTTTAATAAAAAGAGAGGGATGAGGGATCTAGGAACAGATAGTCAGATAGTTGTTACTGCTGTTGAGTGTTTTCCACCAGAAGGATTTTCTAACTGAATTAAGAATGAGCTGTTTATAATTACTCTGCTTTAGAACATTTCATACTTTAATTCTCAGAAATGGATTGTTGCCTGCCATTGTCAGCTGACTGGAAAATCCAATACCAACTCTGTTTTTAGGGTCTTATTTTCTGCTGTTTTGCTATACCCATACAGGTGTATGCTCTGTTATGCTAAGCACAGGATAGGTAGGTAATAGCAAAGCAAAATACTATGAATTTTTATAATTCAAGTACAAAGTCTGGTGACATGCAACCACATTTTTTAGAAAACAAAAAATCTATTTATACTTAAACTAAATTTTGTCCCTATATTCATTGATATTTTCGCCATAAAACACAATTGTTTGGTAGCTGGTGATTAATTTCGTGAGCAGATTGTCATAATATGGTGTGGGAAGGCAGAATGGAAATTATTTCTCTTCTATTCTAATCTGATAAATTCCCAGACATCTATAAAATTCAAGGCTTTCAAACATCCCCCAGTTCTTAAAGCTTTAACTGATCTTACGTTGCCTAACTGGCGTATGTAACTGGTGGCCTCCTATTGTTCTATAGCATTATCTGAAATATTTTGCCTTTCAAGAGAGAGACTGAAAATACCAAGGTCTAAACATTGTCTAAATGTTATAGAAAGAACAGAGGATTGATTCAGTCATCAGCGGTAATTGTGGCACAAATATTAATTATAGCAAGATTACTTCACGGCAAACTACGTTATTAAAAGTCCTGAACAAACATTTGATTCTGCAAAATGTAAATACAGCCTGAATTCCAAGAAATTGCAGGAATGTTTACAGATTATTTTAGCACTTGGCACAAACTACACAGGAGGTATTGTTAATAAAATAATATGACATTTCTGCAGCAAATTACTCTCACTTTAAAGTAGTCTATGAGCTATTTATTAACAGTACAGCAATAAAGCATTAAACATAGTTTGGATAAGTGTTTATTGCTAGCCTACATCACACAAACAGACAAGTAATTCTTTAGCATGATGCTTTTGTTTCTAAAGCAACAGCAGTATTAGATATCCTAAAAGTTATCACAGTCATTAAATACCTTATGGTGCTGTGTCCCTGGTAATCCAATTTACAAAACTCTATTCTCAGCAGAAACTCCTGGGGTATAAGTAGTTCTCTTCAGTGAGCCCTTCCTGCTTTTCCTTGTCATGAAGCAGTGATGGTACATTTTTATCCTGTTGATAATTTGACTCTCTTTAAACTATTTCTTGTTGCCCCACTGGGGGCTGCTCTTTATTAGGGTGGAGGTAGCTGGAAGCCTGAAGGACTGCAGCTCATGTATCATTCTTCCTGTTTTACTGTACCTCAATATTCAACATAGCATCATTATCCTAAGGCAAAAAGAGAAAACTGTTCCAGCATATATTCCACACATTGCTAGTCCTTTCTCCACATCCTGCAGTGCCAGGGAGGGGGATTATTGCTGCAGAAAAAAAAATCTGGCCATAGTGGAGGAATAATCACTGCAGTCCAGCTCACCCCCACACCTCTCTTTCTCTCTCGCTCCTTCTCTCTGTGCCTGTGTTTGAGGCCCCAGCTGATTCAGTCTGCATCCGTCCATACATAAATCATTGCCCTTATTCTATTGGTTACATGGTACATGGCAAGTATTGATTTTTTCCATTGCCTCGTTGCTGGAGAACCCATGGTTTTTGTGAGACTGAAAATGCAAAAAATTTTTTTTTTCTGGAGATCTTGTCAAGGGACAAAAATGGCAAGCAAGGAGGGTGCTATTTTAAGGTTTGTATGAGTTAAAAAATCTTTCCCTTCTCTGTTCTACTCTATTTGCCTGGGTCCCAAAAGGTCGTGGCTTGTTTAATCCCTGCTGCTCTACATAGGGACACTGCCTAAGCAGCAAGGGAATAAGGAAAAAGAAACAGGGCCTGGCCAGTCTCAGGAAGGCATTGCTTAATTATCAAAAAGTGTAATTATCATCTGAAACATTAAAAAAAAAGAAGGGATAAAGAATATGATGAAAATAATGCCATTTGAAAGGAAGAAATGACTCCTAGGCACAGGATAATATATATACTGTGAAAAAATGGACATTTGTTTCCTTTCTGCATAACACAGATATAAGCAGTAAGCACATTATTGTGCTTAATTTTTGAGACAGATCTCTGTAGCATTTTAAAACATGTTTAATAACCATTTATCAGTGAGATTTCTGTATCAAAGTAATTTTGCTCAGCATTCAAAGCTGGCTGAAAACGTCTCACAAAAGATGGCACTTTATTTCCTCAAAAAAGTAATTTTGAGGAAACAGAAAGAGTGTTCTGAGACAGAATCTGAGATGTTCTCCTTCTGCAATAGAAAATTCCCTGGTATAAGACTCTGTCTTATGAGGAGCCTGATCCAAACCACACTGGAGTCAACAGGAATGTTTTCATTGACTCCGTAGGTGCTGGATCAGCCTCAGATCACACAGAAATAGATATTTTCCTCTTTATTTGGATGCCGTTGCTTTCCCCTGTTTGGAAGAAGCAGTGAAATGGGTTAGGATGGGTGGTTTATAGATTGGTATAGAATATTATTATATTTAATCTGATCTGATTTTCATGCCTTTAAATAAGATGTATTGAAATATTTATTTCCTTTACAATCTGTAGTGTGAAATGTGACCCATCCCTTTGTGTGCCATTACCAACTACTAGATTTTGTTTCTGTGCTTTTCTGTGTGTTTGAAAGCCACTGTCCATTCTTTCTTGGACCTCCACTGTCTTTAGTCCCCAGTCTTTCACCAAATATTGATTCCGTGTGTCATTTTACCTAACTTCTAGAGCAGGTGGTATTTTCTCTCTGCTTGAATGCAAACCTAATACCTTGAACAATAATGCAGCTTTAGAGCTTTTGTTCCTAGGGCTGTAGAAATTGAGCTTCAAGCTAAAATTATCAATAAGAAATCCCAGCCAGACTCCTCCAATTGCCACATGGCACATAAAGGAGCGGAAACCCGCACTGGCCCTTCAGTTAAGAACCAGGGCTCAACCACTCCATCAGCCTTTCCCTGAGCAGCCTGCAAGGATCAAAACCTTGGTTTATCCTGGAGTGAGCCATGTTCCCCAGATGTGAAGGCAAACATCAGCAAATGGGCTTCTTCCTTCACCAGAAATACAGTATCTCTGAAAAATGTAGCTTCTGTCTCAGTGGAAACCATAATTTTTCTCCTGGTTTTGTATATGCACAGCCCAGATCTTCTTTCTCCTCAACAGTAATTTTTGTAGTGATTGAAAAGGAAAGAGTTCTTTGTCACAAAAGGGTTTGTTACATGTCAGTGTGTTTCTCATTCAAGCCAATTCTCTGGCCTTTAACTTTTATTAGTAAAACAGGAGAGTTCCTTGGCCTGCTGAGATGTCCTTAGGATTTTAGTGTGGCTCGAGGAGTTCACTTCTTCCTGGTCAAGGGAATAAAGTGAGTCTGAAAATGATAAAGTTCCTGTCAGTGGGGAAGAATTGGTCTTGGTCACTGGGATTTTGTAAAACTGGCTGCAGAAATCTTCCCTGAAGGTTCCTGATGTCTGCTCGACAGCTCTTTAGAGCTTAATTCTTCCTAGATTGTAGGTTATTGTACGAGAGTCTGGACACAGAGAGACTTTTGATTTCTTCCCCTTGGAGGGAACATAAGAGAATTCTGCAAAGTCCTTCTGGTGTGTTTGGGAAATGAAATGGCATAGCATGATCCTGGGGCAAGGACCAACATCCTCTTTCTGATCCACAGGGAGAGGAAGATGGGATGTTAGAGGAATTAGGATGGAATTTTCTTTATGCTGGTCAGAGACCCCTAAAAAGGGAACTGGGCTGCTACCTGCCCTTGATGGGTTCTGCTGCTGGCTGAGACACACGGGGGTGGCTGCACAGATCCTTTGGGAAGCTCCCCCTGGCTCCCAGCCTGGAGCCGTTGCTGAACCTTCCTTGTGCATCCTGCAGCCCAGCCCTGACCACAGCCCTTCTCTGTCCTGCTCTGTAACAGCAGGATGGGAGTAATGCAGCCAACTCAGCCAAATTCTGTTTGCACATCCCTTCTGGAGGAAGGCATGTGTTGATTCATTCTAATTTCCTTGAAAATGGACATGAGAAGTACTCAAAATGATAAGGTAGCAACCAATAAAAATACCTTTGCTGAAAATGAAGATTGAGGATTTCACCCTCTAAGGCTTTCATAAATAAGGTTGCCATGCAGAAAAATAAGTCTTGCCAGTATTTGTTTCATAGGTGAAGAAATTACAGAGCACAGAGAGCTGAGACCGAAGCTGAGGTTCTGTTTGAGCTCCTCCTTGTGACACACACATGGGGAAACTGCTGGAGGACTTTGTGTCCATGTGGGAGTTTGACCCCTATGATGCTGCCAAGGGCAGTGGGGGCTGCAGTGGTTTGCTCAGTGAGCCTTAGGCACAAAAGCATCTGGCTCAGCTGTGTCTCACCTTGCTCAAGAACTCACAAGGGAATCACCCCCAAAAGGGCCCTGGGGGGTTAGTTCCCTGCTAAAAATAATACCCACAAAACCACCCTCACAAAGCAAATTAAAAAAAAAAAACAAACAAAAGATCTAAAATTTTTAGGATCTAATATGAGAGTGAAAAGAAACCCAAAATAGAAATTTTGGGTGTAGTTTCTTCTTCTTCTTCTTCTTTCACTCCATATTCTGTAATATAAATAACAAAAAATTATTAATTTAAAATAATAGTAACATAAAAGCCACATATATAAATTAAAAAAGTTATTAATAATAAAATAAAAACAATATACGTATTAAAAAACAATTAAATATTATATCTTTAAAAAGCCTTAGTTTAAAATTCTCAAAGCCATTTTACCCCTCTTATAACTTACTTCTTATATATTAAATCTAGTCCTCAGACAAACAAAGATAAGATAAGAATAAACCAGAGATCGAAGAAAGAAACTCTGAGTTGTGCCTGTGTCTCACCTTGCTCAAGAACTCACAAGGGAATCACCCCCAAAAGGGCCCTGGGGGGTTAGTTCCCTGCTAAAAATAATACCCACAAAACCACCCTCACAAGCTCAAACCTGCATGTTACAGTTTCTTAGAAATAAGTTAAAAAAAAAAAAAATCCTACCCCCAAAAAGGGAAATAGGAACAGCAAGTCCTTTTTGGAGCAGCACCTGCCCCTTTCTCTGTTTTGGTCAGCTTGTTGTTGTGTGAATCACTCTTCTGCACCCAGCAAATAAACAGCACATGTTACAATGTGCTGTAGAAGCCTGTTGTGGATGTATCCTTTTAAATAGCAGTAGCATATGGTGCCACCTTGTTTAACTCTTTCTGAATGCTGCATGAGATCCCAGAAAAATTATTCAGCAATAATTTAAAATCCCATCCCTGGGAAGAAAGGGAAAAAAAAAAAAGCACAGGACTATACAGTTGAAGCCTGTAGTTGCAATAAAATCCAGGAAAAGGTTATTTTACCTGAATTTATCACTTAGCAACCAAGAATCCACCTCCTGAGATTGCTGTTCCTGGGTTACCAAGTAACTGCCTATGACAATTACCAAACAGCTGTCTCAGGAACCTCCATAGCCTTTAACCCCCGTCAGCTGAAAGATGGGCTGATGACAGCCAACAAACAATAGAAACACACCCTAATATTTTATTTAAGAGCTGAGGGAAGCCACAGCTGTATGGATCATGCAGCCAGCTGGATTTAACTGCTTCAAACTGCGTGGCCTCACTTCAGGAAACTGCTCTTTGTGTTTAAAGATGCATTTGGGTCTTCATCCTCCAAACTGGGAGTCAAATAATTGAGTCCAAACTCTCAAGACAGGGTTTGCTGTTGTGCAGGATTAGAGAGTATGGCAGTGATTTACAAATTTTTCTTACTAATTAATTGAGTTCATCTTGAGTTTTTCTGAATGCAACTGCTCCATGGATTATCACTGAGAGGGAGAGCATTAATATATCCAAGTAATAAAGGAGTGATTTAGAATGAGGGGGAAAGCATAATCAAGACTGGTAAGATAAAAATAGTGAAAAAAGAATACTGTGCTTGGATATTGAGAAGAGCTTCTTGATAATGAGCTGGATTATGTCTGGGGGTGGTATCCCAAAGGAAACAAGGGAAACTCCCATCCACAATGTATGGAAGTGAGCTGGAAACAGAGTATTGCACTGGAAATGTTTGATATATTGATTTGGGTGTCTGACTTCAGCTGTGCCAATTGTACTTTCCCCCCCCTTCTTCTACTTTGACTTTCTGTATTTTCAAACAAAATTATGAATTTTGTTAACACAGTTACAAAGAGCAGCAGCAACAACTTGCAAAGTGACATTTTCCGTTGTTGCTTCGGATGCCCTGGGCCTGGAGAGCTTTAGGGCTGTGCTGCCTTCTGCAAGTTCTGAGTGGCTCCTTTTAGTTTAAAATAGAAACAGAAGAAGGGTTTTGGAAGTTAAGGGCCCATTCACATTTACAAATCTCAGGCATGTGAGCTGGCTGGGATGGCAGCAGCTCCTTTCTCCCTGCAGGCTCTGTGCAGGCATCCTGGGAGGGAACACTGGGAAATCAGTTGTCTTGCTCCTGCAGGTTTTCTGTAGCATCTTCTATTGAGATAACAGTAACTGCTCCACTACAGTCTTTTTTTCTTTCTTTTTTCTTCTTTTCTTTTTCCCTGTCATGTTCCATGTACTACAATAGTAAGAAGTGGCTCAGAAGTCTCTATCACCTTTCTGCTGGCAGCAAGTTCACAAAAGAAATTTTCCCCTGGCCACTAGTGGCCAGAAACCACCTCTTTGGCACTGGAGGATTCTTTAACCACCTGGGCAAATCAAACTGCATTGATTCGGCTCCCTCTGCTTTTTCTACATGATTTTAAAAGCAAAATTGCTAGCATTTACCTTTTCTGCACACAAGTGTAATAACTTTTCAGGCACTGAGGCTGTAGAGGAATTTCTGGCTCCTGAAAAAGGTTAAAATCCCCATAGCCACATCAGCATAATTTCCACTGATAAAGTGACATCTCTCATGGATGGGAGTGTCCCACTGCACGTACAAACAGTTTTCAGTGAGTCCATGCAGGAAGGAAATGCTGAGGACACACCTGCAGGGACCAGCACACACCTGTGCCATGGGCTGTCAGCAGCAACACCTTTTCCCTTAGAACTGAATGAAACCTTTTTGTTATCAGTGATTCCCTGTGAGTGACGAGGAATATGTGATTGCTTAGAAAATGAGCAAAGACCTTGGAAATACTTATTAAAAAAACTTGAAGCATAATTTCTTGTCAACATTAATGACTTGTCATTGCTATCACTGCAGTGCCTTTAAATGTCTGCTTTGGAGGTTTGGCCAGGCTTGTAACTCTGTTAATGAGATGTCTGAGGGAAGTAGTTCTATGATCATAAGCAACTGATTTTTTGGGGAGAGCAGAACTGTCTCAAACTTGTCACTGCCCAGAGGGTGGTTCCTTTGCTAAGTACCAAAGGGGCTTCCACTCCTAAGCTGAATATTGGCTTATTTGGGTAAAAAGGGTTAGGGTAAGAGATCACAGCAACTCTTCCTTGCACCCCATCCTGCTCATCTTTTGTTTCCATGTGGAATTTGGTATAGGGAGGCTGTGCTGGGGCATTGGTTCTGTCTCTCGATGACAGATCATGGTTGTCCTATTTTCTGGCTGGAAGTTGGTTGGTTACGTTGACAGATGTTGCAATGATTCCTTTGGCAATGTTCTGTTGTGCTGACTGTTCAAACAGGAAATTCATCTTTTAGTATGTGCACATGTTAAGTGTTTGTTTTAGTAGGAATCAACTCTGACTGGTTGAACTGTGTGTTTTTGGAGCAGCAAACTCTGAAATTCTCAAAATCCCTGTTAGGATTTGGAGCCCTGCTCCCTGAAGTCCTAAAGGACTGCCTTTTGAGGAAAGGAGACTTGAGCTCCAAGTTGCTGCTGTGTCACTCTTTGGGTGCCTGTGAGTTCTTGGTGGCACTGGGTCCAGATCATCCCCTGGTGTGGCATTTGCAAGGCCTGTCGTATGGCAGAGCCTGTGCAGTCTTTGGTTTCCCTTGAGTTTCTGCAGATTTGGTTACTGAGCTGCCCTTGTGTCTAACGTGACAAAACGGAAGAGCAAAGTGGCTGTGGCTGGTGCTAAGCAGCAGAGCACAGCAAGAAGTGCTTCCCTCCACACCGAGACCAGCTGGAGAACTTGATCTGAGAAAGCTGAATTTCCATCTGAATCTCTGGCTGCTTATCCCATTTCAGTTGACTGCTTTTTGACCTTGGCAGGCAACTTCTTCGAAGGACAACCTGCTAATGCTGGCATGATTTTTTTGTTTCCTAAATTTTCATTAAGCAAAATTCTATTAATTATTTATTTGAGGGATAAGTGTTTCCTGTGTGCTTGGCTCCTGGCCAAAATCTGTTGTGTTGTCCTTCAGGAAAAGTTCATCAGACATCAGAAATTACAATATTTACTTCTGTATGTCTGGTACCAAGCGCATTATAGGATGCAGCTCCATGGAGACTTCTGGTATATGTGTGAAGCAAAGGCTTAATGTGGTCCAAACCTCCCCAGATCCTTCCACTGTCACATAGAAGGTGAGAAACAAGAGGCTTCAAGCCACGTGTTGCTTTGTGTCTTGATGGCCTTTTGGAAATCCTTCAGAGCTATTTTGGGTAATGGAGCTTGGAGGTGGAAAAAGGCTTTGTGGCAAGGCTGGCAGATGCATTTCTGAGAAACACATTTGGTTCCTAGAGGGTTATTTTTGTGTCATTTGTCAGGTCAGAACTCATGTGGAGGAGAGCTTGCTCAGGTGACGCAGATGACACCTCACAGATGTGTTTATACACAATTCCACAAAAAATGTGTGCATATATGACAAAAATGTTTTCTGATGTCTTCTTACAACAGTTCAGGCACAAAATACACGCCATTCCTGAGTTTCCAAGGAAATCAGAGCATTGAGGTAGCAAGGGGATACTTGGAAAATGTTACACCTCCAGGAAGGGAGAAGAATCCTTGAGAGTTCAGTGCTGACCAGCATTGCTGAAATAAAGGAAATCTAGCAAAATATATCCTTAAAAACCTGACATTTGGGTATCCTGGTGTTCGGACTGATGTTATCAGTTTGGAACTTGCACTGATTTTTCACCAATTAGTTGCATTTTGAACATGTGTGGTTTTGGAAGATTTAGTATCATGCATGTTTTGATGGTGTACTGATCTCCAAGATTTTAGGTGCTATCTTTTATCTTGATTTATGATTTTTCTTCTCAAATTCACCCGTTCTAATCCCTGAGTAACAGCATTGGTTCTGGAAGGGGCACACTCTTTCCAAAAGAAATTTAGAAGTGCTTTTATGTATGTTGGGTGAAAGTGCAGTGCAGGAAAAGGCACTGTCTTTTAACAAAGTTTGGTTTTAAGCATGAAATAATCAGGATTTTGATGTTATTAAAGTAACATTTTTTTGTGAAAAGGAACTGGATTTATAAAACTGAACCAACTCCTCAGCCAGGCCTGTTATGAATTGCAAAAGCAGCTGGAAGATTTGGCCAAAAAATCAAAGTTGGTGTTTTTTTCTTCGTCAGAGTTTGTAAGATATTTGGAGGGACATAGCATTTATTTTTTATTTCTCTGAGTTTCAGGCCAGGTCTTGGAAAAACCCATCTGACAGTGAGTTTGTTTGTATGTTTTACATTTTTTCCCTAAGTATGCTAGGCTCATTAGCAAGCCTTGGAAAAGGCATGCTTTGTTAAAGTGAGTCTGGAAAACAAGATACTAAGGGCTCAAATCTATCCCCAGAATATAAATAAGCATAGCTTCCTTTGGGACAGATTCTGACCGCCGCTATACTGGAAGCCTTGTTCCAGGGAGAGCCATTAATGTGTGTTTGCTCGGAAATGCTGCACCTTCAACAAATTTCCTCACAGTGGTGGCTGAGTTCCGGGGGTGCCATCTACCTGTAGAGGGGCTGCAGAGCATCCTGGAGGGCAGAGATAGGTCATGGGGTGTTGCTGGGTGGGAGATCCCTGCCCAGCAGCAGTGGAGGTGTCCGGGCTGCCCCAAATCCTGCCGTTCCCTTGCTGCCCCACGGCACTGGCCAGCAGCGAGCAGGCACTGAATAGTCTGTTGCTGGCTATGGGCTCCCTGGTAAAGTTTTCTCTTCCTGTCAAGGGATCAAGGGAAAACAAATAATTTTTCCTTGCTTTACGTGGAGCTGTTTGTTTGGTTGTGGTTTTGCCTCCAGCAAGAGGGGGCTCTACCCCTGCACCCACCAAGGACGTGGTAGTAGCAGCTCAACACCCAGTGCCTTAACTCTGGTTTGCTCCATCCAACACCCACTGTGTAAATACTACAGGATCACCTCCAGTGTGCTGACCAAAGACGGCACTGCTCCAAACCATCCTTCAAAACCTTAAATGAAATAAGAAAAAGATGACTGTGTCACTGGGTGAAGCAGTCATCTTCAGCTGAGCATCTGAATTTTTGTGGTAATTTTTTAATGAAAAGATGAGATTTGAGAAGTCTGTATGTATGAAACATCTGTGGGAGCACTGCTTAACCAGCTGGCACAAGGTGGATGTATCCTTTTTAGACATAATTTATACTTCCCTGTTAAGCCAAAGTCACTCTATTCACTATCATTATCCTAAGCTGGGTCCTTTGGTGATCTCATAATTCCAAAATTACAATAGCCAAATAAACCTTGATTAAAGCAGTCCCTGTTTTCAAGCCAAGCATATGTTAACACTGGAGAATAAAACAGTAGAGCTGCAACGGTACTGGAGAACTTGGAATATCCTGAATTGCTGCTTGAGTTTCTTGAGGAAGGGTGTGAAATTTTACATTTGAAACATACTCTGAAGCTCAAGTCTCTTCACAGGATAAGATTTATCTGGTTCTTGAGTTTATCACCAGCAGGGTATTTATATGAGCCCCAGCATGACACCAGGTGACACTTTTTAGATCCCTCAAATGTCTGAGGCTGCTGTGGTACCATGTGGCAAACCCTGTGAAATAAGTTTGATGAATCTCTGTTCTGGCTGTAAGTGGTTTTTGCTGTAATCCATCTGTGCTAGCAGAAACATCTTCGTCTGCAGAGAATGTTTATTTTTGTCAGGTCCATCAGCTTTCCCTGCTACTATTTATCTGAAATCACCTTTTGGAGCGTTGCTCTGGAGATAACAATATTCTATTTATGCTGTTAAAAGGCCAGTTAGATGAGTGCTAAAAACTCTGGTTTTGGGCAGCAATTTGACATGATGGGAAATTATGCCTTTTTTAATATTCTTCATACCCTCTGTTTTGTGTGGCAAAACTACATTTATCTCAGTGGAGCTCCATAGCAGCACATTAACCTTGCCCATCATGTGCAGTTCTCCCTCACAAGGTGCAGTGTCATGTCTCTCGTGCTGCAGCAGCTCATGGTTCTGTCACTTGGTGGGATTTACTAGAGGAGCAATCCTCTTCCAGCTGGAGGAGATGGGAAGGAGGAAAATATTTTCCCATCTGCACAGACTTGAGAGCAGCTCTGGAGTGGCGGGTGAGCAGGGCTGTTAAAGCAGGACTGTTAACAGAGTCGTTTAACAGACTACAGCAGGAGGACTCTCTGGAGCTCTGGGACCAGCAGAATTTGCCTTCCAGTTCCGTCTCATATCCTCTTTGGCTGGAGCCAAAGCAAAGGGAAGTGTTTTCAGAGCACAGGGAGCAAATGCTTCTAAGTGAGCAGTTAGGAGGAAGAACAGTGTGCTGGAGTATCTGCTCAAGCATTTGGGGAACCCTCTGAGTATTTGGTTAAAACATCCTGTTGTCAGCAAAACTCCTTGTGAAGGCACGTGCAGCAAATCATTCATTACCTCTGGGATTTGCTGCCTGGAGGGCAGCCTGCATTGGGATGCAGGGCTGCATCTTTCTCTGGATAACTCAAAACCAGCATTTCTGGGATAAGCAAATTTCCCAGTTATCTGTCAGCTCTGTGTTCAGCTCTGTGACTTACACCACTCCTACCCTTCACCAAGGCACTCGCAAGTGTCATTCTTACTATTTTTTAATTTGGGAACTGAATTCAGGGAAATTGCACAAGTCTCCAGAGAGGAAGGAGCCTGGATCCTGTAGCACTTACTCAATGCTGAGCAGGACCAGCTCAAGTGAACACAGTGATGTTCAGGGGCTGCTCTGGAGGGTGGCACAGGGATCCCCATGTCATTCCTCATGTCACTGTGCCCCGCTGAAGAGGCCTCTCATGGAAACCTCTAGGTGAATTCCCTGGCTCTGTTCATTAATGATAGCCCAGGTTTATTTTCTCCTTTGTCTCATGTCACTAATCAAGCAGTAATTGAATTAGCTGGAAAGAAGGATAAGATAAATTACAAGGAAGAATTAGCTGTGTGCACCTGAGGTCAGAAGGCTTCTAGAAAATTCAAGGTGAGAATTGGCTGGACTATAAATGAGATTGAGAAGGAGGATATGAAGTTCTCTAGAGAATCAAGATGCAGAAGTGCATATTACAAATCAGCTGTGAAAATACAGAGATGTCTCAAACTCTTTGGGCAATCCCTTTCTGTTTTATGATGGGGAAGCAAGGGATTGCACTTACATTCTTTCCAACTGCTGTATTTGATGAAGGGAATTTCCCTGAAATTTATCTTCATTCTTGTGTGAATAGACTCTGCCAGAAAGATATTTTCCCTTCTCTATTAATATTAAGGTAGTAAATTGTCTGTCCCTCTGTTAACTCACTGGCCTTCCTTATTTTTCCCCCTCTGCTTAGTCTGTAGTTAAAATTCATCTTTCATGAAAACCATATGATGGGTTAAAGACAGGTTGTAATTTTCATGCATTGTAATACACTCTATTACCTTCTCCATCACAGCCTATGTAAAAATAATTATTATTCCATGTGTCACTGTGAATACATTTAAGATTCTTTAGGTCTTCTCTAGCAAGAGCTGATTTCTGACTTACTGAGCTCACTGTATTTTTATGTCAGAATCAGACAAATATAAACATCTTAATTTTATAAAAGGCTTTAAAAAATATTTAAAATGCATGTTGAATAGAAAATTAGGTAATTCAGAAATATATTAAGGTAATGGCAGTAAATTATTTAATACATTGAAATCCCTTAAATAAATGTAATTAAGTTGCAATATAAAGAAAAATTCCAGTCTTAAACACTAAAGCAGACAAAGCCAGTAGTTTATACACTTACATTTGCTTTGACAGTTATATTTGCTCTTTTGAACAAAAGTTGCAATTAGGTGACTTTCATGCAATTATGAACTTAGCTTTTTGCAGGAAGTTTAACCTGATTATCCTGACTCCATAGCAAGAGCTGCATTCAATCAGTTCACTTGATTTTTAATGTTCTCTTCCCACCAAACCTCAGCTGTGGCTGTATTAAATAAAAATACAGAAACTGGTATGGTAACCTCACCATTTGCTATGCAGCTTTGGTTTTTGTTCTGATGTTGGAGTAGAAATACATTACTGGAAATCGTGGGTTAAGTTGCTGAAATTAGATGGGACCCCTGCAGTCTAATCCATAGGAACCAGCCAATTCTTTTGAGTTTTCTGCGTTTGATTAGTTGTACTGTAATTAAAGAAATTACCAATAGTCTCCTGTCTGAAAGTGATTAACCCACCAAGTGCTCATACCTATATTCTCTAAGCATCTTCAAATAATATAAGGCTTCATTCATATTCCTTAATAAGGAAACAAATGAAAATTGTCTCCAGCCTTAATTCTGTGGTTTGTGTGTGACAAGCTGTTCTGCCTTGTGCTCGGTGATGGCTGTTCAATTGTTTGTGATTATGCTGCATTTTAATTAAAGACCTGAAATGCTATTTGTATAAATGGAATGTGCTTCTCAACCCAGCCATGACCCACGGAGGGAAAGAAATTAGATAACAATGGGAGCCACTCAAGCAAACAAAACCTGGCACACTGACCCTGCACACTCGTGGAGATGTGGGTGTGATTGCTTGAATTATTGCTAAATTTCTCCTGGCCTCTGCAGCATCAGAGTTTTCATTCATTGAGGGACAAAAAGAAACAAAACTTCTGGGGAAGAAAAAAAAAAGCCTCTCTCAATTCTCTCAGTTCTGACTTCTTGATGATGATGATGATGATGGTCTTTGTAATTAGAACAAAAATAGCAGATCAGATTGTTTTGTTAGATTTGGAGACTGAAAGAGCAGCAAAATACAAATTCATTCTTATATGGTTCTCATTGGAAAGAGGAGATTCATGGCCTGTCCCCACAAAAACGTAACAACTTTGTGCCCAGAGCAACGGTCTGATGTCTGAAGATCCCACCAGGAGAGGCCTCTGGAGTTCACTCCACCAGGCTGGCCTCATGGCCTGGATGAGGAAGCACAGCCACGTCAGGCCTACCCAGCAAGCTCACTGAACCTCTCTGCCCTGACCTGCCCCCAGGTGCCAGAGTTCACCTGTGAAATTTATTTCACCTTCCCCTCCCCTTGAACTCCCAGCTTCTCTCCAGGTGCTGCCTGGCCATGGGCAGAGGGAAAGAGGTCGGGTGAGTTTTTGCTGGGGAGCAGAGCCACACCTGGTGGGATAATGCTGAGTGTAGCTGCAGCCCCACCGAGCGCCTGCTGGGATAACACCACAGCAACCTTTACATATTCTAGGTGAACTAATCTCCTTTTCTGCAGAGCAGGGCTTGTGGATAAGGGGCAAAAGAAGGGCCAATAAGACAGTTTTGCCTCGTCTGCTCTGGGAATATTCCTGGGTGTGTTTTCACAGTAAATGAAATTTTGCGTCAGCCTGGAGCATGGGCTGTGCCCTGCACACAGGGAGGGAGGCACAGATACCTCCTGTGACATTCCTACAGTCTGTCATTTCACTCTTCCTGTGCATAAAATGTGGATAAAACCAAGACAGCCTCTTAACAACATGCAAATTAATACAACTTCCTTAGAATAGGTAGCATGGTATGTCACATGTTGATAAATAACCAACAGATGACAGATACAAAATTTCAAGAGTTTCTATGAGGCCACAAAATAAAAATCACTGTACAAAATCCCTAGATTATAAATTTTGTAATTGAAATTTCTTCTTTTGATTCGCTATATATATTCAATATAAATTGTGTGGTTATTAAAGCAGCTTTTCAGTGGTTCCTTAAAAGGGGTTATTCTCATGGAATATTTTTTTACCTTAAAAATCACTCCAGTTTTCAGTCTGAACATGTATCCATGTTGTCACTGATGTCTCAATTGGATATTGCAGGAGAGAGACACTGCAGATGGGAAAACTTTGAAGAGAAGCATTTCCTAAGCCAAGGTTTTTTATCTGCAGCAGTGCGCAGCACAAAAAGGTCTGTGTAGACCAGTTTAATTTCACAAATAGGGATGTAATTGCTATGGGAGGTTTTGATGGACTTTTAATATTAAGGAAGAAACGAGACATGAGTCAGGTGCTGGTTCTCACCTGTGCTGGGAACCCTGTGCTGAATCCCAAATCTATTTTAACCAACCAACTGATGCATCTCCTTAATTTTCATAGATTTCAAACAGAGCTCAGCTCCTTCACAACCATTTGTTGAGATGCATTTTAGTTGAGTTCATCAAAGTTTGTGTTAGTCTGTAATATGATGTATGTAATGGGCTTTTACAGCAAAAAGAATGTATGGCTTCATTTCCTGTGCCATGCAAATGGAAGTTGTGTGTAATTCATACAGAAAAATCTGCTTATGCAGCATTTGGCATTGGCTGCTGCTTGTCCTCAGGCTGTAGAAATAAGTAAGACCCTGGCAAATCAGTGTCATTCTTACTATTTTTTAATTTGGGAACTGAATTCAGGGAAATTGCACAAGTCTCCAGAGAGGAAGGAGCCTGGATCCTGTAGCACTTACTCAATGCTGAGCAGGACCAGCTCAAGTGAACACAGTGATGTTCAGGGGCCGCTCTGGAGGGTGGCACAGGGATCCCCATGTCATTCCTCATGTCACTGTGCCCCGCTGAAGAGGCCTCTCATGGAAACCTCTAGGTGAATTCCCTGGCTCTGTTCATTAATGATAGCCCAGGTTTATTTTCTCCTTTGTCTCGTGTCACTAAATCAAGCAGTAATTGAATTTCCCACCTTTGTGTGGGAAATGTCACTTCGTGGTGCAAGGTAGAACATTCTGTACCTCCCCTCAGCACTGCACTCACTGAGGGGTCAGTGGGAGCCAGGATCTTGTGGGGCTCTGCCAGGTGGACACAAGAATTTTGCCTTTGCTGGGCTTTTGAGCAACATGTATTTACTGAGAAATTATGAGAGCAGGGATTCTGAGGAAATAACCTTACTATTTGTGGGCTGTGAAGCCGTGGAGGTGTCAAAACTGGAAATGGGGTGGTCTGGTTTGCACCACTGAGCCTCTTCTGACCACCCAGTAGCACCTGGTGCCCTGGCCCTGGAGAGTGGAAATCAGAAGTTAGGGATGCAGGAGGGAAGTTGCCTGTTGGATTTGAGGTGGAGAAGGGCAGTTGAGAGCTTTTGCCAAAACCTCTCCATTCATGGCAAGGTAGTGGAGGCATTTCTGCCAAGAAATAGAGTCTAAAGCGTAGAGGGGTTGTTAGCTTGTCCCATCTCACACAAAACTACAGCAAAACAGGAGCTAGGGAAGATCCCTGGCCTCCAAAACAAACTCATCTTCTGTTTGCTCTGTTTTGCCTACTTTGGTTGAAACTCCTCAGGAGAGAGAAGCTCTCACCATGAGTTACACTGTGCTTAGAACAGCCTGTCTTCATCATGGCTGGTACTTCTAGGAATTACTGCTTTTCCAAGGGAATCTGCATCATGGAGAAATAATAATACTCATCCTTTCTGAATGTCCTTTCCAAAATTGCAAGGACTAAATGGAAATAGAGAATAAAACTACTTTTCTGGTTCTAAAAATAATTCTTCTGGGTCATGTGGAAAATCATCGTGGAGGTTATTTGTGGGAGTTCAAATGTTCAGTTGTTCTGCTTTCCTTTTTCTAGGAATTGCTGCATGGCTGAGTGTCAGCCTCCAAAATTCTCAAAAAGCTCATGAAAAGAGGTGCTCTGTTTCCTTTGGAAAAACTGGATGGCAGTGGAAGGAGAGAAAAAAAAGTGTTAGAATGTTTCAGCTTTACTGGGATTTGGAAATAAGAGTTTAGGATTTATCTGGTTGTGTCACAACTCAAATGGGACAAGAAATTAATTTGGGGATAGAATTCATTACTTCTAATGTGTTGTGACCCACCTATAGGACAGAAGGACTGCTTGGGGTGGAATGTCAGTGGAAAATCATGAGGTTTTCCTTGAGAAACAATGCCATTCTTCAAAGTTTGGTGGTGTGCAATAAAGGAAGCTAATGGAGCATCTTCAAAGTTAAGGGCTGTTGGATGTGCTGACCATGGGGGCACAGCCACGAGAGAGTGTCTGGGTGGGCCCTGGAGACAGGGTAAAGTTTGCCCAAAAAAGTGATGGGTTTCCTGAAAGCTACTGGCAAAGGCAGGATGCTGAGGCAGCAGGACTGCTGACCAGCAATTCCTGCACTCTTAACTGTTTGCCAAAATGTAATAAATTTTTTTTATAGTCAAAGGCTGAAAATAGGAAAAAAAAATAAAGTGAATCAGTGCCTGTCCAGTGTAGATCAAGTGGTTTCCTGGTCCTAAAGCAGTTGTCAAACCACAGATCATCAGCTCCACAGTTTGCAGTTCTTTCTCTGGAATAAAAGGGAGTCAGAGCTAAATAAGCAGCAGAGAGGTTCATTCTGGGTACATCTACACTTTAAAAGGCTACCTTGCTCTTTTTAGCTCATATACCAGCATATATATTTAAAAGAGAAATAAAATTAATCAAGACAGGAGCTCCTAGCCCTTTGCCTTCTGTAATCTTTTTTTTCCAGCACAAAATGTCTATTTAAGTCGGGGAGTTATTTCATATATAGGAATTCCTGTGTCCTGGTAACAAGAAAGGGAGATGGGACAAAGTTAGCCGGACTGTGAATGGTAGGAAGCTATATAGGCAGTTTTAATTTTCTCCAGCTCTGTCCTGTTTCTTGTGAGTGTCATGTGTCAACAGAAGTAGAAAAAAAATTGGTTCTTTAGCCAGTATGTTGCATTTTTTGGTAATCTGTTTGCATGGAAGAGAAAACTCTGATGTTCCTGTAAAACTTCTTTACATGAAATAAGGGAAGAAATCAGCTCACCTGTCAATGCTCATCTTGTTTCTAGCACAAACATTTCATGTCATGTTCTCTTGCTGTGTGCTGTGCAAGGATGAGGAGGGGGACACCACAGCACTGCTTGTTTGGAGGAAAATCTGTTGTACAAAAATTGGAGGGATATAAGCCTCAAACATTTAAATCTATTTCTTGATACCTGTCAGCTTCAAGAGCACAGCATTAGCTTTTCTCCCTCTTCTCTGTCATGTCAGCAGGCTGAGAAGAGGCTGAAATGAGCTGATTGTCTTGCTCTTGAGAAAAATGGGGGCACAGCCAACAAATAACAAGCACAGAAATATGATCAACTGAAAAGCTTTGTCTTCTGCCTTAATAAACTTCCTTGTCTCTAAGTTCTAGTCTGCCTAGGTACACATTTAGCAATGAGGTTCACAGAGCTGAAAACTGTTTGCACTATGAGATATAACTGCTTATCATGTTATCCAGCCCTGATAATAGATGTGCCACCCTGGGAGCCAGAGGTTTGCAGCAGAGGAAAGATCGCTTAGTTCTAAGTAGAACTAAATGCTGAAGGGATTTTGGCTTAGTAAAATAGCCATAGGCAGGAAAAAAAATTAGGATTTTACCAAAGAAATATGTGGGGGGGAAAGTTTTACTACTGACTTTTTTCTTGGCTTCTCAAACATATAGAGGGACTGGAGAATAATTACTGAGTAATTTGTAGTGAGAATTGGCTGTGTTCTGCTGTGTTAGATATGTGCGCAGCATTTCCTCTGTGTTTTCAGCCAAAGCTTTCTGTGGTGCTGCTGCTGTTGAGGATGCTGAGTCCCAGGTGATGGATATTCACCCTTCCAGGCATGGCTCTTGTGAAGCTGTTCTCTGAATTAGGCCCAGTCCCGCTAGAGGAGCCCTGGAGACTCAGGAGACCTCACAATCTCACTGGGGCCTTGGGCTGACTGAAATTCTCCTTTCCATGAGCAGTTTAAATCCTGTGGAAAACTCCCACTGACTTTGCAGGGATTATCCATTTGTGGAAAGTTATTTTGAGGGAGGTGCATTCCTTTGTAAAACAGCTGGCAACGGGTCTGGGCAGTGCTGAGGTCTCAGTCCTGGCCATGTATTTTTGTTGGTCTGAGTCTGTCCTGTGCCACGCGCAATGGGAATGCACTCCGTGACTACAACTTGCACTTTCTATTTTAGTCCCATAAAAATAATAATAATAAAAGAAAGCAAGACTTGAGTGCATAGGTGTTTTCAGATATTAGACCCCTTGGGCTATATCATGTTTGTGTCTTTGTGCAATTCTGCTTGAGAAGCACAAACCCAGCATGACCTGTCTTTTGTTGGGACCTTTAGACTCCCAGGTGAGGGAAGTTGCATTATAAATGGAGCAGCGTTTTCATTAATTTTCTGAGCATTGTTATTAATTGTACTCTTTTTCTATTTTAATACCTTATATTTTTATTTATATTTGTTTTGTGATCTCATTCATCAGTGTATTTTCAATAATATTCCAATATTTAATTTGAAGATAAAGTAGAAAAATCCTTATGCTAGTTCATTTAAAGAACTGTTATGTTATCTGCTGTCTGTTCAACACATTTCCTGTGATGCTTCAAGATAAAGAACTCTGTGCTGCTTTTACATTTAAGAGTCTGCTAGTAATAATACACCTCTCATGAGGTTATTTAAAATCAAGACCTACATTTCTCACCTCCCCCTGTTGTTTCACATACAGAATCCCATCTGATACTACTGTGCCAGAAAATGTTAGCAGATAAAGTGCAGAGCAGGTCAGGGTATTCCTAATTCAGATTAATTACCCCATTTTGCTGCCTCCTTAGCAGGAAATTAGGGAGTGCTGGGAAGGAGAAAATAGCAATTCATAACGTAGGGCTCTCTGTATTGGCAGTTGCACTCATTAAAGCTGAGATATTGCTTTGATATAAAATAATCAAGCCTGACTTATTTATGGGATGTGGTTCATGGAGATTCCTCCATGGGATGCCAGAAGACTGCTGGCTCGATGTCTGGATCCCTCTTCGTAAGGGCGAGCTGGCCTTCCCCTGAATTCCTGCTCATAGGATATGAGTTTCTATGTAGAAGTAAAATTTTTGCCTGGCTAAATGGTCCCAGTTCAAGAGCATTTAACTTCAGTCTAGCATGGAAGTATGGAATGCTCCTTCAGAGAGTAATATCCATGCATGTCACACAGGCATGGAGTAGGAGGGAACTCTGTGTGTGATGTGTCAGGTGAGGCTGGGCAGAGGTGAGGTGTGTATGAGCTTGCATTTTCAGTTTTCAGCACTGGCACTGGTAATCTGCAGTCTGCTGAAATCCTGTGTCAGGTGTATTAAGTGTCTCTTTTGACTCTGGGTTTGGCTTGTAATCTTTAAGGACTCTACTCACTGGATGCTCCAAGGTGGCCATGTGCACAGCTCAGTGTTGCCTTGATTGAACAGTGAGGTCAGAGGCCAGCAGGAGCCAGAGGTCCCTGCAAACCTACCCTGTGCACGGGCCCGCTGAGCTCTCTGCCTCCATGTCATGAAGACAAATGGCATTTTAAAAAATTCTCCCAATGAACTAACATTCATTTTCTGGTGTCTCTTCCTTCTTTATTGCTTCCTAATGAGCTTCGTTCCCATCACCTCTAGTCTCCTGCTTCCCACCCTACATTTACACCCTTGCATGGAAGAGAAGCAAATTGAACAAATTAATTAAGTTGGCCTGTCTAATGAAATAGCTTTGGTGACTTCTGGGTTTTTGCCTCTTGCTTTTTACAGGAATCTCCTATAAATCTTTAATGGCCACAGTTGCTGGGCTTTTTCTGTTCATAGTTGGCAGAAACATCACATTTTCTTTGTATGGTGTCTCAGAATTAACTGAGAACATTTCATTCTCTTCTATATTTATATTTATATATATATATATACATTACATACACGTGTATATTTTTGCGCTTTATATTTATGGTGGTCATTCTGCCTCCTTGTTTATTTTTTTTTAGCATGTTTAGAATGTTCATAAAAGTGCTTTTTAGGAGCTATTTGGAATAACAGCTGTTTATTAGGAGGGAGGGATCTGTGCTGTTACAGTCCACAAAACTTCTTCTCGACCCTGGACTGGTCAGGATGTATTTTTTCTCCTGTTCTTCTCATGCTGCTTTGTTTGCTCTTGGGCAAGTCAACTGGTTCAGAATCAAGAGTTAGCTAGATTATTATTTTCTTGCTCTTGCAGATGACATAACTTCTAACACAACACCACTCTTACCAGATGAAAATGCCATGGATTCTTTCCAAGGAATATGTGAACAATTTAAAATTCCTCTGCTGAAACAGCTTTTACTGAACCTTTCCACCTTCCGGTCTGCGCTGTGTTTTCACTTTGAAGTAATAAATACATACAGGCCTTTGGTATGTGGTTACCTTTCTTCCTTTTCGTTCCACAGCTCATCACTTCATCATACCTGAAAAAAGTGATGCTCCTGTGAAGTGAAGCTTGTATAAAACACTGTTCTGGTATGAAACAGTGCCTGAAACTTCAGTAGTGGTTCATGTAAGGTCTCACATGTCACTTGTTGAAATCCCAGTGGGAACCTGATTTAGCTGCAAGTGTTGTTACCCTGTAAACTTTATTGGCATTATAGCACAATGAGAAATACCAATTTTAAATTCATCTTTCTGTGCCATTTAATTCACTGCACATAAGAATGTCAAGGAGGAACAGCACAAGATTTTGTTCCTGCTTCTTCCATTGCAAAGATTAATGTGCAGTGTTTTGCCATTCTGCAACCAGAATGTGTAGAGATGGATGATAAACATGGGGAAATTATTATTTTACACACTTGATACATTGTAGTGAGTACAACAGGTTCAGTCCCTGGGTGTGCAGTGGCTAATACAGTGTCAGAAGGAACAAAGGAGATCTAGAATAAAACAAAAGCCATCAGTTGGGGGTTGTTATGGAGAGAAATAAGTTCTCAAAAATTCTTTCAGCTGCATCCTCTTTCTTTCCTTGTGCATTCTTTATGTGCTCTTGGTGTCTGTATGTGTTCCTACTACCCCAGTGATAGAAAGGCCATAACGGCTCCCTGTGGGGAACTTAAAATGCCAGAAAGTGCCACAGAAGACATGAGCTAGGTCAGTGCTGCCACAGTGTTCACCTCTGGAGTCAGACTTGCTACTTGGAAAGCTGCATATCACTGGTGGGCTTATTTGTTGTCATTTCCTTTTAGTTTGAGATACCAGAAAAAGATTATCTATGCTGAGAAGTGTGGCAAGGGTGCCTTCACCTCTAGTGAGATTCTGGACAATTTCATTAGTCCTTCTGAATTTAGGTTCACTGGCTCCAGCTTTCTTGGTTGAAGGACCCTCTTCCTGTCTGGAATTTCCTGCACTCGAAGCAGCAACAATTCAGCTGGTTTTGGGAATTTGGTGAGCAGTTTGCACTCAACAACTGGTGCTAGGACTTAATAGAGGAAGCGCCCGGCAGTACTTGCTGAGATGGAGGGTACCTCATAGCAGGATGAAGGTGAAATATTTTGTTAAAAGCTGCTGTGCAGGAGTAGTGGCCTGGGAATGATTCAGCCTCTTGATGCCAGTTCTTCCCAGTGCCTCCCAGTCTATAAACAAGGGTGTTTGACCTAACAAAGGCATAAATTCAGCAAAACCTAGATTTTGTCACCACATACCTGTCATGCCTCAGGAGGAGCAGTTCCCTCACTTGTGCCTCAGAATGCTTTGGAAAGGGGCTCTCTATGTAATGTTATAGTTTTGTAGGGAATGATCCAATCTTTCAGTCTGAAAAATATCTTTAGATATTTAGAAAGAAGCCAAATAAGGAGGGAAACAAACCAAGATGTGCAAAGCACCAAAAATAGCATGGGGAGTTTTGTCAGTTTTCTTCAGGAAAAGAAGTCCTGACAACTCTGTGCTCAACATGTCTGATGTTTACTTGCTTTATGAGAGTTGGCACTGGAGAAAATATGTATTTATGGGGATATATTCATATGACTTTGCTTCGCACAGACTACTGATTTAGATGTCTAATTTAGGAGCACAGGCACTCTCTGTTGTCAGCAGAACCTAAATTATGGTCTCTGAAGTTACCCCCTGAAAGGAGGCACCTTTCTCCAGTGAGTTCAGAGCGACATGAGGTTCCTAATTTAGGGCCATAAGCCACATGTGCAGTGTGTGAGCCTTGAGTAAACATCACTCAGGGATTAAGTGCTGGCCCTGGCACTGCTTCCCCACACACGCAGTGAACTCTTTGAAGATCATGACTTGGTCAGACTTGTGTGTGGCTGAAGAGAAAGATCATCTTCCTTCCCTGCTGGGTGTAGCCAGATCCACAGGCCTCAGAGACTCAAGGGCAGAGACACACTTGCATAGGACCGTGCCCAAAATACCATTTATTCAGTGAGGGAAAAGGGAACTCCCTACCCTGAACCCAGCCGTGCATGCTTGACTTCAGGTGGCAGAGCAAGTAGTGGCACAAGCCCCTGCAAGCTGCTGCATGCACAACTGGCTACCATGGCTGTTATCCTGGGATGAACAGAGCTGAAAAAATAAAAAGGGGAAGAAAAGTCCACCCCAAAGCAACCCCCACCTCTGCGGAAGTGGAGATTAATAAAGTGAGGACCAGAAGGGGCCTGTGAGCCCCTGGCTCCTCCATCTGCCTCAGCCAAGGGCTGTTCCTGTGACCCCGCACAAATTGTGGATCTCTTGCTGCTTCTCCACCTCTTTGCAAAGAGAATGATTTTATTCACAGAAGGTGATGTCATGAGATTGTTGGGGGGAGATGTGACTCAATGTTTGTATAACGCTTTGAAGATGAAGAGTGCTAAGTATTGTTATTTGAGATGGCAACAAAATAAAACAAAATATGTTTGGTGCAGCTGTTCGAGCCAAATCCATTTTCAGTTAATCTTCCAAGCATGAATTCAAAATCAAAGTAAAAACCCTTGCCAACTGGAACTTTACAGCTTGATGGGAAAGTTAGAAAGAAATTAATTGGGTTTTAAATAGTTGTAACTGTATTGTGATGGAGCGTGGAGTGCTCATCTACTCCTAATTGCCGGTCAGTTTGGAACTGGGAATTGAGGCTTGCTCAGGGGAATCTTTTTTTCAGAAAAGGAAAATAGTTGGGCTGTCTTGCATGGCATACTGTATAAACTGTCAGAACTCTGAAAACGTGTGCTTTTTCCACTTTATGCTGCCTTTTTGCAGTAATGCAAACCAGCAGAATATGTGGAAAGCAATGAAACTGCCAAATGCCACTACAGAGTTCCTTAGGGGAATCACTGTCCCCTCCCAGACAGCTCAGCCTCTAATCCTGCCCCAAAGGGTAGTTCCAATAAGGCAATGGTTCTCCTGGCCCTGGGCAGCCTCTGTGTGGAACAATCTGGGATCAGATTATTCTGGACCCTCCTCATCTGCTTCTGGTTGCTCATACATGGGTCCATGACAAGAGGATTTTCCCTTTGGATCAGGGGTGTCAGTAACCACACAGTGCTTACTCACAGTGTGATAGAGCACATTTGCTCCCCAGCCTTTGTGATGGCCTTCAGTGTCTCTCCCCTCAATTTTGGGAACACAGAAATTCCTGTGCTGAATCAAACTAATGCTTCAGCGTTCCAGGAGCAGCAGCTGACCTAAAACTCCATTAAGGACAGATGTGCTTCAAAATTGTTTCTGCCTTGTGGTTGATGTTTCAAAATATGAGAGCAAAAATCTGCTTCCTGCAGTGTCTCTATAAAAAGGACACCATAACACTTTCACTTCCCAGGAGCAGTGCTGAGCCCAGACTGTTTGCAAAACACTTTCAAGTCCTGTACTTAAATTAGCAAAGCTGAACTATTTTTACCTCCCCTGCGCCTTCTAAGGAAATGTACATTTGATTTAGAGTTTCTCTTGATGTTCAAAGGGGACTTGAACGTGTGTCTCAGTCTCTTGTGTTTGATGGGATTTGTGCATGTGAAGCACCTTCATAAGAGGGTTATTCATTACTTCTCACTTTGAGTGAACACACTGTTTTCCAGCTAAACCATCCTGTTTGAGTTTTGCTGTCCTGTGCAGAGATATGTCTTCAGATCCCAGTTTTTGTTTTCTCAATACTTTTGAGGTTACTTGTTCCTAAAATACAACTCTCAGTAAACATCTCAGCACTTTAATTTGGCTTAAATTTACATTTGAATATTAAAGTTCCAAAATAGTTTTATGAGCAAATAAAAATACGATGGCTCTGAGAGCCTTTCTTTTCAGTATCTTTAGTTATGTTAAACTCTGTGCTAAAGTAACTGCCTTATAAACAGCTTTATATTGCACTTGATTGCAAGTCATTGGAACAACATTCCGTAATGGGTTGCAAACGGCATAACATAATGTGCCCCAGTTTCTGCAGCCAGAATGAACAAGATCATTGGAAAGGCTGGTGATAAAAGTGGACATAAAAATTATAGCCTTAAATCTAAACCCTCTCTATCACAAGTAATAGAACAAAGTTTAAAAAAAACCCCATATATTTTTCTCCTCAGAAGCGACATAAGCCAGCTCAATCCTGCTTTTTCTTATCATATTCCAAGTAAAATTTTTATTTCCTTTAAAGCTGTGCTTGCTGTGATAAAAAATGATTGCATAAATACGTTTTCCTCACCTTTGGAATGCTGATTCTCTCTGAGAATCAATTTTTTAGCTGTCAGAAGAAAGCCTGGATCATATATTCTGAAACACTTAGTGGGCAGAGCAGTGTTGAAATGCCCGTGGCAAATGTTCCTTACTTGAGGTCTGGCAAAATTAAAAGTGCAGCACAGGACTGACATTTTCCCCCCCCTTCTGGAGAGAAACCTATATAATTAGATGCTTATATTTCTTTCTGAGATGTAAATCTTTTAGATTTGTATGAATGTTGCCATCAGCCACAAAACTGGGAAATAGTAGAAAATATGTCAGTGCTTGTATGGTATTTTGCGAAATCTTGATTGCAAAAATGTCATCAAGTCACTAAAAGATATACATATTTTCCAATTATTGTCTTGAAAACCTTGGTATTTCAACTGCTTTCTGAAACACATTCATAAACTTATGTGACCCAGTTCCACATGGTGCAGTCTCTTATGCCCCTCTCAAAAAATAAACCCACCAATGAAATACTTTGCCTGAGAAGTTTTGACAGAATATAAAGCATTGTTAACTGAGGGACATGTGTGCCTGCTTTATGTGGGCAGTGTTTTGGGTGTCAGCTATCTGGTGATCATACATTTTAATTAAGGCAGGGCACAGTGATATGTACACTTTATTTGAGCTTGTTCTCCCTTGTAAGCCTAATGAACTTATTCAGCCCCACAAGCAGGAACAAGCCTGTCAGGTCCCTTTGCCAGCAAACTCTAGCACAGATCATTGAACAGAGAGTATGAGATGGCATCACTCAAGAGAGTGAATTTTCCTATCTTATAGAAATCAAGCTACTGTTCTTAGTAAAATACAGTACTCTAAGGTGGGGCATATTTTCATCCTACCTTTCTGAGAGGAAGGCAATGCACTGGGAGAGAAAGATGTTTCCCAGATGCATTTCTAGGAGCAAATGCTTTTGGAGGTGGCTACATCACTCAAATTCTGGCTTTCTTAGTGCTTATTTTATCAGCTGCTCTCAAGCTTATGAGCTGCAGCTGGATGGACTATGGTCCTTTTGGGAAATGTCCCTTGGTTTTATTTCATCACAGTTTGAGAGCTGTAACTATGAGTTACTGCGCAGTCACCTTTATGTGCATTACACTGCAGTAGAAGCAAATTGCTCAGGTTTTGGTTTTTATTTTGATTTTATTTGATTTGACTTGAACAGACTTTCCTGACTTGTGTACAAGAGAAGAGAGTGTGGCAGGAAGATCAGGTGGTAGTTTTCACAGGGATGGTCCCAATGGTTAGAGCAACAGTCAGGGATCAGGATTTCTGTCCTTTCCCTGGCTCAGCTATGGCTCACTGTCACTGACACAATTAACCTCCTCTTTCTGAGCTCACGTTTGCAGGGATTTCTGTCTGACACAATGTGATAGGATTGACTTGTGGTGGTGCTGAGGGAATGATGTGTAGCTAAAGCACAGACTCTGACCAAGAATCCTGTTGGTCTGATTTAAATCTCCCTGTTAACCATGCCTGAGCTTCCTTCCTCTATCAAACAATACTGTAATCCTGGATTTGTACATTAAGGAATCCCTTCAGTGGGTAACCTCAAAGTGGCCAGCGGTACAAAATGTCGTGTGCAACGTCCATACACAAGAATGGGGTCTGTGAGGGGAAGCCCTGTAAAATGGCAGGAGATTCTTGGGAATCACCCATGGAAATGGCTCTTTGTGTAAGTCACAAGAGGCGTGGGCCTTTCTTGGGAGAGGCGAAGGGCAATTTCTCTGGAATCGCTTTCTGTGGTGCCCTTGCCTCTTTGCCAGTGCCGGGAGAGGAGGTTGGAGGCACAGGCCCGGAGGTGTGGGATGCTCCAAAGGACCGTTGAGGACCACGGCCTGAGGTGAAGCCCCTTTTTTTCTGTGGAGATCAAACAGGAGGGGGTCTCAGGCGGCCAGGGGAGTGCTGATGTACATATTTAAATGTGTATGATTTGTGTGTATTTTATACGTGCCTATGTCCGTTCGGGCCGGCGCGCTCAGGCACCATCTGTGTGCGGGTGCCACCTGCCGGCCGCAATGCCCTTCCGCCGTTTTCCCCGCCACTTTCTATAGGACACACGGATGAGTCGTGAGGGGATTTGGTTGAGGGGAGAACCGCCCGGGCAGGCTGCAAGTATTTTGAACTGTGGGCGATGTCCACATGCCGTGTTATATGTCACCCACATTTATCCCACCTTACGTTTCTCCAAGGAGAGTCAAGCTCTCAGCCCCAGAGGAAACATTCTCTGCGCTGTGGGGAGATTCCCCCCAGTGGAGATGCCCAGTCATCTTTCACTGTCTCTGAGTTAATGCCAGCAGGGATTTCTTTTAGGGTGCCCTGTTCTCCATTAGCCGTTACTCCCACACAGGGTTGCCCTCCCAGTGCTCACAGCCTTGGTTTCTGGTTTGTGGTGCTGGAAGTCACACCTTGTTCCAGCCATCTCTGATGGGAATGGCTAGGAAGGCCTGGATTTGCCCCGTGTACCCTGTGGGCACAGCTGACCCTAAGCAGGTAGCCCTCAGTCTGAGGATCTGTGTGCTGGGGATACATACAGAGGGTCCTGGAGAGCTAAGCCATCCTCTCAGAGCCACACTCGCCCCATGGAGCACTTGGAGTGACCAGCTCCATGTGGGCACATCTGGATAGGTGGGAAAAGCTGAGGAAGGCAAGTCTGGGTCAGCATTTATTATCAAAGACAGGTACAGAGCAAGTTTATTTAAGCTGTATTTGACTTAGCTATATAAAATCCAGAAAGGAATGTAGCTCTTGGCTCCTCAGTACTGTTATGTTTTATTTTATGCCTTATGTCTAATTTCTGCAATTTCAGTGCTCATATTAATTATTTTTGAAAATTTCAATGACTAGGTCCAGGGATTGGTTTGTTTGTCTATTTATCCCCAAGTGATGTACACTAAAAAACAAATCCACGCAGTTCACTGAGCTGACTGAAATCACTCCATGGCTGTTTCCTTCCTTCCTATGCAGTACTTCTCATGGACAGATGAGGCTGCTATGGAATTAGTTATTTCAGCTGGGGGAGTGATATTTAGGGGACTGTCCCCTCTCTGCTAGATATTTTCTGAGAGCTCTGACAAGCCTTGACACAGGTAGTTGCTCCTGCCTGGCTTCTAGTCTAGGTCACTATAAAGTGGAATAACAGAAGGCTGGCTACCCTTGTTTACTGGTTGGAGGCTTTAGGTGATGCTGAAGGTGACCACCAGTTTCACAGTGTGACACCTGTACCAGTGCTTCCCTGTTCTGTGTCGGTGTCACCTCGCTGCCATGGGCACGTCCAAACTTTGGTTTGCATTTAGAGGGCACTGGGCTGCCTTGAGAGCTGCTTCTCCCTTCTGCCAAAACATTCCTGCCCAGGCTGCTCCTGCTGTTTTTACCATAACATTAAACTTGTAGATATTAAAGCACTGTCAGCTGAAATCCCTGGCTCCACCACTGACTTTCAAATTTGTAGCTTGGTCTTTACCTTAGCACAAGCAAATGGTTAGGTTGTTTTGCAAGTGTATGATTTAATGACATCACCAAATTTCTGGCTAATCAAGAACTTACCAGAAGCAAACAATGAATGGCAACAAAGCAAATTCTTGAAGTAAATTTAGTGTACAAAAAGCTGAGCAGTTACAATCTCATTTTCAGTAATGAGATAAAAAACACAGAATCAGCTTTTAGGATCAAATATACATCTTGTTCTACACATACAACACATGGTATGGGATGATGATGTGTAACAAGCAGCGCACCTGACACCCTCTCAATGAAAAGCACTGTCCCAGGCAGAACTGTTTGGTACTCATAAATCCAAAAGAAAATCAGGTTGTGTTGTCCCAGGAAAGAGCATCTAGTTAGAGCAGACCAAAATGTTATTTTTCCCCAAGGGAGCATATTGAATGAATCACATTATTCTCTAGATAATGGACAAAAATCTTCTTTATTATGAAAACTTGATGCCCTTTTGTAAGCATTAATAATGCTGGGGATGTGCGGGTGGGAGAGTAGGTGGGTAGGAGTGCTAAATGGAAAAGCAAAAAGCAGAGCTATGAGGCTGTAATTTCTTATGAAGTATTGCTCCATATGATACATCTTTGCTTTAGAATATTTTTATAGAAGAGAAATACTTTGCATTTCCTGCAGTCTTCAAGTTTTTGCTGGTTTTTGTGACTGGAGTACTTTTGAAAGGCAACGGGGAGGGGATAGCTTAGGAAAGCCTTTATTTATCCCAATGATGTACAGACCAACAGCAGTGGTAATTTTCTTGTACTCTGGGCCAATTCCTGAATATTGTCTAAAATCATCTGGGCTCAGAGCAATATCCCTCTCCAGCTCTCACAAACCTCCTGAGATGGGACTCACTGCTGTTCTTCCAAAAACATTTTCCTGTGCTTTAGAAATTGGGTGGTTTTCCCTCGTTATCCTCTTCAGAAGCCACAGAGTGGTAGTAGCAGCAGAGATTGCTGCACACAGGGATGGATTCAGGGGGATTCCTGGGGTGGGCTCCATGTCAGAGTACCTGGAACCCTTCCATCTTCTGTTTGCTTGGAAAATTCTGGCATTGAATCTGGTTCCTGCATTGTGGCTACCAAATGTTTCAGCTTCACAGCTCTGGCTCGTGTGGCAGTAATGGCACTGGAGGTTTTTTCCAGCTTCAACCCATTTGCCTCACTAATGCTCTTGTAAAAATGTGAAATATTCCCCACAGTTACTACTAAGGGTTTGAGACTGTCCTGTTCATGAGAATTCCAATGAGAATTTCCATTCAGGGTTCAGAAAACTTTATTAGCACAGTTCTTTGATCCACAGTGGCCAGAACCTCTTTTATGAAGTGATCAGATTGAAACTTGTCTTCATAGTTGCACAGTTTTTTTCATGGCTGAAAGTAAAATCCAATAAGGTGGAAAATTATATAGACCTCATCATATAGCCCTCACCAGCCAGCTTCTGTCTAAATTAAAGAAAGACTCCATTTTAAAGAATAATAACATTATGAAAAAAAAATTAACTCGAGAATGAATATTTGCAGCCCTATTAGTCAGAAGCAGGAGAGGTAATGAGCAAGATTAAAATCAGTGCTGGCCTTTCCTGTTAGAAGTTTATGGGCATTTAATGAATTTAAATGGGGAAAGGAAGCTGATAACTAAATTATTAGTAAGAACTTTATTCAGCAGGGTTTGAGGCGATTGCTGTTGGTTTCCACTGCTGTGCTCCCCTTTGTCGCCTCAACCTGTGCTCTGGAAGCACTGGATCTATATTTATTTATATAATCGGGCAAACATGAGAAGTGTGCTATTGATTGCATTGACTGGAAACATGTAACCAGCACCAAGAAAAGAGGAATTGGAAGAGGAACCAGCTGCTAAGAGATTGCTACAGCCACTTAAAGAGTTAGACAGGAGCAGAGAAGTAATTTGAAAGAGGTAATTGTGTCAGGATGGAGAAATGCTTTTGGCCCTTCACACATGTAACACTTGACAATTATATGGGGATATGTGAGAAAAAAAGATTCCTACAGGAAACTCTGTCTGGGCAGTTTGCATTGGTCCATAAAGGAAGGCAGAGAACAGCAGAGCAAAGGCAGGCTCAGCCTACACAATTAGCAGGGAAAATGCTGCAACATGAATTAATTTTCATTTAAAAGGTGCATGGAACAGCAGGAGGACAAACTGCAAATCTCTGCAGATGGAAAGGGCAGTGGGAGGAAGGCACCAGCGGGGAAAATGCTGCAAATTAGTGTTTTGGAGAAAAGAGAAATGCATTCACCCTGTCAGCTGGGGGAGGTTTCTGTTTATTGAAGGCTGTGTGTGGAAGTTAATGTGTGTGGATTCTTGTGGCTTTGGGGATTGTTAGTTTGGGTTGGTTTTAGTACCTGAAAACCCTCAAAAACTGTTGGAAAAAATGTGGCAACTGTGAGATATCCAGACACTGACATCCATGCAGACCAGTGGCCTGCAAAGAAACCCAGAAGGAACTTCTGCCTTCTCACAGAGGTCAATCCATTTGCTACAAAAACAACAGATGTTGAAAGGAAGTAATTTTAAACGGTAAGGTTTAAATTTGCAGCAGGGGAAGACAAGTTGCCAAAATGTGTCATTGTTTTGTGTTTCTGAAAGCCTCAATTCCTCCTAGTGGGAGACTTCCATGTTTGGCCCCTGCACAGATACACTTGCATTTAATTTAATCTGCTGTGATGCAGTCTGAAGGCTCTGGCTAAAAGAAATGTCCTGTGAAGCAGATCCAGAGCAGTTGGCCCATGGAGAGCTCTGCACTGCTCTGCTTTTAGCACTAGAGGTGATTTTTGAGGTGCATAAGTGAGGGCTGCACTCACCAGGTATCTGGTTGAGGGTATTTGCCATGTGGGAAGAAGCAATGGGATTTGGCCCCTGGAACTTCCCAAATGCAGCTTTTCTGTCTGGGTGTGAGCACTCCAGTAGCTGCAGGAACTTCACAGTACCCTCTGTGCATGAGCAAAGCTTAAGGAAAAAGAGATTACAGTAACACAGATCTGTGGAAATAGCTAAAAAGACAGAATTTCAGGGGCAATAGGAGAGCAGATGTGAGTTCTCACTGAGTGTACAGGACAGCTCTGAAACTCTATAGTTACTTTGTAATAAGTTGTACAGGATTCTTTCTAATTATTACACACACGTGCAAAGAAGTGAGAAGCATTTTGTAAATGTAGTGGTCAGAGAAGAAGAGTAATTGAAATGTTAATTCTAATCATATGCTATGCTCCTGCATTGATTTTTTAATTCATGTTATCCATTAATTAGTTAATGCCTGTAAAGAGCATTGAAGATAGAAAATGCTAGAAATTACTATGGACTATTGTTACTGTCATTACCCACTACATTTAATTAGTTCATGTATATTTTAAGTGGATTATTGAGATGTAAACTTGGCGAAGATGATTTCATACCGGAGGCTGTCCTCAGAATCCTGGCTAAGGGAGCAGCTGCAGTGCCCATCCATACAAACCAGGATACTGCCTTGTTTATGCAGATTGATATAGAAATCTTCTTAGGTTTGCCCTACATGAACATTGCATCTGATGGCTTCACTCTCCCCCAAAATGCTCCTTGTTTAGGGCCAGGCTGGCACACCTTCAGCCCAGCCTGGTGATGGTATTGCTACAGAGGGATGTGTCACAGGACTGAGCAGTGATTTATGTCCCTGGAAGATGAGAAACAAGATTATTATAGCACAAAGATGAGAAGATTTTTAATTTCCCTGTGGGACCAGCACATTTCTGTCACCCTTTGAAGAAGGGGAGTTGTCTTTAAAGCCATAGTATCTTTAACAGGATCTGTTTGTAGTTCCTTCTCTTTTCTTTCTATGTCTCTAATGATGATGAAACCCTGTGACTTTGTCCTTCGTTCTTGTCTGAGCTTTGGAAGGTTGTATGGAAAATAACTGTTTCTATTCTGCCTTATTTATTTATTTATTTATAAATAGCTGCTTTTGAGGGAAGCATCAACATATGATCCTCTTGGAAGAAAACCTCTGGGAGGTTTTCCTTTCAATTTGGTCCAAACTGTTTCCCCCAGCCCCTGTGATAGATCAGAGATATTCTGGGTTTGTGTAAAGTTGAAATTGGTCTAGTTCCAGAACCTGCCTTATTTCCAAAAGTAATTTCTCAGCTGCACATCTTCTTGTGGCTGCTTGCAACAGGACTCTGTGTTCTGCATTTTTCCCAAATGTTTTGATTTTAATGGTTATGAGAACCACTGTTAAAAAATCTCCCACCAAAATAAAAAAGGCATTATAATGGAAAAAAGAATACAAGCACATTTGCTCTTTTTAAAAAGACATTTATCAAAGTTCAGTCAGCTGGGATTTTCTGACACATGGCTGACTTGCAAAATTCTCTTTAACATCTTTGCATTTTTTGCAACATAAGGAAGTACCACCTGGATTACTGCAACTGTGTGAGGATCTTAGTTGACAAGAGAAAAAAGCAGGCAATGTGATTTTTTTCCCCCTAATTATTTTTTGTTAGCTAGTTCCCTCTTCTAATTTTGTTTCTGTCATGTTCTTTGTCTGAATGTCATTCTGCTTTTAAAAAGAGATGAGGACCAAGGCTGGTAAGAAGTAATTGAGCAGGTTATGAGTCCAGCACTCCTTGCAAATAATGGAAAGCCATGTTTTGGAGCCAGTGCATTTTGGGACAAACTCTAAAACATGTAACTGGTCTCTGTCTCCATAGCACTGAATTCCTATTAAAAATTAGTGAAGTTTCTTTCCTTTTGTAATCATAGCTTTCTGTTAGTCAGCTCTGGGGTCTCAGGTAGTGGCGTCATATCCCCAGTCCTTCCGGATTGAACCCAGTTGTCCCTATCCACAGATATTAGAAAGCTACAATTGTTCTTTAGCCTTGAACAACATTGGCTGAGTCAGCCTACGGAATCTCACTTCTGGGTTAGATCCTCCTTTGTTTCACATGGTGCTGAAGCTGCAAGAGTTTGCTATGCAAAGATCTTTGTGCACATTGTTTATCTAATGTTACAAACAGAGAAAATGCTCATCCTCTGAAGACTGGGGGTTGGGGTTTTTGGCATCTACTATTTCCTTGTTGGAAGCAATTGTGTCAACTGCAGCCTATCGGTTTATTTTCAGAACCACTTGCCCTTGGCATTTTTCATACCTCACCTATGACAAAATGTACAGCAATGAGATTCTCTTTCCTCTCCCTGTGTATTCCAAACATTATGGTGTGTGTCATCCCAAATTGCTGGGAGGTGACTGAGGTCAGCAGGATTTTGCTGGCCGTTCTCAAGGAATGGTTTGTGCTTTACTTAGATTAAATCTTATTTCTTGGAATTGCTAAGTTGCTCTCTCTCTGTTTTACCTCTGTTTCATTCAGTTTAGAATGTCCACTCTGGTCTGTCATGCCTGTGGCTGTGCAAGCCATACACAGGGATTTTCTCTACCAATGAATTCCTGCTCCACTTAAAAACTCAAACAAGCCTAAAAAACCCTCACTCCAGTGCCCCGTTTCCTGACTTCATGTGTCTCCTCTGGAATTTATTAAGTAATAATAGCTCAAAGGAGGATGCTTAGGAAAGAAATCCTGATTTGGGTGTTCCTTTTTGTTTTGCTGTTCCTGTTCATAAGCACATAGACCAAAATCTCCAATAATGTGCATATCATTGCAGCACAGTGTTGTAATGATACAGCATATGATGTTAAGTTAGCACCAGATAGAGTAGTTCACTTACCTAATATATTAAACACAGCCTAATTAAATATTTAATGGATTTTTCCTGCTGAGAGGAATCAGAAGAATAACTAACGAGTGTGTTCCTGGAGATGAAAGTTGCAGAGGAAGGTCTGTGGGGATTGTTGTTCATTCAATAACCTCATGAGCTGCCTTTCCAATTACCTTCCTTACGAGAGGGGCACTGCATACATTGATATGTAGATGCATCTTTCAGTGGTCCAAAACCAGTGAAGAACTTCAAAGTCTCACTGCATGACATGATGGTAAATGTTCAGTTGATTACTGTTTGCTGAATTGACAATAAAGCTTCCTTAGTTTAATGTGAGTGCAGCTTTGCAGTGAGAAGTGCACACATATTAAATGGGACACTCAGATATAACGAATTGTTCCTCTTTCCTTTGCAGGAACCAGAGGTCTAAAGGTATATCTTGTAAATTCTAGGGGCACTGTCTTTTTATAGACTATATTGAGTCCTCTCCTTTAGTGGTTCTATAGCTCCAGCTCCAAGGGATCCCACTCCATGGCTGGGGGTTTCAGATGCTATTGCAGTGCAAATAAATAAGTGAGGCTCAGTGTGGATAATACACTGCAGTCTTTATTCCATCCTGAATGGCATTGTCAGAGCTGCTAATTAATTAATTTCTAGAGCCACTGGTGTCTGCACGGGCTCGAGCAAGCGAACAGTTTATCTATTAGCAGGCAGCTTCCTTCTACAGTCCTGTAGTTTCCAACTGATGGGAAGGCAATGACTTTAGATCCAGCTGGGCTTTAATTCCAGCTGAAACTTAGAACTCCACTAGGTACTGTGATAGTTTTACTGCTATACTGTTAACTCTCCTTTTCGGGCCAACTTTTCTTGTTTTTCTCATAAAAAACTAATCTGTAGATAGCAATTAAAAAATGGAAAAGGTGTCTGCTGTCTTGGTCAGACTCTGTGTTCACTGGGCCCTCTCGCTGACATTGTGAATGAACCCAAAGGGCTCTGAGTGCCAGCTCCTTCACCCGTGTTATTGCCAAGTTCCACCAGAGCCCTGTGAGGAATTGCCACTGAGCTGGAGACCCAGGGCTTGCTCATATGTGGGATATAAACCCTAAAAAATATTGCAGTCATTTTTAAACTGCTGGAGCAGCACAGGGAGTGCACTCAATAGGAAGTGCCATGTTCCGTTAGATAAGCTCTGAATGCTTCGCTTTGTAGGAGCCCAAACATTAGAGGGTTTTGTTGTTGTTGTTGCTGTTGGGTTTTTCTTCTGTTATTTTCCTTTTGTTTGTTTGTTTTTTAATTAAAAAGGAAGGGGGGGGTGGGAAAGCCCAGTTTTAAAGAATAGGGATAAGAAAATGGGAGTTATCAGAGCTGTAAGTGGTATAAAGGAAATTAGTCTTATCACAAACACACCTGCTGGAGAAGTTGTGTTACTCCTGCTGCTTTTTATTATCTAAAAGTTAAAGGGCTTTTGTCTTGAAATTCTTTCTTGCAGCAGGAGCTGTGCACAGCTAAGCACCCCTCAGATGAAGCCCGGGTTAGGGCTGGAAGGGCAGCATTACAGGTTAACTTGTCAGGAAATTAGATGTTCCTGAGCTGCTGTCCTGGCTCTGGAGCTCAAACAAGGAGGGACATTGTGGAAAGCAGCACTCCAGATGCTGTGGCCTGGCCACTGGCTTTGGGAATTGCTGAGATGGACTTGGGCTTGCAGTGAGGTCATGAGACTGATATGGACTGATGGACTGATGTGCAAATGTCTCCTGCCTTAGTTTTAGGCTTTGCTTTCATTACTTGGTTTCCAATTTTGTACTCAAGAACCTGTGCTTGGCTGGATGAATGGTTTTGTTTGTGTTTTTAAAACAGTCTAGTATTTAAAGTGACTCCAGGGAAATCTTCAAAAGAATCTAATTTTGCTTCTCTGTAAATAGGTAATCCTAGTAAAGATGTGTGTCCTGGTTTAGGGCAAATTTGGGAGAAAACCTCCAAAAAGGCCCCCCCCCCTAGAAAGCAAATCCACACGGCCCCTCCCCCCAACTGGTTCGGGAAAGATTTCCTCAGAGAGAAGTGGAAAAAACCTGTTTATTTAACAGGCAAAACACTCCCCAGCACAAAAACAAAATGAACAATACCCGATGACAAAACTCCTTTCTGAAGAGATGACAAATTCAGAAAAGTCTCTCCTGTGGGTGGTTGCTGTTATCAGTCCCTCCGGCACTTGGAAAGGCTGCAGCCACAGAGGGTCCTGGTGGGCTGCAGGGTGCAGGCTTGGTGCTTCCCCAGGTCCCAGTCCGGAGCAGGTTCGAACAGTTCCAATAAAACGGACAGGAAAACTCCAGGGAAAACTTCTTTGCCTCAGCTAGCTAAACTAACTAAAAAGCAGAGGCAGAGCCCTGTTCCACTCCATCTGTGCCAGACACCACAGTCCCAGCAGAATGTGTGGGGGTGAGTGCAGTCTCTGATAACAAACTCCGTGCTGCTGCTTCTGCCTGCCTTTGCTCTCTGACCCAGTCTTCAAGGCACAGAATATAATGTCCAGCATAAACAGAACAGATGAATTGGGGATACAAGCATCATAAAGTCACCCTAGAACAATGTGAAAACCTTGGGATGGGAAGCTTGGATAATTTGGAAGTCCCTGGAATTGTTTCCCACTGAGCTGCACTGTGGAAGTTGTCAGTGAAGCAGCAAGACAGGGAGAAATTGGTTTCTGCAACAGACCACTGATGTCTCTGTGGCAAAGTAAGTGGTGAATAAATAACACAACAGAGCCCACCATACTGCAGGAAAAACCTGAGATTTTGGGACATCTGTTGTAAATTACAAAATCCTGCCCTACCAAGGAAGGATCTGGATATAAAAGGCCATCATATAACCATGAGTCAGCCAGAGTGAGTGGATGGGTGACTGATTTAAATGTTTTTTTGCTAAATTAAGGTGATTCTAAATGAAAAACAGTGGTTACAAACCACTGGAGGTCTGTCTTGTTGTAGATTAGTTTTACTTAAGCACACATAGCTTTATGAAAATACAGTGAGTAATCACTCTTCGTAAAAAGATTTAGTATCAATAGTGCCTTAATCTCATTCTAATGCTTGTGCTTACTATGAATGTTATAAATGCTTAAAGCTCTACTGATGGACAGAAGGTCTCTATCTTCATGTCTGTAGATACTGTGCTGGTATTTGCCATTCTTCCAGGGCTGGGGAAGCAAAGGATGATGCTGTAGGACATGCACCTTGTCTTGCTCCCCACCATATGGGCATGTACTTTATTTCAATCAACAATAGTGGACAGAAGCATCTGGCCCCTTATTAACTCACTAATCAAGTATGAACAAAAAAACAAAGTCCAATGTTACCCAAATGAAGAATGGGAGCACAATTAAAAAAACCCCACAGATGCTCTGGTTATGTGTCTCTGTTGGATCCCAGCCAGAGCAAACTGTTAACTCTGCAGAAAAAATTTGCCAAGCCCTCCGTGATAAAATCAACCCCATAAAAATGTTATAATTAACAATTTCCCTCTAACATCTATGGATGCCTTTAAGTTATTGTCTCAGGAATGTTTTCTGCTGAGTTGGAAAGGTGCCTGTTTCCATATTTGACGTTGTCTCTAAGGATCAGCCATCAGCCCACTTGTTTAACCTCAAGCAGTTATAAAGCATGCTCATTTACATGAACCTCACTGAGATTAACAGGCAGGTTCAGGAGCATGGGCCAACACCTGCAGAAACAATTTCTCTGTCAGTTTGAGTGGCAGTATCTTTTCCTGGCTCAGGAAAAAGTCTTTTTGTTACTCACCTCCTGTGAGTAGTCCATGACTTGGGGACCCTGGGTTTGTCCTGGAGGAGGGACAGACAAGTCTGCAATTGAAATAAAAGGCAAAGTGCCTACGTGAGACCTTCCAGGAGTTTTCATTCTATTACGGATTCCAAATGAAAGCTTCAAGACTGGCTGAGCCACAGGCATTGCCTAAGCTTAAGCAGGATGTGCTCATTGCTCTCCACTCCTCTCCTCTGGGACATCTTTGGTGTCTGTCCTGAGTCAGGCTGTGTTTAGTCTCCTCCAAATGCAGGTTTCTGTCAGCAGGGATCGACTTGCTCCATCTCCATCCCTTGCCTTGTGTGTTCCTTCCACCTCCCTTGTGTCCCATACAGCTTTTGTGAGCCAGATCAATGCAGCCATCCATGGGAAAACCAGTTACTATTCATAAGTGGTAGATTTTAACATTTTTTCATTGACTCGTGAAGCTGATCCAGCTTACCACACACTGGCATGGTCGCTGGACTATAACAAAGGTGTAGGTGGCAGGAGGAAGAAGTTCACAGAAAACTTTGCTTTGTGAGAATTTCTGAATTTTGAAATATGGAGGTAAACTTCTCAACAATTTCAAGAAGAAAAAACTCTTTATGTAGCTAGTTTTCTTACAGAATAAATAGAAACTATTTACCACAAGTAATTAAGTAAAGGTGTTTTAAGTTGTAACTTCTGAAATTTTAAAAAGCTCAATGACTAATTCAAGCTGAGCTTCCCCCCTCTCTTCAGACTATTAATTTGAAAACATTTTTTTCTAGATTTCTTTTACATTTTCTCCTAGCTGGAAATACATGAACTCCTAGCTGGAAATACATGAACTTCTTTCTCTTTCAAAAGTATTTCTGGGATGAGAGAAGTGCTTTGCCTGGTTTGGTTTGCTCAAAGTTGGTAATTTACTTTCACCTATGGTCAAGTCAGGCGCAAAGGACGAGGATTCCATCTGTAAATGCTTTGAGTACAAGGGTGTCTGTACTGAAAGATTTTGTTTGTGGCCAGCTTTAGCTAGATGGTATTATCCATAATATCCTTTGTGCAATGGAAGTGGGCATGTAGTGAAGTAGGAAATACTGTGTGGATGGCCTGGTGTCAGACTATTAACTTTCATATGTATGAACATTCTGTGAACACTGCTGGAGACTCCATTAGGGAAAGTTGATCTATATTGAATTGTAAAATGCATTGTCAAATTTATGCAGGTACAGTGACTACAGTAGTGGCAGCCAGGGCTGGAAAATGAATCCTATGATGGTGAAAGAGCTGGAGGAGGAGTGAATGGATCCTGTAGCCAATAAGTGCTGGCACAGCTGGCATTGACACCAGGGATCTGGTTTTTGTGACCATGGGACCCTCTTTGAGTGTCAAGGACTGTTAGGAAGAGGTGGGATCCACCTGGCCAAATGAGGCAAAAGCATTTTTGCTGATGTGCTGTCAAAACTGCTGAGTTAAAACATCTTTAACCTAGGGATGGAGAAAGAGGGCTGACAACAATGACACAAATGAGGGAATAATGGACCAAACTGATAGGCAAGAGATGCATGGCTGGGGTGCTGCCATGGTGGAGAGAGACTCTGTAGGGACAGGATGGGAAGGCGAGGAAGGGGAGCTCTCTCCTTGGATGGGAAGGTGTGGGGCTCTGCCCAGGGAGCAGGGAAGGAACAGGCTGCCCTGGAGAGCAGCTGATGTTGGGGATGCTGTGTTTGGTGTCAGCTACAGACACATGACTGATGGAAAGAACATCTAAAAGCAACTGTAACTAAAATTACTTGAACTTTTCATTTTTAAAGCTCTCTCCACTTCCTTCCAATTTGGGAGTGACATTTTTCAAGTCTGAACTCCTCTCAAAAGTATTTTTGGAAGGTCTGAACAAAAACAGTTTAGCCATCTTTCTGGAAAATGACTGCTAGGCTAGTACTTGGCTATGACATATTTTTGGCAGAGAGCTATTGAACAGCTTTAGGGCCTCATTGGAAATGACCAAGAGTTTTAAAAATCATCAGAAAATTATTATTGGTTATAATAATCCTTAGAGACTCTGCCCAGCAGTCGGAGACTTGAAGCACTGGAGCAGTGAAAAGCAAGTCCTTGAGGATATGCCAGAGAAATTTTCTAGCAGCAGTTGCTGGGTATCTGCATGTCCAGGGGTGAGCAGGACACAGCAGTGAAAATGTTACCGAGCTGGCAAAGCGTGGTCAGCTGTGGAGATTTAACTGGCTGCAGATCCACATTGCTGCTGGCATTTGGCACCCGGTGTGAAGGAACTGGAAAGATGGACAGGGACTGCCATCCCCCTTGCCACTGGACAGAGGCTGTAGCAATCCCAGCACAGCAGTCCTCAAACTCATTTGCCCAGACTCTCCATTTCAGGCTGTGAATGAGAATTATTCAGAGGAGTATTGCAAAAATACAGCTTTAATGTGAAAATCAGAGTGTTTGTTTAGGGGCAGTTGTGGTCCTCACCACTGACGGTAAAGCCCAGGAGTAGGGAAGTACTTGGGGTTTGGGTGGTGAGGTGGACTTTCTAAAAGTACAGTTTTAAACTTGCCATGAGATGGGAGTAATTATGTTGCACTTCCAACTCTGGTTTTGATCTTGTTACACAAGTGTGAGTAAATGTGAAATTAGATCCTCTCCTTATAGAAACGTTCCGGATTAGTTTCACTTGATGCATTTTTGCTTTCATTATTAGAGTTACATTTGTCCCAGACCTTTGAAGTTTGAACTACTTCCAATGTCCATGCGCCATGAATTCCCCTATCTCAGTGGTGCCTGTACAATAACGCTGTGCCTCCTGAAGACACAAAAGTGGAGGTGTTTCGTATTTGTGGGGAACATGTTGTTCCCCAGAGTTGTTCATCTCAGATATGTGCTTTCCATGGCTCCTCATGATCAAAAGCTGTGAAATGCTGCTCCAGAGAAACACTGGTAATGTTGAGGCAAATGGACACTCTTCCCTGAAGCTTTTGGATTAAAAAGTTCTTGGACATTTTTCAGTTAACTGTTTATTTCATGGATGGAAATTAATTTGAACTTTTAAAAATCCAACATCGTGTGACCTTTCAACTCATACACAGCTAAATTAGAAGAAGAAAAGCCTTTATTTATTGCTGCCAAGCTGTTCTTTTTCAGTTGCATTAAAATGAAATATATTAAGCATAAAAGATGACAGCTCCTTTTCATGGCCTCTTACTGTATTTTTGCTGTGGCTGGTCAGATGTTTTTATCTCAAGCTTTGTTCTTTGCAGTGGAAAAAAATTCAGAGAATTCAAGAGAGTGATTGAGCTTGCAGAGAAAATAAAATTTTCACACAATTCTTGGCACTGCTAAGGAAATGGGATTTCATGCTGGCAAAGCTCTGTGCTTGCCTGGAGCTCTTGTTGATAGTCATGGGCTTTGGGGTTCCTCCTGCAGCTGAGCCAACATGCCGTTCTCGTGTGGCACAGGTATTCCTTGGAATGGAGGCAGAGGATCCTGAGAAGCAGGCTGAACCTGTGGGAGCAGCTCAAGTCCCATGCCAGGACCCATCCTGGATGGAATCAGAGTGTCTGGCATGTGCTTGGGAGGCTGGAGGTACATGGAAGATGGATCAGCTGAAAGAACATCTCTTCATGACAGCTGGGAAGGGAAAACATGGAGGATTTGAGTGGTGAAAAGTCCAAGTGTAGCCCACGATGGATAGGAGCAGAACTTTTATTGTGGTCAAGTACAGCTGGCAGTTCAAGGAGGGGATTAGCAGTAAGAACAAAGGAACAGTGTTTAATTTAACCATTCTAGCAGCAACTTTTAAACAGGACTGAGAGCAGAAAATAATCCTTGGTCTGGTCCTCTGGCACTGGCAGGAAAATGCAAAGGGAGCTGGCTGGGACAGCAGCGTGGGACAGGTTCTGCAGCTGCCAGTGCAGAGCCAGCTACAACCTTGTGATCTGCCAGTGCTGGCATTAACTGCTTCAATTTTCCCCTCAAGAATCAGAAATCTTCTTTAATACTACATAATTCTAAAATTTCAGAACTGGAGGTAGGAAGGGCCCATTAAGTGAGGCAGCCTCCTCTGCCCACAGGGGAATTGTTCAGGGGGAACTTTGTGATTGAAAAATAGGGATTCAACCAATTCATCACCTAAGTTTCAGTTTATCCACCTCTGCCTCTGAGATCTGCCGTCTTATCTTTCTTTGTAAGCAGCATGAATGGATTATCAAGTTTCATTCTCAAATCATCTGCAAGGCAGATTTATGCAGTCTTTGTATCTCTAAGTAAATTGGGGAATATGAGTCTCTTGCTACACTGCGGCTGAATATTCTTAGGGAAGGTGTATAAGCCGCCCAAGCCTAATTCCTGTGAGGGGCTTAGCTCATGGCGTGCGACCTTCAGCTGGAGTAAGGAGCTGCACTCAGGTTCGGTTCGAGCCTGTCCGTGCCTGGGAGCTGCGCTGAGCCGAGGCGGTGCTGCCCGGCGGTGACGTAATGCGACCTCTGGCCAGCCGCTCCACTGGAGGCATCGCATTGATGCGAGGACGACTGCGTTTGTGCCTTCATTCCGCGGGGCGCAGCGGTCACCGGCCAGGACGAGGGCTCGAGAGAGCCGGGATGCTGCCGCAGATGTGTCCCGGCCGCAGATGTGTCCCGGCCGCAGGTGCGTCCGTACCTCGGCCGTGTCCGTCCCGCCCGCCGCCCCGGGATGGTCCCGGCCGCGCTGGAGGTCTTTGGCCGGCAGGGGGAGCTCGCGAGCCACACGGGGTCCGCGCCGCCCCCGCCCGCACGTGGCGCGCGCCCCGCTGAAAAGCCGTGAGCGGCCCCGCGCCAGCCACTGGCGCCAGTAGCGCCCGCTCCGCTCCGTCCCTGCTGCTGATTCCCGCTCCTCCGCCGCCACCCGGCCCGCTCTGCCCACCGCCATGGTGCACGGCATCGGCATTTCACATCCTCCCCTGCATCCCGCAGCCCAGGGGCGGCGGGTACCGTGAGAGCCATCCCTGCCGCTGCGGTGGGGACCGGGCGCACGCAGCTGGCGCTGACCTGTTGCAAGAGCCGGGCTTGTCTTGGGAATCTTTTTTCTAGGTCTTTTTTCTATTTTTTTTTTTCCCTTCTCGACGGGGGAAGTTTGCTTCTCAGCCTGTGGCCCGGCTTCCTCCACACCCTTTCCTCCTCCTTTTCCTCCTTTTTTCCAGGATCCGCTGCCTGGGGCCAGAAGAGGTCTCCCTCGTTACCCCCGGCCCAGCGCTGGAGCTGGGGGCACCCCGCGGGCTCCGGGCTCGCCCTTTCCCCCGGCGGCGGCGGTGGGGCGGCCCCGGGAGTGCGGGGAGGCTTCGCGAGTGCCCCGGGCTGCCGGGCCGCCACCATGTCCAAAGTGGCGGCGGAAAGTTGCGGAGCAGCGCCGGCCGAGGACTTGTCCAAGGTGTCGGACGAGGAGCTGCTTAAGTGGAGCAAGGAGGAGCTGATCCGCAGCCTCCGCCGCGCCGAGGCCGAGAAGATGAGCGCGATGCTGGACCACAGCAACCTTATCCGCGAGGTGAACCGCCGCCTCCAGCTCCACCTTGGCGAGATCCGCGGCTTGAAGGTAGCGGGGGTGGGCAGGGTGGGACCCCTGAAGTTTGTGCCGTGTCTCCCGCCGGGAGCGGTCTCGTTAGGTGGATGGTCTAGGAGGAGCCGCTCCCGAGAACCGCATGAACAGTGGATGAGGGCTGGGTTGAATAGCGTTTGATCCCGCTTAATAATCAAGTGCCCGCCTAAGAGATGACCAGCTATTCGGCAGGCTGTGGGGCACAGCTGGTTTATGCTCTGACTTGGTATTCTTTTGGGTTGATGAAAACGCTGAAGCCTTTCAGCTTAGTGTTAGACTTACTTGGTTGTGAGTGAGATTAAATGATCCTGCCTGAAGTGCATGAGAAATAAGGGTTTCTGTAGCTCACGCTGTTTTCTGTCACTGTTTTCAGACGCCTTAGTCTGTCAGGCAGGCTGGTAGGCTGCTGGAGAGAGCTGGTAATTTCCAGGATGCAGTGCAGCATGTGGCAGGTGATGGCAAATCCTTGGGCTCAGGTTTGGGATTATCAGAATCAATCCCTAATTTATTGTCTGAAAAGACATCTGGTAACGCATCTCTGATCAAACTATTCTTAGTTGTGTGCTCGTGCAGGCTGCTGTCAGAGGTAGACCAAGTCTGTATGGCTTATCCGTTCTTAATTTCACTCTCTTCGTGGATGAGAAGTGTAGTCCCTAATACTTCCTTCCCAGTTCTGAGGACTGGGAAGAAAGTGTGACTATTTACAGAGCATTACCTTGCTTGTGGATTTTAGACCTAGAAAGTTACCTTAGAGCAGTCAGGGCTACAGAACACTTTCTGGCTTATTGCTTTGAAAATTTTCAGGAAATTCCTTCAGTGAGGTGAGGTTGGAGGGAAGGAGAGAAGAGACAGAGATGCAGTGTGGGCTTTTGAATTATTACAGGAAAGTGCATTAGAAGAGATTTCTTCACTTGTAGAGTGGCTTTAAATTACAGAATTATTGAGAAAGTGTCTTTGATAATAGAGTGGCATAAAATAAATAGCTTGTGGGGGAAGACAGTTCCTGCCTCCCAAGTTTTTGTGTTCTGCAAAGTATGTGTATCCCTTTGGTGGTGTCTGAGGGTAAAAAAGTCCCAACCATGATAGTATTGAGTAAAACTGAAGCTTATATTTTAAATGCAAGTTCAGTTACAACAATAGTATCTTTCTCTCAGTAATGTGCAAAAATATCTGGATTTCTGCATCTTCCAGATAACTGACCAAACACATTTAAGATGGGTAGGAAGGAGTCACAAATTTCCCTCTTGATTCCAAACTCCTTAAGTCTTGTTTGACTTCCACCTTTTGTTCAGATGCCTCAGCTGGAACTTTCAAAAAGAATCTAGGATAAGGAGGTTTTTTGAGCCCTGTGGTGGTTCTGGAAATATCCCTTCTTTGTCCTGTGTGAAATAACTGTTCCATGAGTAAGAATGACCAGCTGGATGGGTGTCTCCTGCTTCCTGACTGAGGAATTGTGGACTTCCACAAATTTTTTATTCCACTGTGGGATCATTTCAAACATCTTTCACTAGCAAAGGTTTTTAAGAACACCGTAAAGCCTCATTGAGATTTTTTTCCATTGTCAAATACAGGTTGAAATTGTTAAAATTCCAAGTTAATTTGAGGCAAAAATCAGACAAACACAGGCATTCATGCACCTAAGTCCACTGGAGTTACAAAAGCTTCCTTTTCTTAGGAAACTGTGCTGAAATGGTGTTTCCGTGAGACTGACTTTGTAACAACTTTGGCTAATCTCTAGTTGTAACATCATACATAAGGAACAAATATGTAGATAATGGGAGAAAGATAAATATGGTCAGAAGTCCAAACTAGAAGGATAAAATACTGAAAATGTTTTTATTCTGCTGTAGTAATACTGAACATTTTTACTTCAGAGCATTTGCTTCAGACTGTTCCTCACTTAGGGAAGGGCATAGAAAAATGTACTTTGTTTTGTTAGGGGTGAAAAGTCTATTCAAGCAGATTATTTCATTTCAGAGTGGTTGAAGCAATCCTGGTCAAGTGATGACTGACAAGGCTTTTTATGCCAATCAGAAATGAAATCCAGCAAATCCCTATATTTAAAAAAATCTCTAAAATCATCATTTTAATATGTGACTATGCTTTAGGGACTAGGGAGTATAAATGTTAATAATTAATTATTTAAGAGAGATTACAATTTCGGATATACCTTGCACTTTTATTTAGCAATAACTCTCAGGTGAATATTTCTCAGGGGAGTGAGATCGTCATGGGAGTGCTCACAATCTTTGCCCGATTTGGTAGCTAAATTACTCTGATATTTAGCATGAAAATTAATTAAGCACTTGAGACTTTTCAACTGTATTAGAAATTTTCTCCAAGCTAAGGGCACTTTTTGCTGGACAGCAGCTTTGTTTGCTCAAAGCATGGTGCTGTTACAACATGCCAGATCTGCACATGGAATTATTCATGCCTCACTGGAGTACTTAAATATGGGTTTGCAGCAGTGCTGTCCACTGGCCTGTGTAGCAGTTTAACATCAGTTCCTTAAGACACTCCTTTCTCATGATAATCTTTCTTTTAAAGGACATCAACCAGAAGCTGCAGGAAGATAACCAGGAACTGAGGGACCTTTGTTGCTTCCTGGATGATGACCGGCAGAAGGGCAAGAGGGTGTCCCGTGAGTGGCAGAGGCTGGGCAGGTACAGCGCCAGTGTCATGCACAAGGAGGTGGCCTTATACCTGCAGAAGCTGAAAGAGCTGGAAGTGAGGCAAGAAGAAGTAGTTAAGGAGAACCTGGAGCTGAAGGAGTTGTGTGTGTTGCTGGATGAGGAGAAGAGTGGAGGAGCAGGCAGCCGGAGCTCTATCGACAGCCAGATCAGCCTGTGCCAGCTGACTGCCACTAGCGCCTACATCAGAGATGTTGGGGATGGCAGCAGCACTTCCAGCACGGGCAGCACAGACAGCCCAGACCATCACAAACACCACCCAAGCACCAGTCCAGAACACCTGCAAAAACCTCGGGGGGAAGGAAGCCCTGAGCATCAGAAACACAGGAGCATCAGCCCAGAGCACCTGCAGAAGCCCAGGAGTTCTGGCAGTCCTGATCATCACCTGAAAGGGCCGAGCCCTGAGCATCACAAAACCATTGTCAAAGCACCTGAACAGCAAAAGCACAGCAGCAGCAGTCCAGAAACTATCCCAAAGCACGTTTTGAGTAGTAGTCCTGAACACTTTCAAAAGCAGAGGCCTGGTGGTAGCCCTGAGCATCAAAAGCACAGCGGTGGCAGCCCAGATCACCTTCAAAAGCACACGCCCAGTGGAAGTACAGAGCACCTGCACAAGGTGAGGGGTACAAGCCCGGAGCATCTCAAACAACACTATGGAGGGAGCCCAGAACACCTCAAACACCTCAGCGGAGGCAGCAGAGAAGGTACCCTCAGGAGACAAGTGACAGATGAGCTGTCCCCTCACCACAGAAGTTTGTACAACGGAATGAATGGTGGGTCAATACTTGGAGTGAAAGCTCACTTTGAAAATTGCTAAGGTAGTTTCAGTGTTATTCCAGCTATTTCTGCAGCAGGAATGATGTTTGATGTGAAATGAAAGGCAATCAGTCTGGTGTGACCATTATTGCTTTAGCAGATGGTTTAATTGGAGTACACTTTTGCTCATCCAGCAGCTGTGGGGTAGATTAAAGAAGTAGGGGAAAAGTGCATTTTGAGTGTTGGTGTCGGGTAGCAAGGAGAAGCTGTCAGCCCTGACCCTCCTCTGTGGTTGGTAAATTTCAACTGTTTGTCCCTAGGTGGATTTGTGTTTGCGTAAGAGAGGAATTGCATTATGTTTCTTGTCCTGCCTATATCTGAGTCAGCAGAGTGGAGTGTCTCCAATTTCTTTTCTACCTTCCTAATCTGCCTTGTCTGTAGCTTTAAAGATTTTAACATTTCCTGTTTATTGATTGAGGGCTTCTTCTATCCTTTTCCATAAACTTTGGAAAAGACCCCAGATGAAGAGTAGGCTGAATAAAAATGAATCTGATAGCTACTAAAGCTTTTTGAAGCCTTGAGTTTGCATATTTTTAATCATAACAAATTAAAAATTCAGGAAGATCAAGAAGGGGTTTCTTTGCTGTTGTTATTGCTGCCTTTTAGAAAGGTTTCCAATAAACATGCCTAGTTTTTAAGAGCTGTGTATTCTGACTGATGGAAATAAATTATTTGTCTTAGGAGAGTCACAATATTAGTATTTTATTATTTTGAAAGCTACAAGGTTCAGGCATCCTACTCTGCTGTAGAAATAACTCATTTTAGACTGAGTAGAATTCCTATAGCCTACTGGCTTTTATTTCTTCCATGTACTTTGGGATGTTTTCATGAAGGCAAGTAGCATCCTAGTTGAAAACCCTTTTCTCAGACCTTCACACTTAGATTTGAAGTCAAGCTCTGCCGAAAGTGATGATTTTGCCTTTGCAAATTGTCTTGGAGTTCATGTGTTTCCATTTCATAAGCAGCTGTGAGAAGCTGTATTGGCATCAGTGGAAGTGACGGCTTGTTGGATCTGCTTGTGAGATGGGTGCTCTCCTCGACGTTTGTCACACTGGTCCAGTTACCTGTTGGGATTAACTTGCAGAATGCCTTCAGTTAACCCCTCTCTGCAGGGGCAAATCCACATTGTTTTCAGTGAAATGTGTATTTTTGACAGGGCTGACCAGCCCCAACATGGTAAGTGTAGAGACTCCTCTTTTTAAAGACTTTAAAATTATTAATATGGTGAGTGTGTGACAAATATGTGAAGATGTGTAGTACAGAAGTTATTAAAGTTGATCTTACACAACTTCCGTTAAATACTGTATTTTTCTCCATTCAATTCTTTGTGTTTACTATTGACCTTCTGTAAGTAGCATGAAGTATGGAACCAGACTTCCTAAAAACGACTTGCTTTTTGTACCCATGATGTTCATCAGTCCACCACAGTTTATGTAGGAAGATGATCCAAGGTTTTAAGTACGTATTTTTAAAACTAACTCACAGGAGAAGGAAGATATGGTTTTTCTGCTGCCAGCACTGTAGGTTTTCTGTTTGGTTGGTTTTTTTTTTCCCAAGTAGCCTTTTTAAGAACCATATTCCTAACGGTGCAGTGAAAGCAGTTGTTACTTTATTCCTGAGTTGACTGGCATCCTTTGTGCAGCATATTTCAGCTGTCAAAAGATTGGACTCGGGCCACGAGGTGCTGGAGAGGGCAGCTGGTGCTTTGAGAAGCTCTTTTTTGACTTTAATCAGAGCTTTGCCTACCCTGTGCTTTATATAATCACTTTTACAGAGAAATCCTCTTTGATTTGGACATCTTCTCTCACTAGAAAGTTGTCACGGCTCTGCTGTGAAGGAAAGGCTTTAAACTTGAGGAAAATACTTGGTCTTCACAGCAAGGCTGAATCCTTCTGGGTATTTTGTGTTTTGATTTTGTCAGCTACTGTAAAGTTGTGGGAAACAGTTAATATGGCAGTGGTTAGAAATGCTGGTCCTTATAATTTATTATTGTTGTGAAAATAATGTGTAAATCTTAATTTGGATGTTCTGTGTGTACCTGACCCTGCGAGCTGAGTGTAGGTGATAAAAATCCTGATCTTGTAAGGAATGCTGAAATTGTGACAATGGAAGCTAGGAAATGGCCTGGAAACCTGGCCTAAACTCTGATGAGCAATGCAAAAGGACAATATTTTGATTATGATCCCAAAGTCATGCAGTAAGTATATTATATCATATTGGTAGAATCCAGTTTGTTTTCAAATTTGGAGTATCTCTAGCTGGCAGATGTTTGCACATCTGTGTCATGAGTTTGCAGGGCACTTGTAAACTTATTGTAATTCTTGTGGACTGTCATGTGAACAGCAAGAGTGAAGTGTTGGTGACCCTAAATGATGAATGGCAGAGACAAACATGTTTTGATATTTAAAGAAGTAAAATAAAAGACTTCAACTACGTAGTCAGAATTTACCAGAATCTGTACAGGCCTGTCTCATCTTCCTTGGTCTGAACTAGACTCTGAATCATATCTGAGAGGAGAAGATATTCCTCTACATGTCAAACCTCATTCCAAAAGTGCTGTGCTCTCTACCTGGAGCTGGTGTTCCTAATTGTAAGCATGTTTGGGAGAAGCCTGGCTATTCCTGGAGAAATAGGAGCTTCTAGCAGCTCCCATTTACGTGGATTTGGGATCCTGTCAGCACCTGGTGACCACAGGGAAGCAGTGGGTTCCACAGGGTGGTGTTACCTCTCCCAGAGCTGGGGCTATAGGTAAAGACGTGTGGGATGGATCAGAGAGTTTGCAGGTTCCTGACAGACTGGAGCTGCAGTCAGAGCAGTTGCAGTATAATATTACAATGCCATCAGAAATGTGATGTACAGCTGGGGCTGCTTTGCAGGATGTGTTTATGCATTAATCATTGGCCTTCATGCATGTTTTAAGCTATGCGGGAAGTTGCCTCTGCCTCTCGCTCACAGGCACAGCTGAAGGAATAAAGGATGAGGTGATAACATTTTCTTTCATAATTCTTCTCATCCTCTATGCTCAAAGGTTTGATCTTGGTATTTTTTCTTGTATGACATGTCAGCTTTCATTTATAAGATTTATAAGGCCTTAAAAAACCCCTCTACTTCATGGTTCTCCTACATATTTTTTATGAAATGAGTGTCCTTAGCCTTTGGGGTGACAGAAAATGGGATGGGAGAGCTAAATTTGGCTTGGTGCCTGTTAATTGAAAACACATGTATTTAATTCTAGAGGTTTTAACCAAATAAAACATGATAACAATCTTTTGCTGTAATCACACCTAAATGTTCTGGATAATGAGAACAGAGGTATTTGGAATAGAAAGATTTCTGAAATTAGATGAGAAAATACCAGCAGTAAAAGCATGCCAAGAAGAGAGCATTGATGCACCCTAGAAGAATACGTGATAGTGTAGCCCTGACACAGATATCTGGGGTGTAAGTGCCTCTATAAATTGATCTGCTTTCAGGCATTTGCAGTCTAAGTGTTGGTTTTTTAATCTAAGTTATTTATTTTCAACTTTCTATTTTAAGAAGTCCTTTGTTTTACTTTGAGCTTTGACTTCCATGTAAAAGGAAGGTGTCCAAAGGCTTTCATGTATGCTTCTTGCTTCCTGCTGAGGTTGTTAATGAAGAGAAGTCAAACTGCTGACTAACACCTCCTGTACTGCTGGAGGTGTGAGGGCTCTTACAGAAGAAATGCAGCATCACCTCTCCTTGAGCAAAGGTGTTTGTAGGCTAAACAGAGACTCAGCATAAATTTTGAACACTCTCTCTTACAAATGCACTTATGAGAAGGAAAATTATATTAGAAAACACTGCACTGAGTAAAAAGAGAAAATGCAGTGTGACTCCAGAGAGAAAAAACTCACAACAATGTTACTGAGTTGACTGATACCCCCTATCTGTGCAAACAGCTTCCCTTTGCTGGCCAGAGAGTGGGATGATGTCATGTTTCCATGTATGTTTGCTTGCATGTTATGTTTCTTAAAGTTGAAATGCAAATAATCTGGCTGTCATTAATGGCACTGCAAAGCATCCTGCATGTGATTTGACCTGTCCTGGTGGCACCCATGACTGCACATCTGGGAGCCTGAGGCAGCATTTCTTACTTTTCAGAGTGTAACCAAAAGCTACAAGGATCAGTAGAATTTTTTCTTTGATAGTATGAAGTGATGTCATGTTTATTTCAGGTATTTAATTTTGAAGTGTGGAGATCTCAAGCTTTGTCAATCAGAGTCTTTCAACTGAACTCTGAAGTTTGATGTCAAACTTGTTAATTGGTTCTAGCTGTTACACACTGTAAGAGAATTGGGGCATGAGGTGTGAATATGGATGTGACTGCAGCAGCCAGCATTTATACTCAACTCAGTTTTTTGTGGAGTGATTTATCATGTTGAAAACATGTTTTGTGGTATTAAAACAATGAACCTACTAGAAACCCCTGTTGTAGGACTTTTAGGAGAGGTTTATAATTCCATGTCTTTAACTTCACGAACAAAACTCCTTTTGATTTGAATGTTCTAGTGTGCAGCGGATCATTCTTCCAGCAAAACTCTGGGTATGTTCATGGCAGGGTGTTGCCTCTCCTTATGTAGAGTGGCCTGGTTTCACATGGTTGTCTGGATGTTCAGCACTGATTCCTGCACAGGTCAGAGGCTGATCCTAGTGGCAGACAGGTGCTGGGGGCAGGGTTTGCTGTTTGGTGCTGTGGCGCTTCTGGCTGCAGTGGGATATTGCAGGGGGACTTTAGCTGCACAGCCTCTCCTGCTGCAAGACTAAGAACACCCCAGCACCTTCTGGGAAGTCACTGCTTCCAAGTTTTATGTCTTTTCCTTTCTCCCTGAGGCTGCATATCCCGCTACACAGGCGACACTGTTTTGGAGTGAGGACTTAATGCTAATTCAGCTGTTCTTTGATGGAAGCGAAAGACAGAGACCTTACCTTTAAGCTACCTCCAGTGTCCCTCGTCTCTCTGGGAGCAAGGTCTCTGTTAATCCGTGAGAGGGGTGTTAATGAGGTGGGAGAGAGTCCATGCTGCCAGGGATTTGGGAACTGGTCCCGGAGTTCCCACAGCAAAGCCCCGTGCAGTGAGTCCCTGCACCCCTGTGAACAGTGCCTGTCTCTCCCGAGCGTTTAACTAGGACGGTGAGGACGACCCATGCCGGCTCCATGATTGGAGACATGTGGCCATCTCTCATATCTGGAGTGTCCGCTGGAACTTCCCTGACTCCTGACCCCGGAACTCCAGGAGGGAAGGGCTGCTGATCAGTCACAGCGCGGGTACGGATCGTGCCCCCACAAACATCCTGCAAGCTTGCAACCTGCTCCCACCCCCTGACTGTAGTCGTGGTACCCCTGGGATGGAACTGACATACTAATCTTGCTTCTGTTTTCTTTATTTCGTTGGGCATTTTTGAGAAACAATGTATTTTGAGTAGCGAGTGGGAGTTCATTTTGGTGCGTACAGGAAACAGCAGAGAAGCTTATTTTTCATGGTGATTGGTCAAGGTGTAAGCCACTTGCCTTTACCTCAGAGAGCTTGTCAGGAGTTTGCACGGTGGTTAGTGTTGTCTGCCTGAATTAAGTGGACACATTTGTGTCTTGTTTTATTCTTCTTAGTGCCAGAATGGCAAATCTTCACATTAAAGCCTTGTCTGAGTCCTTGCATAGAAAGAGTACCTTTAACCTGAACTCAGGACCTCATGTACTAGTTCTTCACACAGCTTTTGGAATTAGTGTTGTGAGTTTAGAACACTAAAATATGAAATACTTTAGAATACTTTAGGGTTTAGAAATACTAGTGATTAAATTGTAAAATTCTCTGAACTATGGCACTTACAATGCAGTCAGTATATTACAATAATTTTTGGTGAGTGCTGCTTAAGACATTCAACCTTGTAGTGTGTATTATGCTTACCAGTCAGAATGTCTTGTCTCTTCTGTTCACCTATTAATTTTTTTTTTAAATTTTATTATGAATTTAACAATGGAGAGTGGTGCAGGCTGTGCAGGGGTTGGAGCTGAATGGGTTAAGAGTTAGGGAAGAGCGTGGCAGGCAGTGTAGTGTGGAGTTCAGATTTTATACTGCCATACACACAGATGTTGATGCCCACACTGCAGGGATGTTGATGGGAGTAAGGGACAGGAAGGCATTCCATATTACAGGGTATTTAATGAGGTATAATAAAGCCTTGTGTACATAAGAAAATGACTGGCAATGAAAATTCATTGGCTTCTGAGCTAGTAAGTTATGTCTTAATTAGTAAACCGAAGCACAGTTTATCTTGGGTCATATTGTCATGTGCAGAGATATATAGTTACTGAGGGAGCACTGAGAATTATCTTCAAGTCATGATCTTGATGTAAATCTTGTCTGTTTGTGCTTCTTCACTGGTTAAAGGGTGGTCTCTGAAGAGAACAAGCTAGGACTGAAACATAGCTTTGAATTTTGCTTAATGCACAAAGCAGTACAATAATCTCTTTGAGCAGGAATGAGTTATACAAGTATAGCATGGGGGATGAAGGGCATAAACTAAAGTTTTCTAGAAAAGTAAACAGTAATGATATTGCTCTGTGCATATTTAGTGGGCTTGTTAATTTATTTTTTAAGTGTTTTTAATTTTGCAAGGCACACAGAAGAGGGTCAGGATTGTGATCTGTGTCCATGAGCATTTGGTATGCAGCATGGAAGTGTGTGCAAATTTATTGATTGTCAATGGGAAAGCTGCTATCTTGAGCTAGGGTGTCCTAAAAGATGAACAGTTCTGTGAAGGCTGTGAATAACAAATAGTTTTAGTTCTACTCCTCATTTCTGCTATAAACTTTTGGGCATATTTGCATTGTTTCTGTAACATGCATGGAGAGTGAAGAAGCCAGCAAGCTCTGGACCTGTGTAGTTCAGCAAGAACATGCTTCTTCTACTCTTTATTTTTTATTTGCATAATTCATGTGAACTTTACTGGTTTGTAAAAGTCCATATAATAAATTAAGTGGTTATTTGGACCAGTGAAACAGCAGTGTTCAAGCACTGTCAAGAGTAGAAGATGTGTCATAGCTGAAAAAGCACAGTGAGCCATGTGGTAACCAACAATATGGAATATCTCCTAAAGGTCTCCATTTAGGTACTTCCTCAAGGTTACACAAATTATTCCAGAGCCTTTATGCCTATAAAATTAAACGTCTTTAATCTGATCAGTAGTGAGATAGCTCCTTCAAATGTTTGACCTCAAAACTCACTAGATTTCTTTCACTGCATCTCTTTAAGCTCCTGCAAGCTGTGAAAATTTGCCTTAATCAGCTGTGAAGCCTGTACCTGTGACTTGGATTCAAAGAAAAATGTCAGTGCTTTCTACAAAGGGTACAAGGCTCACTACATCACTGTGATAGGCTCCCATTTAGGCCGAGTGCAGATAAGCCTGGAGAAAAGCACCGATTCCTGATCCACATCCCCTCTTGGCTGCTGTGTCTGTTTTTGGTTACAGTGAACAGACTTTAATGATGTTCAAAATCAGTCTTATGACTTTTGTGGTCTGCAAACACTGGTGAGGACATTAAGATGAGCTTCTAAAAATAGTGTTGGATTATGAGAAACAAAAAGAACATTCCACTGGAGGCAGATGAATATATCAAGCACAAACACATGACTGCTATGAGACAGAACCTGCAAATTGACTCAGATCCTTCCAAGGATTTGAGCACTTCACTCCTTGTTGGCACCTGACTTGCACTGAGATGGGATGCCCAGGGATGCTTAAATATCCCTGCTTATGCAGTGCTCTGAATGAAGTCACTTGTCTGTCACTTTTGTTCATCTTGTTTGTTGCACCCATTTTTGAAATTTATGTAACCTGAAGTTAAATTTTGAATTTTAGGTTTTTGCAGTGTCATTAAGTCCAAAAAGAAAACATGACAAGAAAGCATTCCAGCAATGATTTTTTCCTAACCAGCTCTCCAACCACCAAGACCAAAGTGTTAACTGAGCAGCAGAAGATAGCAAATCTATGTCTCCTCCAGGTACAGGTGGTAAGAACTCTTTCATTCATTCCCATTGTTGGAACTTGGTGCCTGACCTACACTTCAGTCCATACTGCTGAAGGCTACATTGTGACCACTTAGAAGTATAGCTTGTGCAAATATTTTGGAGAAAATATCCTGAGTTTTTATTGAAACAAATCCTAATTTCAGTGTGAAGACATTGGGATTTATGTGTTGTACCTTCTCCATGAACATAATGAAATGGGAATTTTTTTTCACTTTTGAATGGACTATATTCAGCCTGAATTGCTGGACTGGCCAACAGCATGAAAGTGACTGATCAGACTGTCTTGGAAGCACAGACCTCAGAGTTTTGTGCTGTCGAGTTACTCCATCATCCTGGATTTGTCAAGAATGAGTTGAACAACTGACACCTTGTATTGAGAGCAATACTGCAAATATAGCCAGTTGTATCCATGGAATCCTGAAAAGGTGGCTGGGGAACTCCAAAAGGAGATGTAGGACAAAAGGACTTGTGGAGTCACTTTCTACAGCAATGCAAATTCAAGTGTATTTACTTATCAGCTGCCACCTGAAATGTGTCCTTCAGGCACTGGAATCAGTTTCCTGGGCAACATATTCTATTCCACCTTTGCTGTTTCATGGTGTTTTTATTTTATTTATTCTTTTAACTAAGAAAACCCAACAATTGATTCCAGTGTCACTTTGGAAAATGGATATTTGAAAGATTGGTGAAGAATGTTTGAATGAGAAACAATTTCTATTAGTGTTGAGAGCAAAATACTGTTGAATTTATCACTGAAAAGATCTATAGTTTAAATGTAGCAAGCCTTGGTTGTGTCTGCATTGTGCTTAGTAGAACTCCACTTAGCACATGTATTTTTAAGTCAGTTGATGTTAGATATTAATCCTGCATGTCACTGAAACCTAATATAAGATTTTTGTATATTCCTTGTCCTTGTTGCAGGAGAAACAGGATTGTGACTGCAAAGATACAGTCAGGTGATGTTTGTTCTCAAATTTAACACTTAAGTTTTTTTAATGCCTCCCCAGTTTTGTTAGATTTTGATTTATTTGTTCATGCAGTGCTGCTCAGAAACACACAATGATGCACAGGAAGCAAAGAGGTTCTGGAAAATCTTGGGAAAGAATCTGTAGTGAAAGATGAAAGTTACTAGTAGGTTTTTACTCCCTGAAATGAGAAATATCCAGATAGTGTTTGCATTTTGTTTATTATTTGTTTATTGTATATTAGGAAATGCTGTTCCCTAATATATTCCTCAGTATTTTCATGCCAAATACTGAGGCCTTCTGGTCTGTGGATTTACTCATCAGGTGTCAGAAGAGTTGAGCAGCTGCTTGATTTGCATCTCAGCTCATGAAACTACCGATGTGGGGCCTAAGTGCCAAATTGGTGTCCCATTGTATCTGTGGAAACACAGCAGGAAGGGTTCTTTGGGAGAGTTTCTTCACTGCTCCAGAAGTCTCATCAGCAGAGCACAGTCTCAGTTCAGCCACATCCAGAGACATCTGTCGCAAACATAGAGATAAATTTCAGCAAACATAGATTTCTCTATTTTAATGATGTAAATCAGAAGTGGCTCTTTGCCCTGCAGATTGCAGGTACAATTCTGTTTCTGAGCACCATCCGTTCAGCAATCTAAATTCAGGACTCAACTTCTAACTGAGGGCTTGAGCCAGCTCAGATCTGTGGAGAGCCAGGGGTAGATGAGACTGTAGACCTTGGCTTGGCATGACGCTGGCTTGTCACCTGTGGATCTGTCTGTTACCAGCTCCATCTGTGTTTATTCTTGATGCCATGGAGGGCCCTGATAGCAAACCAGTCAGCTGGGCTACAGGCTGACTGTGGGAAGTTGTGGGGATTTTGGGGAGAACTCAGCAGACATGAGGGTAATCAGACCTTGCATCCCATTTTACTCTGGTTTTGCGAACATGTGTTTTTATGTATGTTTTGTGCAGAAAACTTCTCCCTTTGAACACAAAGCCAAATGCTGAAAAGCCCAAGTGCAAGTATATGTCAGATCTGAAAGCCATCAAAATAAATATTCAGTGACATCTATTTTCACAGATTCACAGCTTATTCTGAGTTGGAAGGGACCCACAAAGTTCATTGAATCCAACTCTTTAGTAAATGGCCTGTGTGAAGATTGAACCCACAGCCTTGGTGTTATGTGCTGAATTCATCATCAGAGCGAAAGACTGAAAATCTGTAACATACTGGTTATCAGATTAACATTTGTGCCTCTTCTGGAAATGACCTTTGCAGTATGTCTGTCCTTTTCAGGCCCAAAAGCTTCCGTTCTGGTTTGTGATGCAGAAGCTTTCTGAGTTCCATGGAGTCCTGTGAGCTTCTGAAAGGTCCAGAGCCAAGTCTGTGACTCCAGAGGTGGGACTGGGGTGCCCAGAGGAGAGGAGGACATTGCTGTTTTTCTTTGCTCCCTTACTTGCTGTGGAAAGCCATTGGAAAGTCCTGTTCTTGCTCCAACTTGTAATGCTGGAGTTTGAGCCTACAGAGGTCTGGGAGCAGTCTTGTGTGACTGAGGAGAGAAAGCAGCTCTGCCCAGAGAGTTTGGCTGGATTAACTCCCAGAGTTCTGGCCCTGGAGAGCTCCTGTGTGTGGGCTGGGATAGCATCGATATGTGGAACATCGATTTACGTGCGTGAACGCTCCCCTGGTGGCAGCGCAGTCAGAAAAAATGTCTTTATGAAGGTGAGACCTTGATGTGTGTAAAGAGCTGTGGGTATGCTGTTATCCTGAGGAAATGCTTACACTTGTCAGTAGTGCCTGGTTCCCACTTGCAGCTCTTATCAATACTCCTGGAAACAATTTACCGACCACACAAATATTGTCATCATCACCTGTCTATTAAGAACCATGAGCTAAACAAAAGACAAGATGGGGTTAATCAGCAACCAACTAGTGCAGGTTTCCTGAGGTTTTGCTGCTGATTATTCTATTGCATCTTGACAGTTTTCTAACAGCTTTATTGTTAGATTAGTCTGTTTTAAGCATTGTGTAAAAACTGTGGCTGAAATTACTCACATGCCTAGAAAACACCTTTAGGAACAATCAGCTTGAGACAAACATTTTCTATGTGTTTCCTTTCAAAATCAACTTTTAAAGCAATGCTTCCTTCCTTCCTGAATTGGGCTAGTGGGAAACAAAGCTATTTTTAATTCTCTTTTGTGTGTGCAGCATTCCTGTTAGAAGCTATTAATGTACCTTTTGCATTTACAGGGCTGCTTAAACGTATCCTGGCACACAAAGTAATTTACAATGGATCCACTCCTGAAGGGCTGTGATAGCTTTACTAGAGTAAGCTCTGTTTTCTGTCCTGTTTCTCATGGCCTGTTTTTACTGTTACAGAGTAGTTGTGTAGCTGTAGTTGTCTTGATTTGGGAAATGAAGATGCTGGTACCAACCAGAGGCATGGGCAGCTCTCTGCTGTGGATTTCAGGCTGCTAACTGGTACAATCCAAAGGAATATTCATCTGCCATCAGAATAAAATTTGAATATGAACATTCTTGAGCTCAAAAAAAGAGAGAACACAGTATTTTGGAAAGATGGTCATCTGGCCCTCAGCATCCATCAACAGTGTAGCGTGTTGTGACTGTGCCAGGGACAGGGGTAAGTGGTGCTTAGCTGATATAAATCTCCATGGTGAGGCTTAGGCTGAACATCTGTGACTTGGCAGGTGTAGAAGGGAGGAACTCAGGATTTGGAGCTCTTCTGGCTGGATGCTGGCAGACTCCATTCTAGCAGGTAGGTGGCTGCTGCTTTGTCAAACACTGCAGGCTGAAATGTTTGCTTAAAGTCCTGTGAAGCCAGGTCAGTTTTCAAGGGAACACTGGGGAAATATTCTCCCTGCCTGCCAAAAGTTGGAGCTTTCCTGTGCAAGGTCACTGCAGCAGAGACAATTCGAGGAGAGTTTGGGGATGGCCTTGCTCAGGGTTTGGTGCAGGCTCCAGAGCTCCCCAGTGCCATGTGCTCTGTGGGGAGCCGGGATTTGACAGCCTGGGACGACAGTCCAGACATTTCCGGCCAGGGAGATGTGCTGACAGGACTGTAGCAACAATCCTGCTTGGGAACACAAAGTTCCTGCAATTACAGCAGCTTCCTGCCGTGCTGGGCAGCCAATCCTTAATGGCCCTTCTCAGCCGAAATGTGCTCTGAGTGCAGTCTAATGTTTCAGACCTGGGCAGAGATTAAAGAGACATTAGTACTGCTACTATTTTCATCTTAATTACAAACCAGAGCAAACACCATGTTGTGTGTCCTGAGCATGATTTAGCAACCTGTTAGTCTTTTAATTATCTCCTTCCTAATTAGGTTTCTCTGATTATTTGGTACTTGAAATAGGTGTATATTTTTAAATTCTCGTGGCAGTAACTTTTGGAAAACATTCAATGCTTTTCATTTTTCAGGCATTTTGTCATTCATGCTGAAGTACAGGAACATTTGGTGCTACTTCTGAGGTAGCAGTTGTCTAAATATCTTTGCTTGTAAAGCTTTCTGCAGAGCTATATAATTTTCTCCTGTAAAAATATTCCTACTGTATTTAACTGGTTTTATAGCTACCTAATGGGATTATCATGTTTTTATAATTGCAAACTTTTAATGGATGTGGATCAAGAATTTAAACTCTGAACCCTGAATAAGATAAATGAGCAGTAAGTAGTTAGAAATTCAATGAGTATTACAAAACAGTGATAATGGTACAAAGAAAAGAAAATAGTTTCTTAAAATGCATCCCAGTTATTTTGAGAGGGTCAAAGCAGTAATTTTATTTTTCAGCTGAACTCATGGGCTATCACTGGCAGTCAGTAGACATGGAATGCTCTGATACAGTGTCCAGAATCCTCACATGGGAGCTGGTTACATCTGTTTGTGTTCAGTCTGGTGAACAGGCTTCCCAAGTGGTGGGTGTTCCTTCTGCCTGAGCCATAGGAAGCTTGAGTCAGGAGCATTAAAAAATGTAAACCAGCAGCACATTCATCTGTATACAATGAAGGGAGACTGGAAGTGTTCCTGAGTGTGGCATAGCCAGGAGAATCAGAGGAGTAGAATAACTGGAATATTCTGTATATTTTTGTCTACATTGCTAGACTCTTACCCAGCATGAGAGATGATTAGTGAGAGGCTAATTGGTCTGTTAAATAAACATATTTAGAAATGTATAAAGATACATATCTCGGGATGATGCAGATCTAAATCCCTTCTTACACAGCAGTGGGAAATGCATTCCAGGGGCAGTGTGCCAGGCTCCCTTTCTGCTGCCTTGGACATGCTGAGCCAAGGCTGGAGCGCTTCACAAGCCCGGGTACCTTGGAAAATGCTGCAGGGATGAAGCGTCTCCAGGAGAACAGGAGCTGGCCCAGTCATGCCTGGGGGGGCAGAGCTCTCTCCCCCTACAGGATCACAGATGGAGCAGCAAACGCACAATTTCTGGAAGCAGAAAGGCAGGAGAAGGATGGACTGAACAGGATCTCCCTTCTCCTGCAACTGAACTCAGGACTGATTGCCATCTCTAGGGAAACATCACGCAGATGTGGAGGTAGCTTTTGTAGCTGTAATGAGAGCAGGCTGTGTTTGATGCTGGAGGTTTGGAGTCACACCCTGCTGAATGCAGACAATAGAGTGCTCAGAAAATAGCTTCTGAGGGGTTTTTTGAGAAGAAGAAAGTGGACAAGGTCAGACAGATTCACAGTTGTATCTAAGAGTGCATAGGTTGTAAAGTGAAGGACTGAAAAAACAAAAATGTTAGAAGGACTCTGGGCAAGGAAAAAAGTCATAATCCAGTTACTCAAAGTTGGACTATGTTGAATTTGCCCTGTTTTTGAACAGTATTCCTGCTTTCTGAAAATGAAGGTGTGGGAGAGCAGAATTAGATTACAGGATAACCAAAGCTCCAGCATTTCCAAGTTTGAAATGGTAGTAAAAGCTGTAGGTAATGGCCACATATCAGTTGTTTGTGGGTGCTGAATGCAACAACTGAACAGTTTTGTTAATGACTGTTGTTTTTCAGTCAGTCACAGGCATCAGTTTGGTCTCCTGCCCACCTGATTCTGCTGGCAGGTGGAAAACAGGACATTTATCACAGTGCCAGCCATGGTGGAGTGACCACTGTGGTGCTGCTGGTCCTCACCAGCTCCCAGGGGCTGCTCAGGATTTCTATTTCCATAGCACCTCTGAGCTCCCCTTGGCTTTTGGTGTCTTGAGCACTTGGAGGAGCTCCTGCCACTCTTTCTTCACGAGTATGAATGGAGTTTTGGCAGTCCTGGCAGCTGATAGTCTACAAAAGTGAATTTCTTTCTGTGTGGCCTCTCTTCCTCTATGAGAGTCCTCTATGAAGCAGGATTCTTCCCCTGTGTGCTGGAAGGCAGACATCTTTCATTATGGAGTATTTAATTTTTCAAATGACTGCTGCCACAGTATCAGTCAATAGTCTGTGTTAGTTGAACTCTGCTGCTGAATCTGAACTTTCCTATTGAAAAAGGAGAAAGGAAAATAGTTTTTTTCTATCCATTTTTACTAAATTAATCTTAACGATTTGTGCAAGTTGTTACTATGAGTCCTTTGATTATTATTGCTGGTGGAAAAGCAATTACATTGGAAAACCAACTAAAAGTCTATAGTGAGATTAAAACCTACAGTTCTAGTTGTTTTCCTTGATTTATTTTTGATAGTGTGTGATTTATTTAGAATGAGACAGGGATCTAGGAATTCCTCCTGGCTCCCCTTGTTAGTCCCTGCCTAGCAGCTGTTTGAAGCTTATGGCACTAAGAAATTCCAACAACTGCTTGTGCTTTGGGGCTTGGAAAAAGATCCTAGGTGAAGTGAATCTGTAAGAATTTGATGGTTCATTTGATATGTAGCAAATATATATCAAATACAGGGCCATACAGGGTAGCAGCAATTTAGGGGACCACTTGTCTCATTTTCATTTAACTAGAAAATGCTCACTCAGCTGCACAAATAGGACTATCCATCTGCACACCTATTATGGGATCAGATTAATTAAAGTAAAAGCAGTGAATTAACTTAATTTACAAAAGCTACCATGAATTGCTCAGTGATAATTTAATCCTGTGTTATGCAGGTAGAAGGCACCTTATAAGTAACATGTTAAACTACAAATTCCTGATCCAGCATGAGTTTTGTGGGTTTATTTATTTTGTTTTCAGCATTGTAAAAGAGCTTACCTAAATAGCCTTAGAAAGGTACAGGGTTTGAAAGCTTTATTGAATAACTTTTAATATTTTAGCCTTAGGACTATTTCTAAATATAACCTGAAGTACCTTTAATCTTTCAGTTTGTCTAGATGGTAATTCTGATAAATTTAACATGAATGAAAGGTACTGTGGGATAAAAAGCTTTCCTGGAAGGTTACTCAGAAAAGAAATGGGTTTGGTTTTAATTGCATAGGCTAATATAAAATTGCCTTTCTGGTTTGAAAACAGAAAGTGATCACATGCAGTTGCCTGGGAACATCCACGCATGCACATATCCATCCATCCCACTGCCAGGGTGTTTGTGAAGAGTCAATGTTTATCAGGGAGGGTTTTTATATTTCCAATTTCACTGTAAGGTAATATGTGCTTTTTAGGGAAATATATAGTTGTGGGCTGCATTCATTCACTGTCACTACACCCCATTCCCTCCATGCTCCTGTACAAAGCTCCAGGTTGGATGTGAAGCTCTTGGTGGGAAATTTCAAGTATCCAAGGGATAGTCATTGCAGGAAGGTGACATAGAGCTTGTTCTGTAGCAGTACACATAAGCTCAATATTCAAATGTACAGTCTCTTTGAGATACCACAATAAGGCAGAAAATAGAATTAATACAAGTGTTGCCCATCCATTACTGTACTGAGAGCAGAAAATCAGCCCTGCTCTCTGCCACAAAGTAATATTATGGGAGTCTGGGAGCCATCCTTGCCAGGCACCAGGCTCTGCCTAGTGCTTCCAAGAAGAATTGTGTGTGACTTGCATGCAGGCTATGTGACAATCTGTGATTGCATTTCTGGAGATTGGAATTGGGTGTTGCCTGTTTCCTTTTGACATCACTGTGGTGACAGCTGAGGGCCAGCAGTGTTTGCTAAAGAGATAATGGTAGGCTGATGGCTCTTCTCCTTGAGGAAATGCAGATTTTAGTCACTGATAATTAAAAATTACAATTACTGTGTGAACTTGGGTGTGGTTTGGAGCTTTATTCCTCTCAAGGCAAGGAATTTCTTAAAGCATTTCACTGGAAAATGGAACTAGATGGAGAAGCATGGTGGTGGTTGAATTGTGGAGAGAATGAAGCACAGGATTGTGGAACCTTTGGATAAATTTCTGCTGTGTTGAAATTACTCCTGTGGGCATCACAGGAACAAACATGGTGCAATGGTAAGCCTGGCATCTTGAGGGTAATAATTTATTGAATGTATTCTAACATGAGATGTTCTGGTGTTTAAATATCTTGAATGAAAAGAGCATCATATGCTTTTTCAGTCATCTTTTTCACTAAAGATTTAAAAAAGAAAAATCCACATACACTTACAGTCTAGGTTATTTCTTACACATGCCGGAGAGATATTTGAAGTAGAATCAATGAAATACTGAATTAGGATTGTTGAGCCTCTTTTTCTGCCAGGAGTGGAGTCCTTGAAGCAGGAATAAGAATTAGTATTGCCAGGAGCAACAACTGACCTTTCAACACTTGGGGTGCTGTAAGTTGGCAGATCATGGGGTAGTTCCAAAGCAGAGTTCCCAGTCTGTTCAACCCTATTTTGATGAAAAATGGAATGTCAGAGGGAGAGAGGACGTTTATCTTGCTGCAAAGAACCATTCCTACAATGATGATCTTGATTTCATTTTCACAGGAACATATGTTTCATGTTTAATCGTCAATGCCTTCCTTAAGTCTTTGCTTCCCACCATAACCAAAGTATGAAAAATCAGTGGGAATGCAGTGAAGGAAACAGGTGGGGTTGGAATAAAACCTTGGCACAGTTGGCCACATGTAGAAAAATCTTTTAGAGCATTAACAGAGGTGAAAAAGTGTAGCCAGTAAACCATGGAAACAAGAGACAGAGGGATTTGGCTTTAATTTCATCTTTAGTGGAAGAAGAAATGAATTTGAATGAGAAATTGATCATACACAGTTTGATCCTCTTGCAGGAATATTGCCATTGATTTCTGGAGGAATGGGATGTGCCACCTTGTTTGCTTGTGACTACTTTTCTCTTGGTATAGACTAATTCACTGACACTCCAAAAAGCCCCAATCCAAACAAAACCCATCAGAAATAAACAAAATGTACTTCACTGCATGGGGATTAAATTAGTTTTTAGATTTCTAATATGATTGTTATGGAGCCATGGAGGCTGAGGAAAAATTCTCTTGAAATTTCTCTCGGACTAATTCCACTCTGTTCAGTAGTGGCAGTGGTTAATTAATTTTCTAAAGATCACGTAGATACGTGAGGCTGAAACTTTGTGATTTATTTTGAGCTCTGAGGAATATAATGTGAACACCTATTCAGGTTTTACTGGCTCGCCAGAGACTGCAGTCAGTTTTGAGACACAGCTAAATTTACCATGATAAAGTGCTGCTTCATGCATGAAATAGATGTTGTGGTCCTGTGCTGGTGATGGATGATTTATTACCTTCAAAACTGTAAAACCAATGTGCAGAATTAATTTTTAGCGGGTTATCAATTGTTTTTACACCCTGGAATCTTGTATGATTGATAAACATAATTTAAAAGGAAAAAACCAAACTCAAAAATTAACTATGAGAGATTTTAAGGTTGTGCATTTTAGAACACCCCCCTTTCCCCCTGAGATGTTTTACAAACCTAATGTAGCATCAGTTTTGTGCTGCATATGTTTATAACTCACTTTATTTGGTTTCTTACCAAATTACTAGTTTTACTTTGAAAAATCTCTCAAGGGATTGAGTGAATCTCTGGTGTATGGATGATCCTTCTGTGCGTGTTCCTTCATTCCCTGCGGCAGTCCCTGGGCTGTTCCCAGCTGACAACCCTCAGTTTGGAACCCCGGGCACTGGGACTCCGCTCACAGGGAAATGTCCACAGCAGGGCTTGCTCAGCCAGGGGAATTTTCAGCTCCCAGTCTTATTGCTGTTTTTACCCCTTAACTTCTGGGGAGAAAAATCTGCTCAGGCCGAGCATTAGCACTGAGAGGAGAATCCAGCCAGCAGGAGATGGAGAGGGGAGAGGTGTGTCATTGCAAGGCAAATGATTAAATGTGCTGTGGTTGTCTCTCTGTGACAAGCACCCCACAATGCAGAGTTTTGGGGTTTCTTCTGATGCAAGCAAGCCTTGGGTCTGCCTCTTGCACTGTGGGGATTTGAAAAAGCCTGTGCTGCTCCCCCAGTGGGTTCCTTACACTCCGGGCTCTGTAAAAATACGCATTTACTTACTAGCCTGTCATGGAGGTCTCGTTTTGGCAATGTTGGGTCTATAAGCTGATCTGCTGATGGGTGCTGGAGGTGAGCAGCTCAGCCAGAGTCCTGCTGGAGCAAAGAGCACCTCAGCTCGGCAGCTTCAGCCTCCAGGGCTGTTCGTGTCTGCTGCTGCAACCATCAGCGTCAGCTGTGCTTGCGAAATCCAGGGAATTAGGCAATGTAGGATATGTGCTCTGACAGGCTCCACAGCAACTAAATGTTGAAGCTAGGTGGAATTTTGTAGGTCCTTAAGCAGTTTTGGTCCTTGTACTACAGAGCTGAGGTGAGCCAATGACTTTGCTTTGTGAGAGATTGTTTCATAATCCTCCTTTAGGCTCGGGCTCTTTTGCAGGTCGGGGGTGACACAGGGGCTCAGCAGTGTCTTAGCTGACAAAAGCAAAGGCTCTATATTTAATTTAATCCTTTATTTATTTAAAAAGAAAGAAGCTGTGCTTCTGCAAGCAAGGCAAATGATCTGAAAGCTGAGTAGGGTCAGTCTGGATCATTAACTGGATTTTTAACCTCTGGAAAGAGCACAGGTGTGCTTGTGGTGGAAAAACCATTATCTTTTGAGTCAGTCAAATACTGGGAGGGTAAAGGTTGAAATATTAAACTGAGATTCTTTCTACTTGCTCTTTGAAATACCATAGACCATGAGCTTGAAAGTTTTTCCAAGGCTCTCTGCAAACATTGGTGGTGGAATTATCATTCACTTTTTGTCAGGAGCTGCTGTGCAGTGTTGCCATATGCTCCAAGTAAACAGAGCCCTGTATCCCCCTCTCCTTTGAGTCCTGAAGCTGATTCATGTTCTCTTCTCTCATCACAGCACCTATTTATTCTCTTTATCACAACCATCCTTACATCTTCTCTTTGGCCCCTTGTTCCTGCCACTCTACTGGTGGTTTGGCAGATAAAATAGATTTAATTATAATCAAAAATGCCTGCTGAGGGTGGGCATGGTGCAGGACTATGTCAAGAAGAATCATTCCATGCTGGGGAAAAACCTCCCTTCTCTGACCTGTTTTCTCTCTTGGCAATTCTGTTTCCCTTATGCTTCCCTATATATCTTCAGAAACTTCAGTGCTAAAGAACTTTATGATCTATAAGCCAGTTTTTTGGCCTTCATATTTAAGTAAATAAGTATCAGGTGACTCTGTTCCTTGGACTTGGAGCTGCTCACAACTCCTCTATCTATTACAGACACCAAGCCCTGCGGTGCAACAATCCGGGGAATATTCTCTTTGGTAAAAATCAATCATCATATTCTTTCTACATCTCCCTGTTTTGTTATCTGTCATCTTGGATTCATCAGAATGATCCATGTTTTATCGCTAAATCTGGCCAGGCTGTCTGACAAACAACTGTGGTCATGAGACAGTTTCCTTAAAGGGCTGTTGGCACTCAGTCTTCACTCCTGGAAAAATTGTGAAAAATTAATGATGTGGGAGACATGGGTTTGTTTTCAAGGACTAAGCTTTATGCTCAAGGTAGTGATAGAAGAGTGCTTTCAAATTAGTGATGTCTGGAATGTGAAGTCATCATATTTCTGCTATGGAAAAATCTTTTTGTATTGGAGAAATGTGTCTGAGGTAAAAAATATTTTTATTTGTCTTTCTCATCAGCCAAACCTCTGTGGGTTCTTTGTAGCTCTCTGAAATGATCCTCATATGGCTGGACTGGTGCTGTGTGCTCCTGCCTGGGCAGGACAGAACAAACCTGTCCAAACTGAGCCCTGTTTGCTGTTCCTCTGGAAGAAGCTTCCCACGTCTCCTGAAGGTGTTCTGCCTTATCATTCCAGGTGCTCAAGGCATGAACTTTCAGCACTTTTCAGCCTTGACTTTGCTTTCAATGGTAAAACACATTTTACTGATTTCTTTTGCAAATGCTGCTTCAGTTTCTCTTCTGGCTCCATGGTGTGCTCCTCACTTTCCTGTCAACAGAAATAATAAACCTTTCTGTTACTATTATGAGTAATGGAGGAAATTAGAATAGTTATGAATCTCATTGTAAGTTTAAAATCCCTTATGGGTGCTGTCAGAAGAGACACCACAGTTTGTTACTATCCTTGAGACAGGAGTCCATTTCTATCAAAGTCTTGATGAGTGATGATCAAGCCTCCCTTTTTCAGGAAGTGTGAGATGCAACAGATCAAACAGCCTGCCCAGTTGGCAGGCTGGGCTTCATTTTTATGTCAGAGAGGTGCTGTGTGTCTCAGTGCTGATACAGTGTCCCTTCCCTGGATATTTAGCAAATAAAAATGGTTCCTCAAGACAGGAAAGAATATAAAACAGTCTTTGACCAAAACCAGCATATGCATCAAAAGTGCTACTTTTTGGAATATAATTAATTAGTAGAATGAAAACTCCTGAAAAGCTGAGTGTTGTCAGCAAGGAATGAGAGATGATCTTGAAACTGGATGAAACTTTGGGATAGAAGACATTGAAGGATTCATAGCCTAGTTTAGATGCCTTTAAAAGCAAGGAAAGGAAATAGACTCTTCTTCCTAAAGCCACAGGTATCATTCCAGCTTCTGGTTCTGGAAATTCAGATGACTTGAGCTTTGTGTTCTTGAATAAATCTTGACAAAGTTCTCTCTCTCTTTCTGATACACTTGCAGAAGCTTTATCCTCATGTTCCAGGGTAGAATTTGGATTTGATGCCTCCCTGAGGATATATTGTGCTTGGTAGTACATGTGCAATTTGCACTGCATGGTTCAATTTAGCTTTTCCTGCTTGGCAAAAAAGTAGTAGAGAAGGAATGAATGTCTTATACTGGAAATCCAGAACAAGTTTGAACCAACTCCATGAGTGTGTGAAGTAGTAGTCCCTCTGCACCTGCTATGGTGGAAGGTTTGGTTTTAATCCAGAGGGAACAGAAATGATACTTATGTATGTAAATGAAATAAAAACCCTCAAATGTTTGCCTGACTAATGAGTAAGGTAATTTGTTTAATGGCATGGTTTGTTTCTTATTTTTTTAATATTCTTTTCCATAGAGAAAGCAAACTGAAATCCTTCCCCCAGCTGAGATTTTGCAGGTGGACAGTGTCAGCAGGAATGAGAAGTCTCTGAAGGACAGGAGGATAGGGAAAAAGGGCACTGTATAGTTTCTAGGCAGTATTCCTTACACTTAATGCAATGACTGGTTAAAACAATAAGCAGGTTTGGTGTCAAACTTTGAAGATGTTGTACCAGAGCCAAGAAAAGGGGAGAAAGGCAGGAAGTACTGGGATGTGCTGAGGGTGTTTTTGTCTGATAGAACACAGAAATAGTAACTGTTTCAAAGGGAAAATAGAGGTTGCAGAACAGCACAACTCTGAATTCCTATCAGGGCTGCTTTTAGTTGTGCTGAGTGTGCAGGCACTGGAAACATATTCTGCATCAGAGTGGGAGAGGAGCGCTCTGCTCAGGAGTCCCATGCTCCTGCAGAGGAGCAGGCTGGGGGGTTCCTTGGGGAGAAATGGCCCATCCCATAACCCAGCAGCTGCTGCAGCGTCAGACACTGAGTGCCACAGCCTGATTCTGAGCTGTGGTGATGCTCTGCGTGTCGTGTCAGCAGGGATAGATCAGCAGGCAAGTGGCCGGGAATATGTTGCAGTGCAAGTAGTCTTGGTGCTGACACTATTTTTACTTGCCTAGGCAGCATCTTGATGAAATCAAGGAAGACTGAATATGCTTAAAGTTTTAAAATGGAAAGGAAATAATAAGGATGCTTTTCTTGAGGCCAGTTCTTTTCTCAGCCATTTCTTTACTTCTTTCCTCAGTAAGAGGGGGGTCTGACTGCAGAAGCTGGTTCAATCTGATTTAGTAACAGCTGGAATACGGAGGTTTGTTGTTAAGCTATTTATGCATCTTAATACATCTTGTTCCATTCACTTTCTTTCTTTTTTCTCCCCAAAAGAGTTTTAACAAATGCAAAGACACTAATGAGGAGGGAAGAAAATGACTCCTGACCATAGAGCTGTGGAAATTAAATCCCTCATTTCTTTTTCCTTCTCTCTTACTAGAGAAGGACCTTGTGAATGTGACTCGATGCAACCATCCCCCTGTAGCCACAGGGAATGGGAATGGTTTGTGTGGGTGTTCCAAATCACCAGATAAAAGTATAAAAATGGAACAGATGAGATGCCAAACCCCTAACTAATTTCAGGTGACATAATGCAAAGGGCTTCTGACTGATGGAGAATTTGGCTTCATTTTCAGATCTTCAAGGCATTTCATACATGACATCAAATAATGACAGCTCTTCTGAAAGCTGCAAAGATTTGGATAGTGGCCACCCAAGTGATGCAGAAGTTTTTCTTTTTCATCTTCTTTTCATACCCTGACTTTACCTCTTAATAAAATAGTCCATTTTACCTGGTAAGCTCAGCCACTGTATTTTATACAATTCATGAGATGGATTTGGCTAAAGCTGTGCTCTACACAGTGGATCTGATTACCAGGTGCAGCAGAACTTCAAAAATGAGATTAATTAAATGGTAGAAGGAGTTTCTGGGTTTGACCACTCAGCTTTGGGATTCCAGGTGAAGTAATTCAAGGTCCGTACCATATTTCATGGGTTCTTTTATTTAGAAGTAAACAGCTCAGCTGGGATCTCTCAGCCTGATGTGAAATTCCAGCTTCATGGTTTTCTGATAAATAGTCTGTCTCCTGGCCCTTGCTGAAGTTCTAGGAAGAAATGCAAGCTGCATATAAAGCTGCAAGCAGAATAAGCTATATTTCACTTTTATAGGGATTTTTACCAGCAGTTATTTTTATTGTGCTCAAACATTAACCCCACTAATTTTCCCTTTTGTTCCTTAAAGGCTTAAAACTAAAGCTTATCAAAAGACAAAAGATTTTTCAATATTTCCTGAGAAGGTAAAGGAAAAGTCTCATGAAGAGGCATCAATTAAAACAGGATATCCATCATTTTACATCTGGTGGGCTGGGTATGTTGCTTATGTTTGAGCTTCTCTCTCAGCTGCAGCTTGGACTCTGTAGGGGTCTGGGTGGGCAGAGCAGTTTTGTGTTAACTTCAAACAGGTGAGGGTGTGATGCATATGGGGTTAAACACCTCTCATTTACAAGAGCATCTGTATTGTTCTGCATTTGATTTGCCCCTTAAAATATGTCTAACAGGTATGTGGGCTTGTGTGAACCCTGACTGTGAGGTGGGTTTAACTGGGGTTAACTCAGTTAAAAACCTAGGACTCAGGGTCCTTACTCGGCGTTCGGAATAATTTCATTAAAGAACAGGAAACAAATACCTTCATATCTATGTAGACTAAATCTCCTTTACTCTAATTTCATCACTGCATTTTGCTCTTCACTAAGTGCAGGAGCAGGTCCCCCACCCCATTCCCTGGGCTCTTGCTGAACCAGTGTAAGAGCAACCAGGAAAATAAATACCTGCAAGTTCATCCAGAAAGTGGTCTTTGCTGTCAGCTGGGGAAGAATCCTCTTCCTCACCTAGAGTCTGCCATCAGAAACCCAGGTATTTATAGCACATGCATCCCTGTGGAAAGTGCTGCTATTGTATTTGGGACACTTTAGTTCTATAGTTAACTCTGTTGCCTCCACTGAAAACCCTCACATTCTGCCTGTTAATTTTCCTTAGCTTGCTCTCAGCTCGTGCCATATGTCTCTTCTTTTTGCCTCTAGACAACTACTGCCATATGTCTGTAGGTTCCAAAACAAGGAGAATGAAAGAACTTCCAGGCAAGTGATGAGATTAAATTGACACAGTGCAGGACTGGAGCTGAAAATGTTAGACTGCTGCTATGCCTTCTCAAATGCCCTTTTACCAACTAAGAAAATCTGCCTTTAAAAAATGGTTGGGACATGAAAAGAGAGTCACATTTAAAAGTGAACAAAGGGAGCATACGCAGAATTCACAACCAAGGTGTGAGTGAGATCTTTCAGAAAGAAAACACCAGTTAAACCAATGATCAACCAGATGTTTTTCCCAGAGGTCTCAAATATTTGTCCTTCTGTCACATTTTTAGCAAAAAATTCAAATGTCTCTGGGAGTAAAACCACACTCTGGATGGTGTTTGCTTTAGAAGTGAGTCGTGCCTGGGAAAACAGAATTACTCAAGATGCATCCCACAGCAAAACAAAATTATTTGAGATCAACTTACATGAATATCATAAATTAGTGTAATTCCACTAGAATTTGATATCAATTAACTAAAATACAACCTAATACAAATGTATGTGTTTTGTATAAACTTCATTGTTAATAATAAGTGAAGCTCTGGTCATCTCCTCCTTGGGGACAAAAAAGGAATTAATTGGTGAGGGATAACTGGAAAAGACTTTTAATCTCTGAGGAGAGGCAGGGGGAAAAGTGAAAATATATAAACAATGTGTAACTGCAAAAGACAGATTGGAGCTTTATTTTAATTCTAGAAGATGTTGAAGATGCTCTATTAAATGTAGTAGCAGGACTTCAAAAGCAATGAAGGAAGTGATGATGTTGTTTAAACATATAAATAAAATTTTATACTTAGAAGCAATTCATAATAGAAAAAAGACTGAAATGTGGCTATTAAGAACTCATGAGTGACAGAGCAATCTGGCTGCAGCTCAGTGTGCCGACTCCTGTGTGCTGCAACATCAACTGTGGACCATTTAAAAGCTGTCTTTACCCTTTTATACTGAAGCTTCATTTCATTTTCAGGTCCTACCCCATCAATTGTTTGTAATTTTTCAATGGATCAGGCACAAAGCTGTGCTTGTTTGGAGGGGATCCCTCTGTGCAGAGCCTGCCTGCATTCGCAATGTAGCTACAGGTTGTGTGCGTGGTTTGACTTGCCCTCGTGTGAGCTCACCCGGAGGATGCAGTGATTTTAAAAACTGTGCCTTATTTTAGTGCAGTGGCTGGTTATAATTAATGGAGTTTGCAAGTAGAAATTTGTTTGGGCTATGTGTGCAGATGTAACACCACACAGATTGCATTCTGAAGATACACACATACCTCTTTCAAAATGTAGCTGAGCAGCCAGGGAAGAGGTTGAGTAGAAATAAAATATGAAACAAGGGAGGAGCCTTCCATCAGTGTCTGTGAATGAGAGCCATGGCATTCCTTCTTACAAATGCAGCAGGATCAAGAGGAAAGAGGCCATGGGACCATAAAGGAAGAGGTGTAGTATGTACAACCCCGTCTATTCTTACGCTCGCTTGTCTTCCACTCCCCTACTTGCTTACCAGCCTTAATTTGTTTTAGCTAAGTGAATAGATTGAAATGAAAAATTAAATTAAAAGGCACCAAGTCAACAATTTTGCCTTGCAGCTTCCTGCAGAGTATGGTTTTGGGTCATTTGAAGGAATTTAAATTCTTGACTAGAAGCAAGTGAAAGGTTGGTGTTTCATCTGTCATTTTGCTGGAAGTATAATAAACCCCAGGTGACAGGCGAGGATGTTATTGCTCTCAGGTTGATAAAGTCTGCATGGGAAGTGCTGCTCAATTCTTTTAAATTACACAACTGCCAAATTATAAACAAACTCTGTGGAAGACAAGGAGTTCTTATGAATTTTTATCTCTTTCATTTTGCCATGCTCAATATCCTGCCCTTTATTAAACCACCTAAGGGATGGACAATGAGAATCAAGAAATCTCTTGCTGTTCCCAGGGGCCTCCTCCACCTCTCAGTTATTGGACTCCTTGTTTTTACTAGAACTGCTGTCTCTCATGTAGAAATGGTGTTGTGCTGCCAGGCACACACACACCTGCAGGGAGGTGAGGTGGCACTTCCCCAGGGACAGGGGATGTGTGCAGTGTGGCCCCTTTGGTGTCTTCTGCAGGATATGAAAACAGTCTCCGAAGCACTGGAAACTTTTCTGCTTTGTGCCTTTTTCTCATGGATGTGGGATAAATCCCATCTTGAGACCTCACTGCAGAGCGAAGCAATGAGCAGTGTTTTGGAATGGATTCTAGGTCACAGGGGTTTTTAAAATTTTATTTGATTTTACTTCTTAATATACAAATTTAGAAACTCATTAAAGCTTTGTCCTTATGGATTAGGCATACTTAATACAATGGCAGGATTTTCTCCAAAGGATACGATGGAATTTGTTGACAAGATTAAGGACGGGCAAATGGTGACAGGCCAAAGACCACAGAAGTTACTGAGAAGTTCACAGATAAAGGATTTGGATCTGGCCTCTAGAATTTTGCAGGTGGAAAGAGAAGAAAAAAAAAAAAGGCATCTTATTTTCCTTCTTGGATAAGGAATAATTCATTGCTACTTCCTAATAGAAACCATGGGCATTGATTTTCTGTGGATTTATGTGTGGTGGTTTACAAGACTAATTTTTACAAATGGTTTCTGTTGGCAGATGTAAGCAGTCTCCTGCTGCACTGGCTGAACAACTGCCATTAAGCAAATGGTTGTCATTAGCAGGTACTTTTTAAAGCTTCATTTTGTTTAAGCGTTTCTTAAAAATCCAAATATCTGTAGATATTTGCAAATTGCAAAATGGGGGAAAAATCCATATCTAGCTCAAATTGCTGAGAAATCTTTGGGAAAATTGGTTTATAAAGCATCCTAAAAAGATGGACACAGCTGTACAGTGTTGACTGTGTAATTCTAAATTCTATTAATTCTAAATACAATTTCATGAAAAGGAAGCTCAGGGAGAAATATAAATGCATGGGATAAATGGGTTTCTTAAATACATAGACATTCTGCATGGAACTTACCTGCCCTGAATTTTTTATTCAGTGATGTATCTCTCTTCAGCAGTTTCTTTTTAGAGCAGCACCTTAGCCAAGGGAATGTGAAAATTATAATTTCAAAGTTCTATTTCTGGAAGTTTCTAACTCAACATTGAACCATTTATTCTGAGAGGAGAGCTGCTATGTGAGGTCTCTGGTGTCCTGGCTGGGAAGTTGGGGTGTATCCTTACTGGCAGTTTGGGCCTGTGGGATTTGCACCCAAATCCCTGAATTGGCAAAAGCCTCTATGCATTTTAAGAGCCCCTGATTTACCTGATACCTTTGTAGGAGTTTAGTAACCATTATTTACTACAGATCTGTTACTGTTACCTTTGTCTTGAGGACACAGAAGTTCTGTTGGTTCCACGGGAATTGCAGCTGCTGATTTCAGCTCTTGGAAGTGCTGAAAGGATTTTTGATTTTTGGGCTCTGTCTCCCTGGGTGTACCTAAATCTCTGGGTACTGAAGATGATGTGCTGAAGATGGGAGATACTTCTGAAATAAACTGGGATTTACTGAAGATGTTGGATTTGTCCTGAGAACTATGATCCACAGCTAAACCTTTGCTCTTTTGATACCAGCTCTGAATGTGTGTTCAGCTACTGTTCTAGACTCTTTTATAAAGTAAAAATTGCTTCCTGCAAGTGCTTTACTACACTTTCAGTTAAGGGTTTCAAAACATGTACGTGGTGCTAGTTTCATGACATATTTTTTATTTAAGGTAATGTCCTGGATTGACTTTGAGGCTCGTTATCCCCATTTGTCTGTGTAGCTTAGAAAATAAGTTTTTGCACCTTTAAGATTGATTCTGAGGGTGAAGAGGGGAGATGATGAAGCCTGCAGTTTGTTTTCAGGCTTTGTTCTTTCCTCCTACACATCCCTTCTGCGGGATGGTGTGTCCGCAGCTTCTTTGCTTTTTAGTTAGTTTTAGCTAGCTGAGGCAGAGAAGTTCTTTGGACTGCGATTCTTTCTTTTTCCTTTGGACCTGTTTAAACCTGCTCTGGGCTGAACACCCAGAAGAGGGCCAGGAGTTCACACACCTGTCGCGTGCCGAGCTAGGCCTGGGCCACAGCATTTCAAGCACCAGAGGGACTGATAACATCCTGGGACTTCCCGAGTTTGTCATCTCTTCTGAAGTGGCAAGGGTTTTATTGTTTAATATTGTTCAATTTTCTTTTTGTGCTGGTGGATGTTTTTGCCTGTTAAATAAACAATTTTTTCCACTTTTCTCCAAGGAAATTTTTTTCCCAAACCAGTTGGGGGAGGGGCCGCTTGAATTTGCTTTGTAGAGGAAACCCCTTTAGGGGATTTTCTCCCAAATTTACCCTAAACCAGGAAAGGTACCTATTAATATCTTCTTAAATATTCATATAATTTAAATTTTACATGCTACTGCCACAAGACAGATACTTTTGTGAGAAACATTGTACTATTATGTATTATACTTTAGGGCAAGGTTAAGACTCAGTCATTCTGCATTATATCTGGATTTAAGAAACAGAGAAGTCATGGATCTCAACTCTTTCCTTCATGCTTCTTTTGGTTTTCACATCTGTTATAGCTTTGATGTGAAATACCTGCAAACTGCAAAATTTCACTTGATGTAAACTTGAAGAATTTTTTGAGCATTTTCAGTTTCTCTAGGCCTATTTTGTTTCAGTGAGGTTTTGCATCTCTATACAATTAAGAGTTTTGAAAAGTCTTCAGTCTTTATCTGACTCTTGTGAAATCAAGGGAGATTTTTCTTTATGGCTTTAATGGGAACAAAGCTGGAACTTGGCTGCCTTTGAAAATCAGGCCCATAACTTAATAAATAGCAAATCACTGTCAGCCTTTACAGTGGATGTCAGCATTTGCAATGACTGTAAACAGCTTTTACACCATATATATCCCCATTAGGTTAATCCTTACAGAAGTGGAAGGGTTACTGTCAGCCAAGCCCAGGCTGTGCAGGGTTGGCTGGATGCCGAGGACTCCTTCCTCGGGAATTTGTCCTCAAGTGTCCTCAAATGGTGTGGTCACTGTATATTGCAGTGTGAGGCAGTCTCTGTGCTGAATGGGGTTGGCTCTGAAGGAGGGAAAGAGCGATGAGGAACTCCTGTGATTTACCAGTCTCAGCCCAAGAGTAGCTCCCATGTTTGCTGATGCCAGTGACATGTGTTCTGCTCTTGGGAACGTCTCCTGTCCCTTCTGCCAGACTGTGTTTCTTGACTCAAGCCAGAATTCCTCTTGTGGTGCCTGGAGCAATTATTAATGCAGCAGTCATGTTAAAGTGCAAATAAGTGTACCTATTTTGTACGGTATCTAGATAAATGTTGGAATGAAAATCAGATTGTTGTGCTTTCCCTGGGCTGAAGTGGGAGGAGCCACAGAGAACAGCAGTGGCTGTGCTGCAGCAGTGGCTGCCCTGTGACATTCTCCTGTGCTGGTGAATTCCCTTCTCAGCCTTCTCTCTATTGAAGGAGCCCAAGTCGGTGCATCTAAAGAGCACAGTTTGGATCTGGCACCCTGAATTCCACCCAAATCCTGCTAAAGATGTCTAAATCTGTTTCAAATCTACCTTGAACCCAGAGGTGCCTGTGGGTGGCAGAGCCACTGTGGTGGCCACTTCTATGTCCCTCTTCAGAACCATCACTTGCTGCTCCAAGGGTGGATGTGCCAGATCCAGATGTTCGGGAAGAGCTATGGCTCTGTTGTATCCCTGTTTGTCAGAGGCCCAGGGGCTGTGGGCAAGGCTGTTTGCAGATGGTTTTCAACTTTGGGGCAGCTGTGACCAAATTCCCCACTGACGGCACATCCAGGATGTCACTGGGGCAGCGTCCATCGTTTCAGGCACTGACTTCACAGTAATATAAAGCAGCTTTTATGTGTTGGCTTTTTATTTTCCTAAAAGGGAAGTTAGAAAGCTTTTATGATTTTTTGACACATGAGCCAGAGAGACAATAAAGAATACAAAGCTTTTTCTGCATTTTTAGGGAAAGCTGCTTCCCTTCACACCTGCTTGCATTGACTAATTCAAGTAAATAAATCAAGACTAAATTTTCACTCATCCCCTGCATATTAATCATCTTATCCATACAGCTTCCCATTGTGGCTCTTTAGGACGGAGACCTTGCTTGAACTGGTTTATTAGAGAAAATATATGTCATGGTCATTCATATCATAATGCTCATTACATTGGTGACACTATCAGAATTAGAAGCCTTTAAAAGAAAATGCCATGAGTACTCACTTTCCCTGGAGCTAAATGAGTGAGTGAATAATCTCTGAAATGAACAGACATCTTCTCTTTGGAGATGGGACAGACTCCAGGAATAAATATGGGTAATTCTCATTTTGAAAGGAGCATTTGGAATGGTTACAATTTGTTCCTGTAACAAAACAGGCCAGTTAGGAGGGACAATTGCTGAAAATACCTGTGGAAAGAAACAACCCTTGAGTCCCTGGCTAGCTGCAAAGGGGATGCAGAGTGACAGTCAAAATGCCAGAAGTACCAGTGACACATCAGACAAGTAATAGAAGTAACAAGCCACCTTATGGCCAAGGACAGCCCCTTCTTTTGCTGGATTAATTAGCATTCAAGATGTTTCTGTGTGAATTCTAACCAGTTGAAAAAGGTCCTAAATGGCACCCTTGAAAATGGGCTTTTTTACTCCTTTCACACTTGTCCCCTCACCTTTCTTTGCAACAGGATCTAATTTCATTGGAATTTAATTTTTTGGGCGGGGGGATCATTATTTTAAAAAACTGTTTTGCTTAAATAAATCTTAATGTTAAATATTCATTCATATGGCCTTGACCTGGCTGCCTTTTTCAAAAGGTATTTCTCTTCTGTGGATCCTCCAGTTGTAAAAATACACAATGTGGATATCTGCCCCGGGGTCAAAGTGATGCTTCTGAGTGTAAGGTTTAACAATGTGCATATTTATCCAGCTGATAAACATGTCAAATGTAAGAGATGTGTTTGACAAGGAGAGAGAAGCAAAATTTTGAGGACATGGAGGCAGATGTTCACTCTTACTGCTGTCTATGGGCTTACAGGTGTTTTTGTTGGCACATCTCTAAGTGTACAAGGTAATAGTTTATATTAATGGGTGATATGAAGATGTAAAGAAGTTAATTACTTATTAATTGCCAGTCTCAGAAATTATCAGGCAATGAGAGTAATGAGAATGGGGTAAAATCTGAAGAGAATTTCAATAATCCCAGAGTAAAAATTGCAAAAGGACTTGGGAGTTTGCTAATTGATTGTCTTCATGGAGAGAGAACTAATGTTTAAAATCGTCCATGCGTCATTTGTTCTAATGTAATAACCAAAAACTATATGAAAGTAATTTTATTGGGGGGCAAAGAGTAATTAACCTGTCCTGTTACAATGAAACAGATTTTTTTCTAGAGAGAATTCTGCTGGGGACATCAATCCCTCCTTTGATTATGTGCTATTGCATTATGAAAACTGCAATTCAGTCATATTCATCTTTTGTTAAACAGATTTTCAATTTAGTGTGGTATGAGCTAACTGAGCTTAAACTTGGTGTGAGGCTCCTTAAAGGTGACATTTCAAATAAACATTTTTTCTGCAGTGCTTTCACAGAGGAGCTTTAACAAATGAATGGCAGATGTGAAATAATCTCACAGGCAAGAAATATGACTTGTAAAACTTGGGTGTTTTGAGTAACAACATCCTTAATTTCTCTTTTGCTTGATTAACTTTTGTATTGTGGTTCTCAGGGCCAGGAGGAATTAATTACAGTGTGAAGTGACTCACTCCCTGTGCTCTGGGAGACTGAGCTATGGGTGAAAAGGATTTAAGGTCTCTTGAAGTCGGGAGCAGCAGGTGAGAGGCAATTCCTGGTGAAAACTGGGAGCTCCACAGTAAGCAGGTAAAGGCTGGTGTTCAGGAACTGACTTCCAGCAGGATGAACAGATACACCAGTCCATAATATCAATTCCAGGCTGCTGGAGAGGGAAGGGGATTGTCCTGGGAGAGCTGCCCCAGTCCTTCTCTGAGGCTGCAGCTGTGAACCTCACAGTATTTACAGCTGAGTGGGCAGGAGGGAGAGGCCACATTTGTATCTTGTTTTGGTCCCTGCTTTGGGGATTTTAATTGGCTTATATGGGAACTCTGGAAGGAGGGAGCCTGGCCTCTTTGCAGCTTGGTGACCCCCAAGTTACAGCAGCACTGGCACAGAGACCAGGGGGTAGAGTTGAACCTGTGCCCAGCTGCCCCATAAGCAAATGTGTCCATATACATACAAAATACAGATATCCACACTATAGAAATATCTTATTTTCCACTTCCCTCTGTCCTGGAGTCACAGAGCAGGTCGCTTACCCCTGTGCTGTTCACCTGGCTCCTGCCTTGTGCCGGTGGAGCAGCCATGCTCGGCTCAGCCACGGCTTGCACATGGTGTCCGCCTCCTGGTGCTCCTGGTGCACGCATCATGTCCAAAGCTTTCTGAGCCATTTTACTGCCCTGTGCAAAGGGAAGTGCTTCGTGGCACTGCACCCTGCCAGGGGTGGCAAGGCAGGCACTCACAGAGATATGCATCAGCAAGGAGAAGTGGAATTTAAACTGCCTTTTAATTTGTGCTGAGATGTGAACTGGGAATTATAAACCAGCACCATTCAATGAAATATGCTGTCCTTAATAGACTGGGAGGGGGTACTCAACATGTAGGGCAAAGTAAATGCTGTATCTAATTGGATTAGTGGCAAATTTAATCTAGTGGATGACACTGCTGATTCAACGGTCTACCTTTTTTCTAGGATCAAAGTGACTTTGGCTTGACATGTGATCTGCTCAGTACCCTAAATGTACTGTAGGCTGGATGGGTTTGATTCGGTATTTCAACAGGGAAAGGAATTTAATTTGAGAAGTTGCAATGGTCAGAATGGGAAATTATCTTTACAGTATGGGAAAGCTTTTCTGTGATACAAAATTTCCTCAGCTATGCTCTCCAAGCAGCAAATAATAACTCAGAGATGTTTCCCCAGCATATCAGCACTTACTACAGAATTTGTGAAAACTTGCTGTTTTCATTATATTTTTTAAGCCTGAATCCAAAGGACAAATATCCTTTTTCCTGTAAAAAGGTTTATCTGACTCAGCAGATTTGATTGCATGTTCTTACAACAGGAAGATGAAAGACTATGTAAATAGGTTAAGCATGGGAAAAGAAACTTTTTTTAGTGGGAAAAGCCTCTTGAGACTTCAGAAGCACTTTAAAAATTGATACTCAAATCACAAGTGTCCTGCATTAGTCCTAGGTCAGTGTGTTAAATATTGAAGAGTGACATGTCTCTGATTAAAGACTAGGAGAACTGATTTGGATCTTGAAGTAATTTGTGTCTATGATGGGATGTTCTGTTCCCAGGAAATCCCTGTGACACAGGGAGGGTCTGAACACCTGGGAGTTATGAACTGAGGCAGCTGTTTTGCAAGGGAAGAGCTTTCAACAAAACCATTTTCAATTTATTTTAATGTATTTCTTTTGTGGTTCTGAAACATACTCTGTTGCTCCAACTCAGACTGTTCTGTGATTCTGTGAAAGAAACTGTTTTGGTGGCCCCAGCAGTGGATGTTATTTGGGCTTTGGCAAGAACAAGGAGAACAAAGTAGGAATTGACATGACACAATGAACAATTACACTGAAACAAAATTGGCCACTGCCAACATTTACCGTGTCCAGTGGTAAACGCTTGAAGCTCAAGGGATTGTAGAATTTGTATGTAATGGATGGCAAGAAAAAACCCACAACTTCTTTACAGGGAATTCTTTACTGCCACATAAGAAACACTGTGTTTATGCTAAAAATGAGGCAGTAAAGATAAGGTGCTTTTTTTTGAAAATAAGATTGCTGATTGTTACTCACTTCTGTTGCTGCCGAACTAGCTGCTAATGAAGTCTAGGGTAAGGAAGCAAAAGGCCTTTACAGAGTATCCACAGATGTTTAATTCAGCCGCGTGGTAAGATGTTTGGGGTCCAAAAGCAAAACTCGTGGGGAGAGACCAGGTTTTGTGTATGGAGAGGTAGGGCTGACCCAGGGCATGGGGGCAGTACAAAGGTGAGGGGCCAATGGGGGAATAGGGAGGGAGTGGCTGAGAGGCATAGGAACAAGGGGAAGGAGCCAGCAGGGTAACACGGTAGTTTTTGAGGGAAGCTTCTTCTGTCTCCCTAACCCAGGGAATGCCTCTCAGAGTCTCTACACACTTCGTCTGATTTTACTTTCCCAAACAGGTCTGCATTCCTCTGACTTCCATAAGGAGAGATTTGTCTCTCTTGTTAGTTTAAACTGAGGTCAAGTTTCCTTTCTTTGACTCTGCCACCCTGTCTTTCCCTTCCAAAAGCTTCAAATCCAGGTGTGAGTCTATCCCTTAATCTTTCTCATACTAAAAGTTCAGGTCCTTTAGAGATCTGACCCTTTAATCTCATATTATAAGACAGAGCAGTAACTTCTGTGTTCATGCTTAACTCGAGGATAAGGATTTTTTTAAAAAATAAAATGTCCTCAGTAAGGACAGTAATCAGCAAGCAAATCTGGAAGTTGACCCAAGGCTTGATGGCTTTTAAATAAAGCTCCTGGTGTTTAGGTGGAAATGATGTCTCATTAAAGTATTGGCAAGGCAGCTCTCAGTCCTTTTTACTTAGGGACTTCACCAAAAAGGGCTGACAAAGTCATACACCTGTGTGAGCCTGGTTTGATCCTATTGTTGCTTTTCCTCTTTATCTGATGATGGGAAGCATCCCTTAGAGTCAGTGTTCCTGGTAGTGCAGGCATAACACTTCAGCGTGTCCTTCGATCACTGACTAAAGGAAGGACTTGACTAAAACCAGGAAAAGCCCATGGCCCTTCTAACAACTCCCTCTTTCACCACATGTGTTCTACAATGGGAGCACTTTTCTTGCTGTCCTGCCCAGTGCAAATTGTCCCTGTGTGCTGACTGTGGAGCCAAGCCCTGGTCAGCATAGAACAAATGATCTCAGCAAAACTTAGCCAGCTGTGTCAGCTGCCTCTGCAAGCATTCCCTTACCAAAAAGTGAAAATAAAACCTGGGAATATTGTCTTTGAACAAACAGGTGTGGGAGCAGGGGGAGACTGAAGTGGGAAAACTCACTACTGCTTCCTGGGATATGGCTAGAGATGTGTTAAATGCCTTTATGGCCTTCTGCCTATTTGTAACAGTGGGACAAAAAAAAGGTACAACAAAACCAAACCCCAAACCAACCCAAAGCTTGACAAACAAAGCAAATGGAGCAGTTCCCATTACTTCTCATTCCACTTGCTGACCAAGTGCTTTGGTCACAGTTTGGCTGATGAGGAATGGTGGGACTTGCCACTGCTGGAAGAGTTCAGTTTCCACCTGTCCTGGTTTAGGACAG